>CM060846.1:116810097-117382597 GCA_030762175.1 Metallyticus violacea | reverse complement strand
AAATGAAAAGTTAAAAAAGTGTATGAGAAGTCATTTTTAAATAGAAATCGCAGTACTCATAATTACCTGGTATCTGAACTGAATTCATCATAACTTAGCAATTTCCCCTCCATATAAAATACAAGATAAGAACTGAAACGAAACTAGCACAAAATATAACAATGTATATGCTACCATAATTATTAGAAACAAACGGGAAAATATGGGAATGAGAACTAACCACCTACCCGTGCTGATTTAAGATTGTCTTATAAAGTGATAATTTCAAAGTAATTTTTTATAAACAGCGAACAAATGCAGTAAGATAAAGAAATTTGCTATTAATTCTTATCCGAAATCTTAATTGTTGTTTTTCTGCATGAAAGTGTCCGAAGATTTACTTATACAAAAGTATTCTGCACTGAACTGCCCGAACTCCTTAAAAGATTTTTTTTATCTGCTATTAGAATGAAATTGTTTGCTATTTTTATATCTAGTTATAAAGATCACCGAGAAGTCCCTTCGCAGCCATTGTAAAGCAAAGATTTCACTAGAAGGGAATTCGAGTGGTAGAGCCGAGTGTATAGTTATTGAGTTCTACTTAAATACTAAGGCAAGCACACACTTCAAAATCCAAACCTTAACAACGGTGGGCGGATTACCTGCTAACAACCGGCCTCGAAGGATGAAATGTCAGAAATGTACAAGTATCAACTTTCTGCTGTACGGTGCACATCTCCGACTGCGGAGGAACATTTTTTTTTTTTTTTTTTTTTTGAGTAGTGTTTAACGCCCGTTTTTACTACTGAGGCACCACAGGCGGTGGACCCTGCTGATACACGAAATGAAATGATATATTGGGAAAGGATGTTTTTTTTTTTTTTTTTTTTTGGAAGGAAGCTTTCCAGGCCTAAGTTTATGGTACCTCCCCGGCATTTGCCAGTTATGAGGACTGAGGAAAACGTGGGAAAAACCTGTCAGGGAGAACGGTCCTGGCGGGATTCGAACCCCAGACCTCCCGCTCACGAGTCCGTGCCTTAACGACCTCGGCCACCCGTGGCGGTAACTTGTCGATGACGCATTATAAACGTGCGTGTAACAGCATTATGCAATGGCACAACCTACTATAATCACTAAAAATAAGTATTTTATTAGTATAGATTATCGTGGAACATCTTCAAGGTAAGGGAAAACTATAAAAGCGTTCCTGATCTTATTTCCGAACGCATGATATTCCGAATATTATATTTTTAGGAATGTATATTTTCGAAGTCTATATTCCGACATAATTTTTATTTGGAAGCATGATTTTCCGAAAGCAATATTTCCCTCTTAATACTGTTTCATTAAGAACACATTTTCGGAAAAATTGTTATATATATAAATTAACCTCAATTACAAAAGTAGAAAAGAATAAAACACTAAGAAAAAGTCACACTTGTAATCGCTATATTTCAAACTTCTAGAGTTCTTCTATGGCAAGAAGACAAGAAAATTTGTCTTATTTATCCTATTATACTTTTATAATTACTGTTAATTTGTTACATTGTTAATAGTGTTGCTTTATTTTTCTTTTTCTTATATATATATATATATATATATATATATATATATATATTCGCAGTATAATGAGCATAATGTTTTAAACCTGCATTAGGCTACATATTAAGTTATATTATTTTACTTCATATTATTTTGAAAGTGTTCGTCAATAATAAAGAGTAACGTTTACCTATTGCTGGGTGACATGTATTTGTCTTAAGGCTCAACAGTAAGAATCGAATACCAATTTCTGCCAATCTCGTTACAAAATAAAGAAAATTAGTTTATGGTGAATATTGGAAGAGTTACTTAATATAAATGCTCTGCATGAGGAGGATTGTGGTTAATTCTAAATAAATGTGTCTGTTATAAAAGCAGTATTGGCTCAAAGGACAAAATATTACTGGAAATGTAAGATGAGTATTCGACATAAAATATGTCATTTCAAACGCATTTCACATCCTCCAAATCAAGAAGAAGCAGCCGCAGAGAATGCTAGACCATATTGCAAACGCATCGCTTAAGAACATTTTGTTCCTCAACCAGTTCGGATGAATAGAAATGAATTAAAAAGAGTATCATTAACTGTTCTAATTGTTTTAAGATATATACCTGAAAGAGAAAATTTAAAACAAAACATATCAGAATAGAGAGATTTCTGATCAGCCAAGCATTTCAAGAATTGTTCATAATATCTGAAAAATGAAACAAAACTCTCTAGGGTGGCAGGTTTTTACTCCATAATTCTTGTACCGAGGAAGAAAGCAATAAAATAGGACCATGTTTACAACGAAGGAAAACTTATTAGAACTTTTTGAGACGATTAGCAGCCACTCCAGAAGATTACCACACTGAAAATAGTGTTCCATTGGCTTATGCCTAACTAGCAAATAAAGTACACAATTGTTATGCTTAACTGATGTTTTAAGTCATTTTGAATGAATAAGTGTTTTCTTCGTTAGGTATTCCAAAACGTGCATTTTCATTAGTACTTTAAATTCTAATATTTAGAATAAACGATTTTCAAAAATTTTGTTTATTTATCCGATTTTTAAATATATAAAATACGATTTTATCTATGGAAAATTTTGTACTTCGGAAAAAAGCACGGAATTCCTGTGAAATATCTAACCCAGATATCTTGTGGGAATGGAAAGCAGAACTCAGATCCGGCCTTTGGCAAAACACTAAAAATATGAACCACAGTAATGGACCGAAAAACAGAAGTTGAGCTTGAATACTATAGCCTACCGTAATATCATTATGAAATAAAGTCTATCAAATGCATATATTTTCTTAATCGGCTTCTCTATATGCAAAAGAGTAAGGAAGTTAAAAATAAATCAAATTACTACAGCTCATGCTCTAACACAGTTAGGACTTTCTTCAGATTTATATTCTTATTACTTATTGCTAAAAGTTTGTAGGGTTATGGATTTGCAATTTATTAAAACAAATACCATTTATTATTCTCTACTTATTACTTGTTGGTTATCCTATAATTATATACAAACCTACTGCCACGGGTGGCCGAGGTCGTTAAGGCGCTGACTCGTGAGCGGGAGGTCTGGTGTTCGAATACCTCCGGACCGTCCTCCCTGACTGGGTTTTTTTCAGATTTTCTCCAGTCCTCATAACTGGCAAATGCCGGGCAGGTACCCTAAAATTAGGCCTGAAACGCTTCCTTCCTTAAAAAATTTCCTTTCACAGTATATCATTTCATTTCATGTATCATCAGTGTCCAACCTCCTGTAATGCCTCAGCAGTAAAAATGGCCGATAAACACTACTCAATATATATATTCAAACCCTTCATATAGCCAACGTCAACGTCGCACAAAATTAATTATACAAAATCTAATTGTAAGCTGAAACAATGTGCAATTTTTAGCTCTCTTAAGCTACCTTTGAACATTGTATGCAATTAGTATGAATTAAAAGTGCATAAAATGTCATCATTTAGGAGCATAATGCTTTATGCTAATATAACGGGCGTTTCCGTACTGATGATACAAACTTTCAGGGTTGATGAAGGATAATTTTATAAATTTAGACTACGGAACTCCGGCTTGGAAACGCCTCAGTCCCAAGCTATATGCCAAAGTTATTTTGGGATTCCTATGAAAGTGAAATAAAACAACTTAGAAATCTTTGTATATGTAACCATTTTATGATACCTGCAATAATTTCACAAGCTGCGAAAATATTTAGAGTAATTGTTCAATGTAGCTTTGATGCAGGCAGGCATGACAACTTCGCAGTATTATCCAGTCGAAAAACCCTGAAGTAACTCTAAATGCCACAAGCAGCTGCGATTCTTACCAATAGATCCTCTTTAAACTCTACAGGTGTCTCATAGGCAAAACATTTAATTTGACTCCACAAGAAAAAAAGTGAGGGCAGGTGAGGCGAACAAGCGAGACACGAAACAGGACTTCCTCTTCCTATCCACATTTTAGGGAATGTCTGATTAAGCTGTTCACAAACACCATGTGAAAGGTGAACTGGGGATTTATCATGTTGTGAATTCACATATCTTGACGAAAAAGTTGAATACGTTCCAATAAAATTAAACTCTCAAGTTAGCTGCATTGTATTAATGGAGATTTTTTTCTTAGCCCAAGATGTCTCCCTCATATTTTCCAGGCTACCTACCCTTATACTGTTGCTATACCTGCTAAAAGAAATTGAAATTTATCTTGCTACAAGGCGTTTCCAGACCGAAGTTTCCCATCACAAATAGATACATTTGCCCCCCTCAATCATCTCAGGAAAGTTTATATTGTTATCACGGAAACACGCGGTATTTGCGTGTTCCTTCGTGCTTGCGGACTACGAGAACTCCTGTAAAAATAACTTAAAAGACAATATTAACTTATAGCTGCCATGGATGAGAGATCATGAAGCAGAAAAGATGTTTTCAGTACATGAAGAGCTTTCTGCTTTGTTTGATGAACTAATACTGCTGGGACAGGTAGGCAATATTCTGGATTCTGCGACACCTCTGAAAATTATTTTCTTTTTGCCTAAATGATGGTTATTTCTCTTGAAGCATTGTAATATGGCAATCTCAATGATGAAATGCACAGCTGATGAGCTTCTACTCGTATTTCCTTCAGAGGACTTGAAGGCACAGATAATTTTCTATAATAAGGAATTGTAAAAGAAAGTCCGTCATTTAAGTAATTTTCGTTATTTATTATTTATTAATACTTATTTTCTTCAAAAAGACTTGGCTTGATTCTGCAGTTGCTTGTACTTCCATATCACTCTTGAACAAGTTCGTCAAAAATTGAATATCCACTTTTAGAAAACGTCATCGTTATCCTTTCAAAATGAGGACAAACTGTTACTACTTAGTGCACCTGTCTTAAAATACTGTCATTTATATGGCTGGTTGCTGACATGATCTGAGCTTCCTTATCTGGGGAGGTTCCACATTCAGAAGTTCCAGGCACCTGTCAGAGAAGTCATGGAAGTTTACGTATCCAAAAACAGAGTCAGCTGATGATGATTATAACAAGCTGTACTACTGGTTATGTTGCATTGCATTGTTTGGGGCGGAGGAGGATGCATCGGTACTTCAATCTACGGCTGGTTGTTTATGTCTACAACTCAAATGGAAGGAAGGAATGAGCTGAGAGAGGAACCGGGCGGCGAAATGCACAGAGGCAGTAACTACAGGGACGTAGTTGGCGTCCCTAACATGTTTCCAGATAGACCAATCCTTGGTCGGTGGAGCCCATTTCAGCAGATGCCAGGACGGAAACTTTTACAAAACACAAGTCACTACCATACCGCGCCAGTCAACCCATGCTGGAAATGTGGCCTGTAACAGAATCAATGCAATGGAATGGCGTAAAATGGGGGAGTAATCACTCTAAGTGATATCCTGTCCTAATATTCACATTTTTTTGCTCCTTTTATAGATAATGCTTAAGTCTATCAGTGCTTGAAACGGAAATATATGAACATTCTTCATTAATTTGCTTCTCTTAATCCATGGCGGGGCGGTGTTGCCTTTGCTATAAGTACCAAAAATTAGGGAATTTTAATAAAAAATTATTAACAATTGAAAATGGGAAGGTACAAATCTTAAGACATTGATTATCAGGGCATTATACTTTATATATTTGGTAGATATTTCGTTTTGCATTGATCTTTTCTGGTGTATTTAAACTTTACTATTGCCTAAAGAGTCATAAGAGTAGCAACCCAGCAAATGCAGAATATGTTCACAAACTTCATCCAGAGTTCTATAACAGTAGCTATTTTAATGTTTCCGCTTTCGTCAGATGTTTACTACACTGACTGTTAGATAGTTGCATTTTTGGCCTAGTTAAGTCACAAAAGACAGGAAATTTCATAGAAAGCAGTTTAAAACAGAATTATTATTTGTTTATTCATAAGCATCGGCATTGTCACTAACTTGATATGCCTTTAATCTTCGCTAAGAACATCCCTGTTGCACCATTTTATTTCAGTGCATATTCAGAGAATTCCAATTGTAAGAGCGTTTAAATGACTAATTATTTCTGATAGATCACTGTTCCTAAATGTTTTATAGCATTTAAATGCATTGTAGTTCTATTTCTTACTAGTTTCAAGTGTTATAAGTTCGCAATATTTTTGCGGCATTGTGTACCCCGACGTGTTACGTCTTTTCTTGAATGTTGCACAGTAACAAGGAGGTGCATCTTACATAATCTTTTAAAGATTTCTAATATAAAATTGGTAAAAGGCTAAATTTACAAATAAAGCAGCCAAAGTAGTTTAATTTTGAATCGTAGTGAGGTCCTCCCTTATTACACTTGATGTTATATCGTATGTAATATTTCAGTTCAAATCACACTTTCGGCGTTTTTCCGTCAGTCCTAAGGAGTTTCAATATTTCCTAAGAGTTTTAACATCAGGAAATAACATTTATTGCGATTCTGAAAAAAATTAATGCCACACAACATGACACCATAGTACGGTTTTGGTAGAAAATTATTCTTAATTTATGTCTTCTAAGCAGATTTTGTTTGTGTTTAATGTACTAAAGCTACAATATCTTCAGTTGGATAGAATTATACAACAATGAAGAAAACGAGAATTAATTTTCGCTTTCAAATGTGCATATGATGACACATAATGATTACAATTTATTTGAAATTTAGCTTCAATATTATGAACTTAATCTTTTTGTTAAAAAATGTGATGAGGGAGACATATTTCATTATAACTGGCAAGATGATTATCACTTGTCTTTACAACACAAATTCTTTAAAGAATTTAAAATGTGTCAAGTCTAATATGCTGGAGATATTACAAGTGAAATAATGTAGGTTTCTTTAACATTATCAGGAATATTCACATAGTTAGAATAATTTATTATTAATAACAATATAACTACTATGTCATTAAATTTATTAAATAACACTTGGATAAGAAATCTGCTTAGTAAAATTCTGAAAAAAAAAAAATATCATACACTAAAAGCCTATTCCATTAACACATACTAACTATCTGTTAGGCTGCTTTAACTTTCAAATTAACAAATAATTTACTTGATACACCATTAACACATTAACAACGTATTAAACCTCGTGTTAAGTTAATATCAATATTTCCCCTGTTAAAAATTTTATCAATGGAAGGTATGGTTTTCATAACTACAAGAATCCAGTTGAAAAAAATGTGAAAAAATCAATAAAATGAAATAGCTCTACAAAACTAATACTTAGAAATCAGATTTTTCCCTAATAAACTTTTGCCTAATTACAAATGTCAAAATATTAAAATAAGTAAGATCATAAGTATTTTGAATCTAATATATTGATGAAAATGTTGAATTTAGTCTTAATATAGAACTGATTAGTCAATAACATTGATTTCATAATAAAACTTTGATTACAAATGGAATGTGCTCGTTTTGCGGTAAAAATGTAAGGAAATAAAAACTGCAATCTGCATAAATCAGTCTATTTTTCTAAATAATATTTTACAACAGACAACAACATTTACCTTGCACAGCTCTTCTCTTTGCTTATTAAAAATTTCACACTTCGCTTCCTGAATCATCAACGTTAGGAATCCTTACCATAATACATTTGTATTTCCCAGTTTATAGTACCCATACTGTTTCAAAAGTCTTTGGAAATGAGGTTGCTTTTCACGAAATTTGAGGAAATATATTCAATAATATTCCTGGGTTTGGCAGCTTTCAGGAAAAGTTAATTTGTGTAAATTCTCTCAAGGCAAGTTTCAATAATTTTGTTTACCTTTGATTGTAAATGTTTCTGTTATTAATCCATTTCATGTCTTACTAGCTTTTAAGCTACTTCATCTATATTTAATTACTTTTTAAGATTCTACCTTCCATTTGTACTGCTTTTTAGCATCACAAGGGGTAAAAAAAACCTTTTAAAATTGTTAAAATTGCACGGTTCTATTTAAACTGTAATTATTTATGTATTATTTTCGGTGAGATTTGCTTTATGCCTACTCATCAGCTGTGAATACGACTTCATGTTTACATAGTTCTATTTTATCAAAGCATTTTCCATATGACATGTACTAATGCTTTTTGTTGGGTACACATGACGAATGCAAGCAAATCTACCATGATCAGTTAGATAATTGAAATTCTTAGCAATAGTGTCATTTATGTTTAAACCATATTACCTGCCTGCTTTCTAGAACAACACAGGGCCACAGACTTGTGTGCTTACGAAACTCAACATATTAGTTGTGGAAAGTGCTGAAAACTTGGGTTGTTTTGAATGTCAAATCATGTATTTCAGACAATTACAACAATGTATAGGTATGTAGATAAAGTACACTTTGTTTTCTTATGGAACTCACGGCCGTAATTGTTAACAAATGAATAATGAAAATCACACTGTATAGATCAAAAATCAATATTTGAATTTTTAAAATGTCGTATCTAACAGAAAAGTTTATCAAATGCAATTGCTTTGAGAGTTTGCGAAAAGAGGAATTTTTCTGAGTAACAGAATATGAAAAACAATTGTCATAAGTCTGTGGATGAAATAACAGAGAGGTTAGAATATACTACAAAGAGAAATATGCCACCTTATTCTATTTATTAGAATTTTATGCAGCTGGTTATTTTAATTTAATCGTCTATGACAATGTAGGAATTTCGAAAGCAGCTATTTTGATAAATAACGAAAAAGGTCTTCGAAACTATTGTATATAAAGGAGGAAGGTACATAACGTTTCCTTATACAGTGAAACGCTCAGGAATTATGAACAGTTTATACCATTACCGTTTTTCTAGTATTCGGAATGCAACCGATTCTAATAATGAAAGTATTCAATGTCCTGGGTATAACAGAAGCGAAATGTAGGATATTTGCAAGGCCTACTTTTCCAACAATGATCAAATAAACAGTGGTTCTAACTGCCAGGGGGTCTGCGTCAACATATGACAATATGGTATTTAATTGCTCTCACATAGGGTATCCGTTTGAAATGGTATGATTAATGAAGGTGAACTGTTATGTTGTAGAGGGAAATAACTTTAAAAACTATGACTATATCCTGAAACAAGAGCTTAAAAGTGGTTACCAAATTCCAAACAACGATAAAAATAATTGTGACACAAGTTATATAATTATTCTTATTGTTTCTTTATACTTCCTATCTCTACAGTTAATTACTTTTAAAAGTAATTGAATGTTGTGCCTTTGCCTTCGTGTCACACACATTAATTGGTCCAGGTGATCTAGTGATAATCATACTTGTCTTGTAGACCGAAGAATGCGGGTTCAATCTTAGCAGGGTCGATGAATTTTTTGGAGGTAAAAACCCTAAGAATGGTTTCCTTCGAAAATGAAGTACAGTCCTGGAACCGGTGTCGTGCGATCAAAAGCCTAAATGTCCTGACACTTCCTTTACGACCTTTTATATTATCAATGCAATAGAAAACATTTTATTATAGAATGAGAAAATTAACAGTAAATTACAACATAAAATAATGACTTTCTTCCCCACTGCTGTTATTAGATTCATCAATTTCTGGAACATGTGTGTTGAAAATATCCACTTGTAAATAAATTTGCATATTTCCAAAGAGCTTGAAGTTTTCTGAAGGCATCAGTCAATAGATTATTTCAGGAACTACATTCTTTATTGCTTGATATTGAAGAATTTGTTGAAAGAGGGGCAAGCAATATAATTCTTTAGGTTATTAGGTTATTAGGTTATTAAGGTTATAAAATTATATTAGCAATATAATTTTATGGACATGGACCTGAATAATTCTCCCTTATTCCTATATGTGAAGAGAATATACCAAATCTGTACATTCTCAGTTGCTTTAGCTTTAGTGATATCCAGAGCAAAGTAGAGCTTAACTGTTTATCTGATGCTAGGAATATCTGATATATATAAAGCACGAAATAAATGCTTAAGTTATTCCATGCTGAAAATATTTAACACAAGAACCAATCATGTCAGCTGACTAGGGAATTTTTTATTGATGAATGAAAGACTGTTTTTATACAACTGGTATTTTTCCTAATAGCTTTTGTCTCTGGTATGGATCGTCTATGGATCGTGTACAGATATTTCAAATAGTTCAAAGGTGCGCCTGCACAGATAATGCTCATAACTAATTTCCTTTCATTTTGACGACGGCTGATTTGTAAGAATATTTAATTTAACATGATGTTAACAAACAACATGTTAGTGTATTTGTAACATATTTTGGTGAAACCGATCCTAAATAACATATATTATAGATCCTAAATATTTCCGGTCACACAAATATTCAGGGCATATAATAAGCAATACTCCAGACTGTAGTACACAGTAGAACTGGTAAATTGTTTCTCTTATGTCAATAGTTGAATGCTATGAACTTGAAATACAATGTAATTACGCGCTTCGTGGGGGCTTATTGGGGAAGGGTAACCATCGCAACCGGAGAAAGAGAGAGAGCCCCACCAGGTAAAGTTGGTATTTTTATTTTAGTATTCATATTTTTACTAAAGGCATTAAATGATATTTGATGATGATGACTATGATGATGATGATGATGATGATGATGATAATAATAATAATAATAATAATAATAATAATAATAATAATAATAATAATAATAATAATAATAATAATAATAATAATAATAATAATAATAATAATAATAATAACATTTAGCGCTCACTTTTGTTATAAGGAATTTTAAAATGACACCCTTCTGCGGCAATACATTGCCAACATCTACGTAGGAATTCTTGTACTTCATCTAACTTTCATTCCGTACAAACACGGCGATTTGGAAGCGTTTCTTGTACTGAGAATTTTTGTCACTTGTAATATTTTAACAAGCTATCGAACAGTTCCCCTAACTGGAATACGATTTCTAGGATTTTTCCCCCCGAATCGTTTTACCCTTTCTCTGCTAGAATCTGTTTTCACACATGAACAATACATTTCTTTAAAGATAGTGTCATAACTAATGAGCAATTAGGGCACATCGCGAAAGGAAATGAGTTGCTTTGCGGAAAGGCAAATGTCGTCCACGCGTTTCTACAGGAAATGAAGACAGGACCCTGTTGGCAGAGGACGAGAGGAACCCCTTTTGATTCTCTACTGAATACATAGTTCATCATTCCCAGGTTGTCCACCAACAGTTGCACTTCTATGTACTCGTGCCGCGATTTATCCGAAAGGTTATACCTACAGATAGATTAGCATTTGCACATCCCTAAAAAGGCTTTGATTCAAGTAAAGTCATTTTTCTAATTAACCTGTTATTTATTGCTGCAAGTGGAATTTTTGTTTACAGACCGAGAAGGAGGTTACGACACGCGTTACGTAGCAACGCCGTGCTAGGAGTGGGCGCGCTAGCGTTGATTGTTGAACATGGATCTCTCGTGACAAAGCAGCCTCTAGAAAACGTTCAGGGAAGCCTATGCAATGGCAAACATAGATATTTGGCACAGTATTCTCCTCCCGTCTCCCAAGAAAGATATTTCGAAGTAATGATTACGTTCAGTCACCTCCTCCACAGATCAATCCAAACGTCGACCATGGTTTCTGAGAAAACGAACTTCTTGGAACAGATGCTTTGCTTCCGAAGTTGCCAGATATGAACCCAATTGAACATCTTTGCGCTGAAAACAAGAGAAAACTTCACACAAGCCCCAAACTTCAAATGCTGCCCAGCTTTGGAATAGTATAGAGGACATTTGGGAAATCCTGGCAGAAGACTGCAATTATTTTCGCAGATGACAAGAAGTTTGAGGACCATGGTAAGTAATTACTGTGTTCTCACAATATATTAACTTTTATTCTTAGTCATTTAATATTTCTTATGAGCGCACAAGAATTAACATATTGGAATTTATTTGTTTATTTATTTGTCTTTCATTTTTATGAGCTCTATAGCCAAATATTGGATCAAGAGAGAGAGAGAGAGAGACAGGTAGAATTTATAATATGAAAGCTAATAAAATATACTTGGCCATGAATGCAAGAATGATTGTAAGAAAAAAATAATAACCGTGTTGTCAGACTTGAACCTCTAATCTTTTACCCGATACAAATTAGTAGTTCAGTATATAAGCATTGAGCTATTTTTGCAACTAGATGCATTTCCCGAAGCTCATATAGATCTATTTCAATTCAGCGCTTTGGTTTCGAGTGAAATGTTGCTAATTTATGTTTGCGTTGAATAAGGATTTGATCTGATCCATTAATTTATTTTGTATACTTTACCACAATATATTTATTTGTTAACTCGATATATTTGTCTGACTTTTAAGAAGCTCCTACTTTATTTCAACTGTGAACCTTGCGCGTTTGCGTGAGACTGGAGGCGTGCTTAAGTTTCCCTCATTGTATCAAGAGCAGATGTAAAGAACAGCACAATTTTTTCTACTACTCTTAAAATAGCTAAACCCAGAAAATTACCTAAAGTTTACATAAATCACAATCACCTTGTTAAATGTGAAGTTTTTAATTTACTGTTAGTTAAAGAATAGAATATTCAATGAAATTTATGAATTTGTGAGGTTAAGTTCCAGTGGATTTTCCTAATTCACCTAAAATCAGGATCTCAATACTTAAAAAATTAACAAATTCTTACAATAAGGGATATTTTAGATTTCATTTCATATTTCGGCAATTCACTTGATTTATAATAAAATGAAATAGCTTTATTTAAAAAGAAAGTTCAGTTACACAATTTTCATATGCATTTTGAATGCTTTACAATTAGCAGAACGAAAACAATATTGCACTACTTATAGGATAGCACGCGCCCAGCAAAAAGAGAGAAGATTCGTTTTCAATGATGATAAAATCTTTCAGTGAATTTTGGCAAATCTAGCTGTATATTTTATACAGTATTAAATACAGAATACTAGGAAAAAGGCAGTGATCATGTTGAACAAAGCCTACGATATTATGTGTACATCTGTAGTTTAACACAAATTCACCACAAAATTGATGAAAATGGGAAAATTTACTACTTTAATCTTTGAAACTAATGTAAACTTTGCCCCACTAGAATGCACAATTAGTCTTCATTTGAGATTCTCATTGGAAGGGAGTTCATTCTCGGCCATTCTACAAATTGTTATATCACCCAGGATGAGCTGTTCATACGTTCATAAATGGAAGTAACAACTATAAATTAAGATTTACCTATTTTTGTCAATAATTGTGTTTATTTTCACTTCTTTCTGCAACATTATGAATTAGTATCTAACAACACTTCTCTAATCCCTAACCTCTTTGCTGAAATAACTAATCTGACATTTTCTTATTTAGAGATTCATATTTTGATAAAATGTAATTTTTGTGCATATTATATTTTAAAAGACACTTAAGAATTGTATCGCATCTGGTTAGGCTATATTTTTAATCTGCCATCTTTGACTGTCAAGTAATTTTTATGGACAGCTCTTCATGTTTTATATCATTTTTATTGCTTTCAAGGATTTTTCAATTTACCTATATTTCGTTTTTCTAAACACATACATTACATATGTTTTAAAATTTTGTACAGCTATTAAAATATTCCACACAGTGAATTGAAATTAGAAGGAACAGACATTGGTTTGTGCAATCGTAAATAATCTTCGAATCAATTAAAAATCTGGTTGCAATATCCAGCAGTAATTTAGATATTGTTTAGGAAACAGAAATCATGAACCTATTTTCCTCAATAATTTATATTTGTTAATTTTATACATTTCGTTATGACTGAACCATTGCTGTAAATGTCATTTCTACTCTAATAGTAGTTAGAAGAAATTAAATTATAAAAAAAATGTTAAAGTTTAATATTATTATGAGGAAATATTATATTGGGCATTATTTTGCTTTCAAATGCTCTCTTCTTCTTCTTCTTCTTCTTCTTCTTCTTCTATAAATTAAAGATTATATTCAATAACTATGATGGTACTCTTATTTGAGCATATCAAAGATAGATGCATTTGCATGTACATTAGTGAACAAATATGAAGAAACGCAATAATCAGCTGAAATAAAGAGAATAAAACGTAGTCAAAATGCGCTATTGCAGCTAATATCAAATTAGGCTAATTCGTTGGCTATTATATCAGAAAGTATTAAAATAAACTAGCTGATTTTTATATGATGTACCTATGAAAACTATTTGGTGTGAATAATGGAAAAATGAGTTGCTTTGAAAAACAACAATGTAGCAATTTTTTGTACGATGATGCATTTTTACTTTCATTTTTTTTTTTGAATGAATTTACTGCACAGCTGTTTCAAAATGTTTCACTGATTTATTTTTTATTGCATTAAAATACATGGTAAACGGTTCAAGTTTTTATTCTTACAAGTTTCGGATATAATGGGGCATTTGTATATAAAACTGCATCTTTTCGTAATTTCGCGAATAAAAATTAAACGAAAACTCACGTAGAAATCAAAGAAATAGAACCTAAAAAAACCTTTCAGATTGAAAGTATTCAATTTTATTTTCTTTCCTGTTTCATGTTTCAGAACGTGTGTTAAGATTATGAGAGGAAAACAGATTTTGAAAACGAGAAGATAGATAATATGGAGAAAATGTATGAATAATTTTGAAAAGTAGTGTGAGACATTGAATATTTCTTCGGTCTTTCAGGTGGAACCAAGACACCATATCGAGAGAGGGTGTTTTATAATCTAACAAAGGCACATCCCAGATTTAACATATGCACATACTGTGAACACGCTAGGTTAGCTGTTCACGCTAACCAAACACGCGTTAGGTTAGCGTGTAAGTTTGTGAGCAGAAAATCACAGTAGTGGAAGTGAGGCATCACTAGAGATTGCACCAAGATCTTTTTTTTAAGGTTCTGGGTAGGAACATGTTTAACCGTTTAAAAATGTGTATTAGAGTCTTATTTTCCTGCAGATTTCAGCAACGTGGTTTTCCCAACAGAGATTACTGGCTATAACAACTCCAAGTTTTTAACGGAATCAGTGAAGGGAATTGTTGTTTGATTAGCATTATTGGGTGGAATATTGTCTATGTCTTGGTACTTGGCTTATATCCCACGACCATAGCCTGCGACATTAAGGGATTAACAACAAAGCTCAGAGTATGTGTCCATTTACAGAACAAGTAGAAAAATTCCTCTCTCTAGGGTAAAAATTTACAAATCCATTTATGATTAACTGCATGAACGATACAGAACACCGTAAAGAGTATGTGACATATAATTTTAAAAATAGAAGTATCGTACCGTTTTTAAACATATATAAAATAAGTGAGAAAATGAAAGTACTCAAATTATATCAAAATATGAAAATGTAATCTAATCATGAAGACACCATTTTGACTCCTCTAAATATATATGTTAGGCAATGCTTTTATCTCAGTCATCAACAGTTTAAAATGAACACATGTGCACTATACATTTGAACACTTAAGAAATTATACACTTCAAAAGTATGTCGGAAGTCTAGGAAATACCTTAAAATCAGTTAAAGAAGTTGGATAGCTATAAAAATGCAAGGCAAATGAAACTGAATAGTAAAGAGAGAAGAAAACACGATTAAAAACGTTTTAGTGTACTTTTAGACCTACTAGCATTTATCACCCTATTTCAAAACAGGAAAATTAAAGTTCAAGCAACTTTCGAAATAAAAAGAAAAAGGTACTATGTTTTCAAAGAACCCAAAACAAAATTGTGAACTTTTCATTGCAAAATAATTAATCGTAAATATGTAAACTATACTACTTTGGGAGTTCCAAGTTATATACTAAATTGTTAATTTTTATTGAAAAGAGATGTACGAAAAAATTTAGTATAACTGGACTGCACTTTCCCTATAAAACGTACATTGAAATGATAAAACAAATAGAATACTTGAATGAGGAAAACATTATTCTTTTCCTACCTCACTGCCTTTAATGAGAGTCATTTTATTATATGCGAGAGAAAGGACAGTATGAAAATGGATAATTTTAGCCAAGATATGTACACATATTTCTAACGAAAATAGAAAAAGCAGTTATTGCCCAGTAATGTTCCTTGCACTTTATAACGTACCACATACTCATTTTAATATACTTTTCCTGGAATCTGAAAACTGTTTCAAGGATGAATCAACGAGTTCTTTAGATCCAGGCTAAATGTCAAATATATCCCCTTTAACGGAGCAGCGGCCCTGTAACATCTATGATGGGCTGCACGCGTTTCTCTTTTACATTGCATCAAAGAGGAAATATAGCATTCTGCGTTCCATTCAGATTTTCCTTAATTACATACAAGTTGACCGACATTTGACCAACTTTGTCACTGCTACATTTCGTGCTCACACTTTCATAATTGTTATAGGAGTTTCGGAATACCGGCCTTTCAACAGGAACTAAAGAGAATTGTTTACAGTGCCTTCCTATTTCCAATGCTGTGTATACAGTCAACTTAGAAGTTCATATACATTTTCATGGTGGGCGAATCAAAGATGGCTGTATTTAAGCTTTTAAGACGTTTTCACTTAGGTTAATTATGAAAAATTTCAATTATGTATTTCTTGCCAGTTTAGTATACTTGTATTCAAAAACATTTGAAAACTTTTTTGAATATACTTTAAAAATAATTGCTTAAGGGCCACTTTATAATCAGGTAAACCAAAGATCCCATAAGTGAAGCGCTTGTTCCTTAGGTGGCCCAAGCACTGAACCATCTTTGGAACATGTCTCCTAACTATTCTTTAACACTACACTTACCAATTTTTTTAAACTTTATATCATTATAAAATTAAAATTATGTAACGCAAGAGAAATATTAACAAATTCAAATAAACATAATAACTTAAACTATTCATATTTTAAGAATACGAAAGTTAAAAGGTTTTTCTAACTTAAAAGTACATCATTCTTTCCCCGCTACTTTTCTCAATGGAATTAGTTGAGGAACATCCGAGTAACTTGGTTTTTATTATTTTATTATTTTTATGCACATCTAGGGATAGGTTATCTATGAATATATATCTATATATCGTTTACTGCTGAAACATCGAAATAACAAATTCTTTCAGGTTGGGCCTCTTGAGAACACCAGCTACATTTACTTTACCTTCCTTAAAAGGAATCAGGGCGATTAGAAGTATAAGAGAAACGGTAACGAATGTTGTGGTTTTATAGAGGAATTACTAAATATAGAAGCTATACTGTTATATCAGATTAAAGGGCACAAATTGTATGTAATATAAGATGAAGGATAACATTCTGATGCTGTAGCAATAAAAATTATTACTATTGTTATTGTTATTATTATTATCATTATTATTACTACCATCACCACAAATGCTACTACTACTACTACTACTACTACTACTACTACTACTACTACTACTACTACTACTACTACTACTACTACTACTACTACTACTACTACTATCATTATATTGTCACATTTTCGAAAAAAGTAAATGAACAGTATTTTAAATCATATTGCATGTTTTGAATGGCTATAGATTGCCAAATTTTCAGGGCATTGTGGTATTCTGTTACCAACAAATGCAGCTAATTTTATACATGTCCTTGCACCATATTTTGATGCAGTTTATCCACATTTTATGTAAAAGTGCTGACTTTTCTGTCTAAAAGTAGATATGTAAATGCCTAAAATGAAAGAAAAAGGTATGAATGAATGCGTGAATGGTAGGGTAACCATCACGTCAGGCAGCTCCGTCCAGCTGGCGTACCCACCCTGCTCCTCACCGCTCCATAGAGAGCTGCAGGGCGGGATCAATAGGATACTGGTTGCCTCGCCTCGCCTTGCCCTGGCCTACAGAGCTATACCAACCTACTTCTATCTGAAACAAAAACTCCTGCATTATGCTTGCAACTTTTAAAGGTTGATCGATTTTTATCCGCCTATACATTTGAAATCCAACAGCATGATAAATATATTGTTTTATATTGTAAACAAATGCTTTAATATGAATAGAAACGTTTACATATATTTTTTTCTGAATGCATCAGTAAAAATGACGTTGACAAAGTTATTTCTCACAGCTTGATATAAAATATTTATGATACTAAGAAATGTGAAAGTTAAAAGCGAATATGTGCAGTTTCTAACGCTCAAATTAGAATAGCTATAGTGTATGAAGTAATAAGTATTTTGCAATATAAAATAATGGAACATTCTATCAGATAAGAATTTTCGTTACAAATTTTAACAACAAAATAATTTTAAATATACGTAAAATATATTGATAAAGACAATCTATTGTGTCCCTTAAAGGGCAAAGGCCTCCTAACGTGGTGAGCTATTCACGCTAGTTGTTCGTATGCTATTTGGGATATTCTGATTTATTCTTTAGCTATACTTTTTCTCACTACACTGTTTATTCATTGCACAAGTTGTTTCTCGAAAGATTTGCATTTTTCACTTTCTCTTGCTACTGTTGACTTATCTGGACCTGCATGTTCCTTAAAGAGGTCTGTCCGTCTTCTTGTGGGTCTGGCTTGAGTCCTTTTTTCTATCCGGGAGTCCCACATGGAGATCTTGTGGTCCATCTATTGTCCTGCTTTCTTGCGACGTGACTGCCTCATTGTCTTTTGATTTTGGTGTCTAATTGTTCGATGTTTGTTATCTGAGATAACTAGTTTCTACTGTAGGTATTTTGTCCTTCAAAGTTATTACCAGGATCTTGCGGTGCATTTTTCTTTGACATGTTTCAATATTGTTCTTTTGTTTTTCTTTCAGTGTACGCTGATGACCTGAGCTGTTAAAGAGCGTCCATAAATAAAAAAAAATTTTTTCAGTGGCCATATATAGTACCCATAGAGTAATACAGGATATACACAGGCTTTGGTCGTCTGGAATCTGATTTTCCTAGTTAATGTTTGAACTAACAGTGTAAACTTAAGAACCCATATATACATATCACACATTAAGCTCTATAAGCATTAAAGCATGGTTATTTTTCGAATATTTAAGTTTAAGTAAAAAGTCCATTTAATTTTATAGGTCATTAACGGATATCTGTTTTGTATGAGAATTTTAAAAATATATTAATAACAGGTGAACATAATTTGAACTAAAATTTATACAATTCAACCAAAAAAAGTTTCAATGTTTTGCACCTTAATAACCCGGCATTTATTTTAATAAAAAGTAAAATATTATGCGTGGATAATATATTGCATAATACTTGAAGGGTTATCAATAAGAGAAAATATCGACCCATCAAAAAATATATATTAGTTCTATTTGTTTCTCTATTTGACAAGCATTCTTTTCCTATGTTCTCCATTTACTAGTGTGCATAGTTCCAGGATAACAGCTCGTTTTATTTAGCTGGACCCAAATAGTTTTACCAAAGAGAGGAAAATGTCCTCCGAAAAATATAATGAACCTTGAAAATTAATCAAAATATATATTCAGGCACTTCATTTGTTTCACTGTTGAGTTTGAGTAGCGAGATAAAAGCCACGCTGTTTCATAATAACATAAGTGAATCAAAGCCTTGTTCGAAATTGAGCGCTGTTTTTTTTTTCTCCTTAGCTGTAATGCATGTAGAATGTGGCCGGAAACATGTGTATGTAAATTCTGGCAGCCCAGTTTGGCATTTTCCTTTGTTTCCCATTTCATATTAACTGTTTAGGTGAATGGACCTCACGTTTATATACATTGTCACAAACTTGATTAAAAATCAACCACAATTATTTGATGATTTATGAAATGTTATGTTTAAAATTGAATTAATTCACTTATTTAGGTGTATATTTCAAATTAAAATTATCAATTTTAACAGCCACAATATTATTAATTTTCGGCTTCCTGAATTAGGCAATTTTTTGTAATAAAAAGTAACCTATTTTTTATTTCTTTTAAATGTTGGCAAATATTCTTATCTCCTGTTTTAACGGACCACACATCATTAGGGATCTCAAAATTCTTTTAGCACATCCCCCATACTCAGCTTAAATTATTAAGTGATGGAAAACAGTAAAGCAACATATGAAAAGTTTTGTCGCGGCATGGTTACTAAAGTTTTAATTAAAATGAAGTTGCCATGTGCTGCACAACATAGGCTTATTAATTTGACGTTTATTTAGTTTTTAATTTGGTTCGTTTTTAATATGATTGGAATTTAAAACTATGGTTATTAAACCAGTATTTATTATGAAGCAATTTATATTATTTGCTGATTTGACACATTCATTTTAAAATACATTAAAATTAAATATTGAAACAAATGTGTAATATTACTACATATGACTATAAGTTGCATACTGTAATGTGGGTATAAAATAGCGCATTCTGCCATATTTTGAAATGCAAAAATAATTAAACTTGCATATATAGCAGCCTCATTAAATTTAAGATTAAGATTGAATAGTATTAAAGTGGCATTATGTAGTTCAAGGGGCGGCACCTATTGCCGGTTGCGACCACTTCGATGTAATTGGTTCTCTCAGAGCATCTAGCTGAGGGTCCCATTTCGTACCCTGGGTATCTCAGGGACCCGAAGTCGCCTTTTCGTGCTTTTGTGGTCACAGAAGAGAGGTGGGGTAAGATGATGTAAATTATAAGGCGCCTTGTAGTGTTTATTTGAGTAGGAGTTTATTGATGGTCACCTGGTTCGCTGTCATTAACCGGCAGTTACCTTACACGCGATTGTCGAAGATCTGACCGGGCTACACCATGTGCACTAATATTATATAACTTAAACAACGGACAACTCTTCACTTGCCTAACTGAACTGAACCCCAACAACTGCTTCATCAAACTGCTTTCCTCAAACTACACAAATGTCATGCCTTCATCAAAATGAGTGAACTGGTCTGAAGTCAAACTGCGTGAACTGAATAGAACTGAAGTTAGAACGGAAGTCAAACTGTATATCTAACTGAATGTCAAAAAAATGATCAACTGAATGTCCCATTACAAAACTGAATGAATGTCTGAAATAAGTTCCATCGCGGGGTGTTTCTCCTTATCTTTAAAATGTCGCCACGTGGTCCTCGGAGCCCATCAGGGTTCTCACAGGCGCGCCCAAGGCAGCTGAGATTTTAAATTCTTGTATGCCATTAGCGAGCTCTGACTCGCCCATGCGCGCTCACTTTAACTTTTCAAAACGTTGGTCTCCGATAGGTGGGTTTTTAAACATACTACCGCGCGGTGTGAGGATAGCCACACACACCTCCACCGGCTTCTCAGGATTTGCTACGATTTCGAGAGGATTTGCAGCTAGTGAAAATACACAGACCTTATTGTTCTGACTTCACACCCGAGTTCACTTAGCTATTGCTACCCTCGGCTGTAGGGGGAACGGAACCAGGTAGCCTACAAAATATTCATGTAATTTTTCTTATGTACTAAGACAAGCTATAACACGTTATATAATTATTATCATTTAATAAATGGATGCATTCGCTTTTGGTTCAAGCGGGGGTGTGAAGACCTGTCACAGTGTTTATGCACAAATATATTTTCATAACTTTCATTTGTATCAAACCCACTCGCTGAAATAAAGTCTGAGTAAAAGTGAAGTTCTTAAGGTACGAGTACATCATGGTCGTGTGACTTTATGAAATGAGTGGTTCATTTTGCTTAGTGCGCCTCGAAAGAAAAGGAAATCTATTATAAATTGGTGACATACAGAAAACCTTCTTCATGTTAATACAAAACGCAAAAATTTGCATTCATACTGCTTACTAGCAAGAGAAAGAAATAAAAAAATAATATTTAATTTTGAATACAAAAAATAATATAGAACCTCATGTTCATATGTTGCATTTAAAATCATGCTGGGTTTTTTTTTTTTTTATTAATTTATTTAAGGACGCTCTTTAACAGCTCAGGTCATCAGCGTCCCATTCAACTCAGGGCGTGAAACGGCCGACAAATTTTGCTCAGAGGCCTCTCTTTCAGGCTTGAGGTTCTTTTTCGTGCCGCAAATGTACGACACGGGACCCACGGCTTTACTTCCCTTCCGAAGGAAGCCATACTTAGGATTTTTACGCCCGAAAAAATCCATCGGTCCTGGCCGGGTTCGAACCCGCGTTTTGGGTATAGGAGGCAAGTATGGTAACCACTACACCACCAGGACCGACATGCTGGGTTGAAGATAGTTGATTAGCTATGACTCAAAGGTATTTGAGATGTACTGTAATACTGCCTATAGCGTTAAATGTTCGTGTATTATATTATATATAGCAGTGTGTAAAATATGATTTTTCGTTTACTAAATCCGTCTTATACAGATCTAGCTAAATGCTTCCGAGCGTTTAAATTGTCATATACATGTTATTCATCTATGAAATGGAAGTTGCTCAGATATTGTCTGAATATTTCAAATGATAAACGTTTGTTATCTTGTTTTATTCCATACCTGTCAGTAACTCACATTTCCAGGAAAAGCACGCTATCGAGACTTCCTTAAACCTGCTGCGTTGAGGGGAATGTTCATGAAGCCTCATAAATGAAACAATTGTTAAGCGGATTTGGAGAAATGTTCACTTTGTATCACATGGGCTTTGTTTGTATAAGCATAACTACACTGCGATGTGTCGAACTAAGGGCAACATTCTGAGAATACGTTCTTTCCCAAAACAAATTACTTTAGGTAAACATTTATTACATGCAATGGAAATCGTTAAACTTTGGCGGGATACATGTGCAGCAACATTAACTGTTTCCTACTGGATACTTGTGTTCCATGAGCCCACGCGCGCAAACAAACTCTAACCAGGTGTACGTATAACGGCCGGATGTGCGAAATAGTCCCACATTTCTCTCTACATGCAGATCATTAATATATATGGCGGCGTAGCACGAAGTCATTCCCTGGGGATACATGTCGAGCATCAGTCGGTAAAATGCTCCCTACAACATTGGAAGCAGAAAAGGATTTTGAATCTTACTTTACAGAAGATGTGGGAAGCGTACTTTTGCTCTCATACTCGTCAATATCGCGAGAAGTTGTTGTCACTTGTCTAAGATCAACTGGTATTCTGATTATTTAATGTTAGCGTGAGTTTACTCTAATGTGTGTAAATTTTTCTTTCAAATTATCCTATATGTTGTATCGGAGAGCGTAAGGGACACAAATCAGCATTAATTAACCAATGGTCAAACACCTCACTAACTGCATTTAATGACTCTTGAGTCGTATGTGCTGTTGCAAAATTCTGCTATAACTCACAGCACAATTTTGGATCTTTCGTGTACTCCTTGGAGATAATGACCCACATTTACAGTCTCATTCAAACCATTGAATTTATTATTTTCCTTACACTTATTGCACACAAGATAACAATTTTTTGGTCATTATGGGAGCGTTTCGTAAAAAAATTATTGATTATTCTGAAAACTAACACCGACAGCATTGTGTGTTCATGTGCCATTTAAATGAAACCACGATTGGTCTGTGATGAAAAGGAGCACCGCTTATGGTATCTCAATAGTAGAAACGGACGTTAAACAGCATTCAAAACAAACGAAAAGGAGCCGAGGGTCAATTTTACCACCCTGAACTATAAAAGCAATTGCAATAATTCACTCTTTGAATCGCAAAGCTATAACACGTATGTACCAGTAAAATTACAGACGGCCTCAACATCCTTGGGGTAGGGAAGAGCGCGTAACGGTAGTATTGGCCATTGCAGAGGCGTTCCTTTAATATGCCGTATATCCGCCAGCGATATATTTCAATGAGGCTGTACATGCAGGCGTGCCAACAATAATATATTATTTTGTAGGGGTCTACATATAAAAATGCAGAATCGTCTGTTTGAAAATTAATAAAATCAGGCTCTTATCATATCAAGATATTAAAATGCCTGTATGATGAAATAATTAACCTAAAATATAAGCTAATTTTGTTGCACGTGTGATTCATGTTACTAGTAGAACAATGACCAACAAACGCCCTGGATGGTAAATAATATGTGGGTAGGTTTCATTTTCGGTATTTTTCTCATCATGATAATGCAGTGCAGTGCATTTTCAATCATTAGAATTTTTAATACTGCATAGAATTAACTGTTTCGTTAGTAAACGATGCCTCCTCTGTAGAATTTGTAGTTCGTTGGTCGAAAATGAGAGGAAACACGTCTTGTTAAAAGCGTCCTGTTTTGAAATAACCTTAACATAGACGTAGAAAGAAGTCAGTGTCTAAGGTTATGTGAAAAGACACCAGTGCAAGTGTGAGAGCAATGATGACTGTGAAGGGCAGAGTTCTCCTTGGTGTATTCTTATGAGAGCCTGGCACACCAAGTTCAATGCAATAGTTTGAATTGCCAAAACATTTGTAGGTGACCTGATTGTTTTCACTGCTGTTTTCGGCCCTTCTCAGGTAAATAATAGATGTAAATCTACATGTAATCCATATTTGGATTACATGTCGATTTAAGTGTGTTTTATGCGAAAATTCTGTGTTTCACGCAGTCTTTGTATATATCTATGCATCATTAATTTTTTGTTGATGTTCTTAGATAATTATAGCCCTTTATAAATAACCCCGCTTGATGCTTATACTAAAAATGAAAGTGTTAAATCACCTTCGAGTACTATTTTGTGATAGCATTACTACAGTCAGAGTACCAGAGATCTAATGCAGTATATACTTTCTGCTAGCAAATAAATTTTACTACTCTATTGTTGTTTTTATGATTTATATCAAACATTTTGAGCAATGGCTTTATAAAAAAAATTAATTTGGAATTCATGAAGAACTTAAATGCACGATAGCATTTCTCAATAGTGTAACATGACTAAACATTTCTGATGTTGGTTTGTCATTCTTTGCTTGCTCTTTATGCCTTTGTATTATTTTCAAAATCTCACAGAGCTCTTCGATTACACTAAACTTAAATTAAAATTGAATGTAGTGAAACACATAGAGATTAAGATTAAACACTGTGTATTTTTTTCTGTACACTGTCTATGGTCAATATATTAGTTTTGATAAACATTACATGTCTTCCTTTCGCCCATCAAAACTAATTACTTTCAACTCTATATTAAATTGTAATTGTACTTCTGATTGTATTCTGGACAAAATGAATGATTGAGAAGTGGAACGTTCTCTTTGGCGCAGAAACAGAATTAACATTTCAAGATGAAGTTCAAAGTTCATATTACAGCGCAGTTTACAATGTTTAAACAAATTATCCCTTTTTATTGATACTTAATATTAAAATGTACATTTATTATACTGATATTTTCAGTTTACTAATTGTCTATGATATGTGCACAAATGTAGAAAAGCGCTTTACTAATCTTTCTGTTCATTAAATTTTTCAAGGAAAAGAGCCACAATTCAATTACATTTGCTTTCACAATAAACCATTTACTTCCTTTTTTATTATGTTTTTAGATATTTCAGCTCTATTTGGTGCTCTGAAGTGCACAATAAATTAAAGGGATAACATTTGAAGTTTAACATTTCAAATGTGCAGACATATTTAACCCTGCAATGGGCGCAAACATTATTGTAACATGAGTGGCTCCCAGCGTGATTTTCCGATATTAAAGTGTGTTTTGTTAAATACATGCCATTGTCAGATATTTCTGTCAACAAAAAGCCTTGCTGAATAATTATGTAAATTTATTACATAATTCATAAATATTCATAGCAGAAAACATGACATTAAAAAAAGAACCCTCTTCTTAACATGAAGCTATGAAATGTACGCACTCTGACTAGTTGGAAGGATACAACAGAATATGGTTACAATTTTAAAGTATAACAAATCATTTAAATCATTAAGAGTTCACTTGGTTTTCAAGTCAACTTATAAATATTAAAACCAACTAAGCCATCTGATTTATGAGACAGAAAATTAGAAACAAAAAAATATGTGCAATGTCTTGCAATGAGGGTACACTTGTGCTGTCTAACAAAAGTAATGCAACAATTTTCACAATTTTTTTAATAGTGTTTAACTACTGGGGCACCACAGGCGGTGTACACTAATGATACATGTGATGAAATGATAAATTGGGGAAAGGATTTTTTTTTAAGGAAGGAAATGTTTCAGGCCTAACTTGAGGGTACGTCATTTGCCATTTATGAGGACTGAGGAAAGGCTAGAAAAAACCTCAGTCAGGAAAGACGGTACTGGTGGGAATCAAACTCCAGACATTCCGCTCACGAGTCCGCGACTTAACGACCTCGGTCACCATAGGGATTTAACAATGAAAAATAATAGTTATGTATACTTTACTTGTGGGAAAATGACTTAGAGAGTCTCTTTGTCGGACAAACACTGTAGGCACACGTCCCTTGCATGGTCTGGACAAACCCACTTATTACAGTTCTTGCATTTCTTCTGTTCACCTTGTTCCTGCTTGTGCCACACAGATATCATCGACCACTAGTTCCTGGTGTTTTGTTATCCAGTACGTGGCTCGGTGGGAATTGCAGATCCAGAAGTATTTGAACTCTCTTCCTTATTTCAGTAGGTTTCTTCCTCGTCTTTCAGGGGAAGTTTTATCAAATTTACATCTTCTAGCAATTTACACCTGTTTATCTTTGCACCACTGTTAGCAGTATAAGCGGCCATGTTCTTATTGCACTAATATTTAGAAGACAATGAAAACTACCAAGGGCCATCCGCGAGCGTTTCTTGCTACATTATAGTGACTACAAAGTTGATCTACTACGTTGACTCCAATTTTGGTTTTATTGTAATATGTAATAATTTCGCGAATTTTCTTATCATCGGGTCTCTCATCATGGTACATTGTTGATATGAATATTGTGGACTTATTTTTCCTATCATAATAGCATAATAGTTTTCCAAATAGCTGATAGCCGAACAAGACCTATTTATATTTCTAGATTTTATTGGCAAATATTCTTTGGTGGTTCCAACGTAGGTTGTTTTGTGCTCTAATTTTGCTTTAGCTAATGGTATACTGGAGAACAAATTATATCCAGTGATATTTCTACCACTTCTCAAAATAGATATTGCCTATCTAAGAACTAAATCAGCGTCTGAATGTCTCTGTAGGTATTGTTCTTCCGACTGCTTTCCACAGTACACTTTCATGTTGATTGTGTACATGCTTCCTGCATCTACTGATGCAAATACTTTTACACCATACTTTTCAGGTTTATTTGGTATATAAATCTGTCTAAATGAGCAATTTCCCTTCAAGGCTAGAAACTGCTCATCTGCAGTAAGAAAGGATCCGAATTCCTATTACATTTGAAATTTCTGAATAAGTATTTCAAAAAAATCTTGTATTGTTGCTAGCTTACCAGTGCACTTATGTTCTTCTCTGCTTTATTATGTCATCAAATCTGTGGTAACGTAACAGAAATGGAAACCTGTGATCACTCATTGATAAGGTGTAAGCTTCAATGTCTCCATTCAGTGAAGTATCCCACATTTTTATCACATTTGCCCTGCTGCTACGATGAGTACCGATAAAGTACAAAAGTCCTAAAAATACTTTAACGTCTCTGTCGTGCATCCTGGTTGTTTATTTGATATGTGTTACTATTTTGATTATAAATTTTACAATATCATTGTCAAGAAATAAATTTAGGCACTTGCGGGATGTTTTAGCCTTAATCGCAACATTTCTGCACCCTGGAGCAACTCGCATGAAATTACGTGCTCTGGTGTGTACGTTCATGGCTTTACTTTACTCCACTCGCCTACATTTTTTCCCATGTAGGACTTATTTGTTGTATCTGCAGCACTTTCACCATCCTCATCATCAGAACCGTGTTCCATAGCATGTTTAGAATAATTCTTTTCTGCAGCCACTGATTTGCGAAAGTTAATACTTGAGACATACCACCAGAGAAAATAACCGGAAATTACTCTTACAACAATAACTTTTCAAAAAATACATATCACTTAAACGGCTTCCAAAACCATGACGCGAATGGCTGCTTGAATGAAAACAGATATCGAAGTTAACAAACGTTAAATATCACGTGAACAATTTACAGAACTCTAGCAAGAGTAAAGATACAGATTAATGAAGAGCACCGTTGTCGACAACAATGAAAGAGTACAATAATAGGAAATATATCAGTAGATGACTTTTGTCATCCACGCGGCTGCTTTTTTTAAATCAGTTACTAGATTTCTCAAATCGAGCAAGTTGGCTAAGACGGTAACTCTTGGTACTATCATTAGGGAGGTTCCGGGTTCAAAATCCTTGTGTCAGCCATGGGATCATCCGTTTCCACGAATTATCTGCTCTCAATTCATTCCCATTATTCTGTTGCAGGGATGAAAATGCCAGCCAAGTAAGGGTGGCTTGTGCTTTGGAAAGTTCTGCTCCTACGTTGCCATGGAAGTGACACTTCTAGGCGGCTCAAATTCCTTAGAGGAGGGCTCCGTTGGAGTCGATTTGATGTATCTGGAAACCAGGTTAGAGACCTACTCTCCCTCGTCTCACCTCTCCTGGATCATTGCCACCTAACCTCATCCCTCTTTTCCGAAGGTGCCCGAGGGCACAAATGGTCAACCCTTGATCACAATCGAAGTACTGCAAGTTCCTCCTATGTCCCTACCAATCCTAATTCAGAACCAATCCAAAACATTTCACCTGACATTGTAGACTCATTAAAGTATTTCAAACAAATGTGCTAGTTAACATGTAACTGTGAGAAAATAACTCTTGTATATGACTGCACAAATAGCGGAATTGCACATAGTCATTGTTTATAACTTGGATTAAAACGCATATCTATAAACATATTTAATGTTTCTTGGTTCCAGATTCAATATTCATTTAAATAGAGATAAAATAACTGAATGGCCAAAGCATGTGTAACACTTTTCTCTATCAAATAAGGATAGATTATATTTTCCAAGTCGTTAATTTTCATCACTTTCTGGACTGTCTATCTATTTTGAGTAAAAAAAATGTATAAATACACACGCTTTCTGTGTAAACGATTGGAGTTAATCCTTTTCAGGGTTTATGATAATTATTGATTTTCTCTGTGTTCTCTGAGCTTATATTTTCCATTCCTATCATAATCCAGTTAATATGTATACAGAGGTTGTTCGTGAAGTATGGTAACAAGTTTAGAAGTTTGCAGTAGCCCCGTGCATAAATCTACTGATCTAGCTCGGAAAGTGAGAGAGTAATACATAGCTACTGTAGTGCAGTGTGCTCTCGTGCCTGCCTACCACAGAACCATTCTGAGAAGAAACATTACCGCCCTTTCTGATGCAAAATGCCGAGATTATCAAGCCATGTAAGAGGCATCTCATATGTTATTAAAAACTAGGCAAGGTCTTATTAGGTGCTATTCCTGAGAACAAGAAACAGGCAAATCCACGACTAGCCGCTAGTCTTATTCTCGAGATAATTCGGAACGTTAAGACATAAGGCTTCAAGCCCTATGTCTGCTTCAACTTACCAATTTGTGGAGTATATGGAGAGAGTTAGAGATAGAGATATACTAATAAAATCCATCCGTCATAAGAATAATACATTTAAATTACCTGATTCATTGCCAATGGATTGCTGTACATTTGAGTTAGTGAAAAGAGACTGTCGAAGTATAAGTTGGCAAACTGTGAATGGTCTGTGTAACGCTTGCCAGAAGGAGCAGAATAAAAAAGTTACTATACTTCGCACCAGTTGCTGCAGTGGAAATTGCAATGCAGGGCAATAGCTCGCGCATGAGGTGACCACACAGATCATCACCGTTGGCAGAGGCAGGGTTTATAAAAAATAAAAGTTTTTTGAATTTGTTATCGTAGATCGCAAACAACGGTCTGTATATAAAAAAATAATTTTTGCTGGTTATTTACGTTTATCTTTTTCTCGTATACTCCATGTCTCACAGTCCTACTGCAGTGTTTATTTTAAAGAAATGCTGTAAAATTTATTTTAATATATTTATAAATAATTGAATAAAAATTAAGATATGTATAGAATAACGATGAATTATTTTATTTCAGGTATTTAAAATTTAAGTTTTAAAGTTTAATTACTCATGTTTTACACAAAAACAATACTCGCTATGAAATATGGAACGGGAGTAGGGAACATGACTCAAAGTATTTTGGAAATACTTTTACATATATGTGTGGGGACATAAATTATTTTATTTTGTACTGCTTTACTTTTCTGTTTATTTCATTTTATTTATGTATTTATGAATTTTCTTCTATTACAATTTTTTCATTTTTTAATTATTTCTTTTTTAGTTGTCAAATTGTTGTGTATTAAGAGTTAAGTACTGGATATGTGCAATTCCATGCATTTCTTAGTGTATTGTAATAGCATGTATGACCTTAGAACCCTCGCGGCATGGATGAGTTATAAATTTAACAATTATCATTTGTATTTTGTAAATAAATACACTACCACTACCACAACCACCACCACCACCACCACCACTACCACCACCACCACTCCTACTACTACTACTACTACTACTACTACTACTACTACTACTACTACTACTACTACTACTACTACTACTACTACTACTACCACTGCTGCTACTACCACCACTACTACTACTAACACTACCACTACTACTATTACTACTACTACCACTGCTACTACTACTACTACTACTACTACTACTACTACTACTACCACTACCACTACTACTACTACTACTACTATTACTACTACTACTACTATTACTACTACTACTACTACTACTACCTCATAGAAAGGACTGCCGTCACAACGACAATTTAGAATATTTCTCGAAGATTGTTTACTTAAAGAATGCAGTATTTAACCAGTACTATGCTTTAATTATTAATGCCATTGTATGTATTGTAACCGTAATTGTCCCTGGTGAAGTGGAATTGAATTTTACGGTCTTATAAAAATGTATTATTATTATTATTATTATTATTATTATTATTATTATTATTATTATTATTATTATTATTATTATTATTATTATTATTATTATTATTATTATCATTATTATTATTACGTTGACATGGTGCTAATACAGTAATGTAGGAATGCCAACAGAAAGTACGGTGACAGTTTCCATTGTTAATGGGTATAAATACTTAGCAAACACTAGTAACGGTCCAGGTTAAGCCTTTAAAACCCTCTCCCTCTCAACCAAGCTCAGTAACGCCCACGCTCCATGCTGTTGGCAGCACTCTGTTAAAAAAAAAAGATAATTCCTTCCTTTTCCGTCGGCAAGCGTAAAATAAACAAGCAAAAGTTAGTTTATTCACAAAATGTTGTTGTGTTAGTTCTTTAACTACTCGCCAAGTTCCACATTATCCTACTCTTGAAGCCGAAACCCTTTCACCATCTCTTTAAGGCAACGTGCGCTAACTGCCAATTATGTAATCCACTCAAGCTGAGTCGCGCTAAATTCTGAATAAATTTTTGTCACTCAGTACTTAAAAATGAACAATATAAAATCTTTAAAATAAGTTAAATGTTCAATATTAACTTTACCATTGCACCAAGTAAAGATTTTGTGGACAACTATCCGTGAGCTTCACTGAGATTTGTGCACATGATGACTACAAATTTTAACATGTGAATCAATTTAAATTTCGAGAAAAGTTTAGAAAAATGTTCAAGATGAAATTGAGAATTGAAGTTTAAATACAATGTATTGTAGTACCATTTATTAACATCTGGATAACTTAAAATTCCCCATGTTCATATATTGTCCCCTTTTTCGTTTCATTTTGCTCTTTTTTCATTGTAAGTATCCTCCTGACAGTTTTACTCTCTCTTTGTTCCATATAGTATGCCGTGATACAACTGAATTGGTGCATGTACTGAATACTTGTCTCGTAGATCCAAGATCGCAGATTCAATCTCAGTCATTCGTAGGATTTCTTCCTTCAATTCCTGATTGTGAAGGAATTTTGTATCTATCAGATACAAAAGAATAGGCAACGACTTGTGAAAATGCGAAGATTGTTTGTCAATTGAGAAAGTGATGATCATTGATTTGCAGCTGTCCCTGTACCCCCCCCCCATTGATGTAATTAACATGCGTAACTTCAAATAAGTAATTATGCGATTTTTTGCAGGTATATAGTGCCTTTCTCTTTGAAAACACTTCAGTGACTCAGTCAATGTGTAGAGTTAAGATTTTATAGCGTTTAAGCTTGATCAGAGCTGGTATATTGTTTTATTTCAGCAGAATTTATGTAATGTAATACTGCAGCAATGTGGGGAAAAACACAAGTCTCTCTCTCGGACCACTGCTAGGCAGATTGGAACTCAAATATACATACTAATCCTCTTCAGTATGCAAGAAAAAGGGATGGATACCCCTCTGGCAGAGAAGCCATCCAGAGATCGAGTGTGAAAGCTCCTGATGTACCGTTATGGGCATTGACCCTAACGGATTGTCTACGTTCGAAGTCAAACTTTGGGCGAACCGTAAAGCTTGTAGCTATGCCAGAATAAGGTAGCGAATAGAATGACAAATCATTGATGTTAGCAATAGCCCATGAGAAAATCTCACACGAAAAGGGCGTGAAAAATAGCGTGAGTTTTTGGGCATAGCATTAGTTCTTGACAAGTATAAAAGGAACATATTCTTCCGCAAAATCGGGTAGTTTTGGGGAAGCAACGCAGTTTGAGGCAGTCTGAGAATCTTCAGTGCTCCAGCTCTGTGCGCGGCTACTGCGTAACCCGGCAGTTCAAGGAATAGCGGCCTAATTTCCCAGTATAGAGTCAAGCATAAACGAGAACCTATAGTCAGTTACTTGATTGAACCATCGTTCTCCGTTGGAATAGCACCAGAGCAGCATTTTCTTTACATTCAGTACCATTTGGCGAACATAACATATCTACGTGTCTGCCAAATTCGTGTTGCCCTGTGGTCCGACTTGAGATAAGAGAATGCCTAGACACCAATGTATGAACGAATAAACTACATCAGCTTGCAATAACGAGGCGTTATTTATTGTAGTCTTCCCCATTTAATTCCCTAACTTAGTCCCGTCAAGCTTTCCAAAATCCAGCGAATTATCCTGGAGATCAACTATACGAGAACTAATTGGCGGTATGCAGTATCTGCTTCGAGAACTGCGATCGGACGTCACAATTTAATTAATCATCCCAATACAGCCCGACTCCAGTCCACAGTCACAATCTTCATTCTCCCCCAGTCAATCCCTTTCATACATGGCGTCCAGCCTGAGGTCTACTATATCAACCATACTACCAACCACGCCTTATTTGCATTACTTCTTCCCCATGCAATTTTTTGGATTTATAAGGAATAACCTTGGCAGATTTTTGAATAGGGATGAAAATAACAAAGCCTATTTTGTCCATATTTTAGGACAGTCCGAAAGATGAATAATTTGATCGGCTCACTAAGACGTAGTTTCAAAAGAACAACACGCAGTCTCACACATGGACAGTCGAAATGGCGGAACTTCATTTTACTTTCATTCTTCTATCAACACTACTGCCATATGACCCATAGTATGAGTATAAACAAAGCGTTCAACGACATGTGATATTACTTAGCCAGAGTACAACAATAAATAATAATAAGATAGAAAGATACAGGAAATACGCCAGTATTGAGTGACGTGGTGCTCCTAAAGGTATGGAACAAAAGAGAAAGAATCAAAATGATATGCAGTGAGGTAACACATATCATACGTAAAAATTTAGTAAAGAAGGGTGAAAATAGGAAAATTAAACACACACCTAGCGAATGTAGGTAGTAATAAAATTCCTTTTATGAGTTGTGGGAAAAACATACTAAACAAATCGGAATTTAGAACTGCAACACCGCGAACATTTCAATATGTGCACCTCTGATAAATAAAGCTCAGCAATAGCAGTTAAAGCACGCACGTATCACAATCCCAATCTCTGAAGACCATTCACTGGTAATCTCCAAGAAGAGAGTCCTAAGTTGAATTTACGGACACTTCAATTAAGCTCAGCTCTAGTGATTATACAGGTGAGTAAACAGCATTTGCTGTATACGCGAGTGGATTACCAAACTGAATGACATGTCATTTCTGGAGTATCTTGGAAAGCGTTTCCCCTCCATATGCAGCGTTTTCATTGAAACAGAGTCTAATAATGCAATTCACTATGGCGATTACTTTCGATTATTATAAATGATCAGAGAAAATTTATCTGAAAATATTACAATTCTATTTTATTAAAACGAATACCTGTGTATTTTTTCCATCTATTCGGAAACCAAATTGGAACCACGTAACTGTTGCATCGATTTTTAGACACAATGTTTGTAAGTGTATAATGTAAAGTCTGTTATAGCAGGTGATCAGCATATTAATTTTCTTCTTAATTACCCCAAAAGGGGCTTAAAATTATGCTTTTTTTTCTGTTTGTCCGCATTTTACAATATGTTCTTCTCATTGATATATGAGGGATGTTCAATAATTTATCTACCTGAATATGACAGGTTTTTCGTTAGATTGGCATGTATTTATTTAGCTTGAAATGTATTTAATTTGCTTGCAATGTATATAATTAGGTAAATATATTTAATTAGATTGACATATACTTAATTATGTTAAAATGTATTTATTAGATTGAAAAGAATATATAATTTGACTAATAAGTATATAATTAGGTTGTGAGCATTAAATTAGTTTTAAATGTATATAATTAAGTTTAATAATATTTAATTAGGTTGTCATAAATTAGTTTAGAAATTTATATATTAGGTTGACATGCATTGGTTTAACATGTATATGACTATGATGACACATATATTTAATTAGTCTTGCCCTAATTAATTGTTTATCTATATATTAGCCTGACATATATGTATGTAATTATGCTGAAATTCTTTAATTGCGTTGTAATGCATTAGTTGGTGACGTGTATATTATTAGGTTTAGATGCATTTAATTAAGTTGAAATGTATTCAAATATGTTGACATGTATGATTGTAAGTACAAGCTGTTAATATTTTATATTTTATATTGAGTTTATTTATAATTGAGGTTGATACCTCAATTGCAGATTGAATAAATAAATACATGGTGAAACAAGTCTATGCATGATATTTCAAGGTAGTCTCAGCTCAGTGCAATTCCGAACATTGGAAGAGGCAGGATGTAATGAGAGTCCTCGTATGAACCTAGTAAGAAACTGCATGATGGTTTTCAGATTAAACAGAAATATGTTTTTCTAAGGATTTAAGCTCATTACAGGAAAAGTGGATGAAGAGTTGAACTGTCAAAATGTTAAAAATGAAATAAAAATAATATTTATACGTCTTTCTTGAATAGATGCCCAGGCTTTTATGGCTGGAGTGTTGAATCTTGACATGCTTTTTGGTCTTGGTCTAATGGTCAAATTATATATATATATATATATATATATATATATATATTACATATGTACAAATATATTTTTTCCATTAGACCCGGGGCAATTAGCCCAACAAAGCATTTTAAGATTATTTCATTGATGCTCAGGTAGTAAAATGATTTAACTACTATAGAACACTAGTGAAGATTTTTATTCCATGAGCGGAGCCTTACTCTTGTTTCATATCTCATTTTTATGACATTTATATTTATATGTCTCTTCTAAATCTTTTCATAAATGGTAATTATACAAGCCTTTTTGTTTTATTTATTGCATGGTTATAAAGGTTCATCGAAAAGTTGCTCCGCAGCCATTGTGTACCTGAGGTTTCACTAGGGAAACGAATTCGATTTCAGCACTGATCGCGCGCCCGTAGTATAGTTATTGTGTTCACTTTACTACCAAGGTAAGCACACACTCCAAAGTGCAACACTTAGCAAGGATGGGCGTATTACCTGTTAAAACCCGGTTTCGAAGGAAGGAATGTGAGAAATATAGGAGTGCCAACTTTCTCCTATACGTTGCACAGCCCTCAATAGCGAAGGAGCTTGTTGATGAACTGAGTTGTATATTTTAACCCTGAACAATTATATTTTCTTTCGTGACAATTCATTAAATATAACTTTGCTTCTACTAACAATACTCCATGGTTCTCAAATAACACATAATCGGCGTATTTTACCATTATGTGTATTAATTTATTATTATTATTATTATTACATTTTTGATTCATAACTCTTTTTATTTCAACGTACAAGAACTTTGATGATATGACACGATCTTGCTGAAACTCCTGATTTATTCAAAGAAGTGAACTAATGAACTAATGAATTTGAGGGTAGTTCCAAAGACTGGTATAAAAATAATATATTTATAAATGTGTAAAAATGCTTTCTTTTAAATGTTTAGAGGAAATCAGTTATGGGGGAAATGCTCTTACAACTATTAGCTTCTGTTTGGTAAATTGGTAGACTGTCGAAAATAAAAGTGATAACAGCACGAAAAATCAGCGGCAAGAATTTGTTTGAAGAGATTGTAAAAGTTAACGCCTTATATATAAAAGCAAAATAGTTGGATTTTTTATACTAGTTTTAAATGGAAATGCTTTCATTATTTCTGGACAACAAGTATTAAATTACTTAATTAATTTTTCATTGTCTTAACCTAGCACTACATTAAGGATTAACAATTTATTCAAGTTAGTTTCGTTTTCTCAGAGGTCCTGATAGTAGTGATCCTTGCATGTCTGAGGTACAGGTTTCTGGGAATATTACCGCCCGATCCTATCTCCTGTGAACATAAATTGTGTAAGCGACTTATCATCAGGTGTAATACAGTGTAAACACTGAATTTTTTTTTTGTAGAAATCAGTATTAAAGCAAGCCGAAATGACATTTTGATAGCTTTTGGTATAAAATATTGTCAAAGAGCTAGATTTTGCAATGTTCGGATTTCGATAATACAGAACAAACCGGTTTAAGTAGAAGCAAATATGAAAAATATTCTACTCAACTGCAATCCTTCAGAGCAAACTAAAAGAAGAGCTAGCCTAAAATTGCGTGGAAGAAAACATTTTAAAAAAATAGTAAAACAAAACAAAAAAAAAATCTCATAGATGTGGTTAAGAGCAAAAATCTGCAATAAATATTTTTAAAAAACCTTTCCTCATCAGAAGCTTAAAAAGAACCACCGATGTCAATATCGCTACTAATTTTAGAAGGGGCATTTATTACATTCTGCCTCGATAATTAAAAATATCCTGCCACCTTTCAGCAAATATTTGCAATTAATTAGAAGCAGTCATGGAACTGAACTGCCGCACCTGGCAATCTCAGATTGAATTAATCTAAATTGTAGCATTTCATTGAAAGAATTCTAAGAATTAATAAACTTCTCGTTTTATAACTTATCAAATAAGACCCTTTCTGCTAAAAGAAAACATTTGTGTTCAGAAATCTGATAATAAATTCACTTCCTATAAACAATATCATTGCAGAGATAAGACGCTTAGAGTATATAATTATTTCAACTTCGAGTGGAGCAGTCCATTCTGCACTTGATGATGCTGATAACAACAACAACAAAAACAACAACAACAACAATAATAATAATAATAATAATAATAATAATAATAATAATAATAATAATAATAATAATATGACCGGCTGAAGACAATAGAAAACTCCTTGTTTTATAAGGATGAAAAATTAATGAATTGTGGTCTATTGAAATTAATTTAATGATTATGACTAATTAACATTAATATAGGCAACAGGATTCCATTTAGTTTACAACTTTACCCCAAAAATTAAGTACTGATACAGTGTTTAGAACTTGCCGTTTAGAGAAATTGTTACACTGAAGCAAGAGGAAAAGGAAATAATACGTTCCTCCCAATGAATGAGGTAGTCAGCAACCAAACGTTAAAGAATAACTGTCTTATTCAGCTAAGTTTTAAAAACTTACTAAAGCAACACTTCAGAGTATAATTTAATTTGCATTTTATCTACACCATCTCAAAATAAAATTGCATACACTTCAACAATATAAAAGTTCCCCTTAAAAGTCAATAATTTTATTTTATTGGAATTATTACTTGAGTTTACGCAGATTGAAAGACATATTTCTTAACTTATACATGTACTTTCTTATTAATAACAGACATGGGTGGCTCAGGTGGTAACGCTTGAAACTGCAATTTGGGAGGTTCCGGATCAATTCCCGTTGAGCCGGCCATCTTGACCTTTGCTTATTTTGTGGCTTCCCCAGGTCAGTGGAATTCTGTTAATTTTTACCAATAATTGCGTTTGTCACGGGTTTCCTAATAAGTGCAGCATATATTTATCTATGCTAGTATTTTTAACGACTTTTTTTAATAAAGTCTGCACACATTCGCCTATGTTGTTCCTTTTCTTACAGTTTGCGAAGAACATCAACCTTAATGTAATTATTCCAGAATATTTCTCACTCTTTCCAATGAAATTCTGGTTAAGGTGGATATTTGCTTTACTGTTAAATTAAAATTATGACTATCTGCCCAATTTAGCGCTTTTAGACGTTTTCCTTGGTAATTATGCTTATTTTTGCTTAATTTAACAAATATCAGGCTGTACTCTAAGAAATTCTAACTATCTTTGGCTATTGTTGACGTGGCTGTCCACATCTACACTACCGCCGAAGTGAGTAGTGTTTACGCCCGTTTTTACTATTGAGGCACCAAAGGCGGTGGACACTGATGATACATGAGATGAAATGATAAATTGGGAAAGGATATTTTTAAGGAAGGACGCGTTCCAGGCCTAAGTTTTATGATTTCTTTACGGTATTTGCCAGTTATGAGAACTGAGGAAAACCTGGAAAAAAACCCAGTCAGGGAGAACGGTCCTGATGGGATTCGAACCCCCGATCTCCCGCTCACGAGTCCACACCTTAACGACTTCAGCTACCCGTGGCGGTACTGCCGAGACGATCTTCACCGACCACACTCCGGCATCTTCGCCTATCATATTTGTAAGTACAATCTGGCGTCAGCTCTTTGCCGATATATGTACTTGCACGAAAAATAAAATATTTAAGAAATAAGAAAATAGTACCGAAGCGCGCAGTTGATGTTTTCTGGGACTTATAAAATAAGTGTTTACAGCACAATATATTTGTCTCTTGGCCGGATATGAGAAAAATTTGCAGAGGATAATACATAATCCTCAGAATGTTCTATTTTCACAATAAATATGTATGTAAAAGTATAAAAAAGTAAAAAACACACAGCGAGTTATAAAATGTTACTAAAACTGTGATGTAATTACTTGAAAATATTTAAAATATAAATTAAAAACCCAAGGCGGACACTCCAATAATGAAAATGCTACCTAAAAAGGAACAAAAAATGTATAATTGCATTTTTAAGTATGCTTAACCAAAAATAAAAATATAATAAATTAAATGCCCCGGGATGGTCTGCTAAGTGATGTCACATTTATTTATTCTTGCTAAATTAGTTCACAATTTTGCCACCAAGTGCTTGCGCCACCACCGCCAAATTCAATCACCATAATAACAATTACATTTTCCACTACCCATGATGCCAAAACCTGCTACAAAAAGACACTAGTGCAAAGTTTAGTTTATACTTATTCTTTATTATGTATAAAATATACAACAATGTATATAATTACTACATGTATTTATGTACTGGTAAAATAAAATATACGTATAAAAATTAAGAATTAAAAAACCGCGGCGGATCTTCTCGAAGCGATCTTGCCAAATACACTCCGCCTATCATCCTTCATCCCCAAATTTATATATTTAAAACAAAAATGTGAGCAATGAAGAAAGAACGAAAGAAAGAAAGAAAGAAAGAACGAAACATTGAAAAAATGAACAGCAAGAGAGAAAGTCCCCGGTACGCCGATCATCCTTCAGCAGCACATATGTACTGCAAAAAAAAAAAAAAAAAAAAAAAAAAAATGAAAATAATAATAGCCCCCGAAACTCACTGTTAATATCTTGCCCAGCCAAAAATAAAGCCTTAACTGTAAGATCATTTTACCTGTTTATCGGCTATTAATATTTTGCCGGCGATTGTTTTTTCGCGGGATCGCAAGACATCAAACGCGCGCCTCAGGGATAAACTACTATTGTCAGCATCCAAAAGTACAGGAATGCGTGAACGGTCCACTTCAGATGCATTCATTTCCTCCTCTAACAGAACATCTGATATGTCGTCTATAAATAAATTAAACAATAACGGACATAGAATACATCCCTGACGAACTCCTCTACTAGCTCATCTACATACCAATATAGTGTTTTGGTCTATCTTAACACCGAATTTCACATCGCTGTAAATTTGCATGAGAGTTTCTATCACTTTTGGAGACATCTTTCTGACACAATTTTTCTCATAAAGCTTCTCTCCAAACAATATCCAAAATTGTTTTAAAATGAACAAATCCACTGTAAAATTTGCGCCGTTTTCTTTTTAACGTTGTACATATTACAGTCTTTAAAACGAGTATATTATGCACCTTGTAAAACCCTTTGTGAAGCCTGATAAGTACGTAGATGTTTCATTATATGGTTAACCCATGCTCTTAGTCGATCATTACAGAATCTTTCAGTATATTTTACCTACCACAGATAATAGTGATATACTTCAGTAGTTCTCTGCAGCTCGTGGCTTACCCTTGCATTGAATATCCGCTGTATCATCGCCATTGGTCATAAATTCTGGATATCTTTCCCCATTAAATAATTTATTGAATGCCATTCGCAGTACGACTATTACTTCCAGTACTACTATAGAGAATTCTATGAGTTCGGCTGAAATTCCTTCAATTCCGGGTGCTTACCCATTGTTTAAGTCTTTATTCGCTATTAAAATTTCGTTCTCCATTGTTTCTCCATCTAATATTGATGCAGGGGGATTAAACGTAGTTCTGTAAGAGACAGTCGCGCGGCCCCTCCCACTGCTCCACTCCATTTGCACCATGCACGCTATTAAATACGCCAATCACCTTTCGTTTCGATGTTAATTAGCCCTCTTTTTCGTGTTTTAAATTTTCTGACCAAATTGCACATACTTGTCTTATCCCTCCGATAGGTTGCAGTTCTTAGATCGCCCACCATTTTTTTTCACCATTCCGATTTGGTACTTTTCAATGTGTGTTTATGTTCATTTCTTAGTTGAACGTAACCAAGATAGTCTTCCTCATCTCTCTCCCTTTTGTAAGCCATAAGAGCTGCCTCAGCTTTTTTCTACGCTTGTTTACATTTTGGATTGTACCTTCCTTCTTTTGTATGACATTTACTTGGATTACTCCGGATTTTCATATGAATGCTTAATAACTGTATATTTTCTGTGAACCTTCTAACAAAATCTACTCTGCCTTCTCCCCTACCAATTAAATGTATTTGCTGAGTCACAATTCCTACAATTTTCTCTATTCTTTCCCATATCCAATGGTCCCAACGGTGACGCAGAGTTGTCATTAATATCCATTACACTATTTTCTGAGGCTAGATGCTGATTTAACATGAGCAAGATAGGCGAATGGTGCGATTCCACTCTGTTAAAAATTTTGAAATCCTGTGTAAAAGCTAATATTTCCTGTGAGCGTGACATACAATCAATAGTAACTTTAATTCTCCTACCACACCTGATCCATATTTTCCGTTGATAACTTCCAGCTGAAATGCGTCGCATAAAGGATAGTAACCCCTTCCCGTCTGCGTTTTGTATTGTATGTCACACTGTTCTAGTTATTTTCCCTTCGTTATGTTTTCACATCCAATTCTTGCATTAAAATCCCCCATTATCATTAAACCCGAGTGCGGCATATATCTTGAAATTATGTAATGGTGAAGCCAAATCCATAAAAAAAAAAAAAGGTGGAATTGGCCTACCTTTCTTACTCATCTTTAAAACATAATGCCAGAGCTCGCAAATATCTAACTGGTTTCACTCCGCTCAAATAGCCCATCGTGGCCACTAATAGCATTTCACCGTCTTTTAACTACGTTTCTGTCAGTCCCATAATGCCTATATTATTTATAAAGCCAAAGAACATTTTAGCAAGTTTTTCCTTCAGAACCTCCACATTCCGCAGGATGACCGAGGGTGGCCGAGGTCATTAAGACAGGGACTCGTGAGAGGGAGGTCTGGGGTTCGAATACCCCAGTATCGTTCTCCCTGACTGAGGTTTTTTCCAGGTTTTTCAATCCTCATAAATGGCAAATGCCGGGGGGATACCCTAATCTTAGGCCTGGAACGTTTCTTCTCTTATAAAATTCTCTCCCAATATATCATTTCATCTCATGTATCACCAGTGTCCACCGCCTGTAGTACCTCTGTAGTAAAAACGGGCGTTAAAACCATTGAAAAAAAAAAAACAGGCAAACCGTCAGGATGGGGATCTTTTTCCTGATGTTTCCCCGCTTACCTGCTATCGTATTCTTTGCAGGCGAGTCATTGTTTCACACCGCTAAGGGTCTGCTTACAGAAGTCTTCCGAATAAGTTTCTTGGCCTGTCTCCCGTGGTTCCTTCATTGGTTGTCTCCCGGCCGGTCTCTACCTGTATCTGGACATCATCTTCCCCTCCATTGCATGGTGAATATGCTTCTACTACCGAATTAACCTTCAAATTCAGTTATTCATGTTGTTCTCGGTTAGCTTGAAAATCTTCCTTAACTTCCTTCTTCAGCTATTCCCAAACTCTTTCCACCGTAACCGTTTTTAGCACCTGCTGAGCTGTGGAGAAAAAAAGACATGTCTGCATTCCTCCACGGTCAGGTAGCAACTCTCGATATAAAATAAGTGAACGCGGATTATATGGTTTGTAAAGGCTTTTTCCTTTGGTTCTGATATGATACATTTAATTATTCTTAAGGACTGCGAATCTCTTTTGTAATACATTCTTTGATCATCATATAAAGTATTGTTTGAACAGTTTACAGTGATAATAAATTTCACCACAATCATGGGGTACAAATTTTCAATTTTTACATATATTAAATGGAGGGTTTTGTTATTAATGCCAATAAAAAGAAAAACCACTGTCGAAAGTGTTGAGTTAAACTCTAACATTATAATCTGACATTTTTTCCTGATTTGATTATGTGCTTTTGCTTACCATCGTTCAACTTATATACCTATTGTAGCGCAGATAGATGATTAGTGACAAACGATATTCGGGTAAAGATTTGGCTTAACAGCTTCATATTCTTTTGCCAATTAAGGGAATTGATTATTAAGGGCGATAAAGAGCTTAATTTGGAACTCAAACTATGTAATAATGTTAGTTGGACCTGTTCATGGAGAACAGAACACTACATGCATATATAATGTTTAAAATTTTCGTTTCGGTTATTAAATAATTACTTAAGAAATAATAACAACAATAAACCTGCAATAGCTTTGTCATTGCATGTTTATGTAAGATAAAGGTGAGATATAACTGTTTCTATGACAATTACATAAGTAAATAAACATATAGTATGAACATTTTAATGAACATATTGCAATTAAAACCTCGTTCTAGCATATAACGTACATACATGCACAGAAGATACTCAACTGGCATGGGAATAGGCAAGAAATGGGCAATAAGAAATGGAATGGGCACTCTAAAAAATGCAGTTTTAATTAATAGATATGCACCCAGAAATTAAATTTCTTCGGTATAAATATTTAGCCGTGATAAGTGCATTTCACATAGTTCCATAAGAATGGGAATAAAGATATTAAAATGGACAACTGGCAGTAGTGTTAGCACTGATAATGCAGATTATACGATTAAAATAATAGTTTCAATATGCTGATAATTATATTTAGGATGAGCTTGAAGTTTATCATATTGTGTTTTGTGCAGTAGCTGTGTTCAAACCTAGTGACTGCCTCCTGAATATTATTTCAATCACTTGCATTGCATATAATTATTGAAATTGTGAATATCAATACAAGGCCTGCTAAAAATGGTGGTCAACATGAGAAGCCGTTGTTCCGTACATGGTCCCCCAAGAAGCGGAATTCTCCAACGGTGCTCCAGTTTGCAAACACGTGTTGAAAAAAGATTTTTCTTAGTATTAGACCATTCTGATCAACGTCTATCATAGTGTCGTCACGGTTGAGTCCTTGTCCTTTCAGATACTGTTAGTGCTTGGAACAAATGAGCATGCGAAATCCTATGAGTAGTGTGAGTAAGGTAATAGTATAAAGATAAGTTCATGGAATGTATGAAGAATGCACTCGCAATGTGATAGGGCGCATTGTTTTGTAAGAAGATAATGCAGCGTTCCATTTTTTTCAGAACGTTTCTCAATAACTGCGTCCCGCAAAATTTTGCAAGAGACTGCATTAATATTCGGAGTTGATTGTTTACCGTTTATGGAGGAAGCTAAACAAAATAATCCCCTCTGCGTTCCAAAAGATGGCCGCCATCGCCTTCCCTCACTGAGTCTTGAATTAGAAAATTCTTTGAACGTAGTGACACGGCTTGTTTCCACTAAGTCTTAGTCTCTGTGTGGAAACAGTTCCTCTGAGTGACCTTAATATGTGCATGGATCTCTATTGCTGATATTTTCACGATCACTCAAAATGTCTTGCTTCGTCGAAGTTGTCATTTTGAATGATGGTGTGCAGTGGCACTGCAGGATGACAGATCTGTAAATTACTTGTGGAGGATCAGGCCTCAAAAAGACTCCAAGTTTGTTCTGCTGCTACAACCGCTTCTTAAGCAGTCTCAAATAGCTCTTGTACATAAAGATATTACCTTCATGTCAGACAGTATATTTCTTGTTCCTCCAGGTCAAGACTATATGTTAAATATACCTGATATCTGTTATTTTAGTGTTTTCCTCTCTTCGTTTCTATTTTATCTGAGTGTTCTGGGCTGTTATCCTATTACACTAATGCTGGTTAGTCAATAAAGAAATTTGCACTCGAACTTTAATTTAAAAATGGATCATCATTTTAAATAACCGGAATACAACTCCATCTCAAAATGTCATTAACAGTAGAAAGACAAAGGGATCAAATCGCATACAAAATGCCAGTATCATTCGCCAAGGAGGGTTACATATTGTGCAGTGGTCCTTCACCAGTTCCAGTTTATATCAGTGGGATATCTGGCGTCTTACATAATAGCCCAGTTACACCATTACCCAGTCACATTTTATTGTGTCATACACGGGACACCCATCAAAATCTAATAGGGAAGAAAGAAGAATGAAAACGAAGCATTATGAGGGGCGAAATAAAATGACCGAAACACGATAAGGGTGGAGTTGATGGGAATTTTGGGCGTCTCGGAATCGCTATGATCCATTCTCAGAAATGAATCTCTCGTAACAGCTGTTTTTGTAACGGAATTTCACCATTAATAATAAATGCATGCCCCAATAAAATGGAATCCTAGTACATGTTGCAAAGTATCTCACTAGCATCAATCACTTTAAAAATGTTTAAATTTCCCGAAAGAATCTAATAGAGAGAAAAGGAGAATAAAAGTTATTTGATGTGATTTGAGTTACGAGACAAGGTATGTGAGTCTGCCATTTTATATAGTTAGTAACTCAAATAGCATGATAACTTAATAAGCAATGAAATATGCAACCCCAATTTTGTGTTGCGAATTTCTGCTACGTTTATTTCCATTATAATCTGGCTGTGCAGTACCAAATAACATTGCATCAAATATATTCTATTTAATATTTTAGGTATAGAATTCGTTAGGAATAAATTGCATTATTTATATTATGAACAATCTGTTTTGGGGTATAATTTCATGTTTCACTCATATTTATTTTTTGTGACGATAGATGCTGTGTTGCTGTTATAGGCATGAGCAATGTTTCTCTTTAATTGGTTCACACAATATAATTAAAAACGGGGACAAACCTGTACGGACTGAGAATGAATCTGTGTCGTACTTTCTTTCGATAGATAACATTTTATAGCAAAATACTCGTGCTTAATTTTGAGACTCTCAGCTATACCTGATACAGATCCTAAACATTTTGTTTGGGAGTTAAATCTTTAAAGTTATCGTGTGCTGTACTATCCAGCCGTTGAAACAAAAATTGAGTGAAAGCTGTCCATCAATCTTATAGCTTAAAATTTGAAGAACTGTAGTGTATGTAATTATGAACACATTTCGAAAGTACAGTTATGAACAGTTGGTACTATACAGTGACGAATCTATAGAAACAACTTAAAACATCACAGCCCTTCCGAAGAAATAACTTGCATATAAAAACGCTTACACGCGTTGATTTCTGAATCAAAATAAGCAGTTGTGTTTCAAATTGAAATGTTAAGTTTCCTTTGAAATAACGAACAGGATAAATTAAGTATTTTATTTTCAATTTTAATTTTCCATACTTATAAATCACGTTTTCTACGCCTATCCATAATTTTGCAAGCATTACATTACTTTAATTGATATAAAATGTACAAAACTTCTACTAAGCTTGGAATTTGGAGATCTATGAAATCTACAAAGAGACACATAATTTTCGATGATTTAATTAAATTTATTCCAACTTTTCTTAATCTCTAAATGCGCAGTTTTTCATAATTCTTTATACAGATTTAAGGGAAGGGCATAAATCCCATGAAAGTTGTTGAATATTATATTTTAAAATGTTCTGCTGAAGTTGGACATTCTTGTGAACTTTGCACAACTGTAAAGTTGCGCATAAAACATATTATTTCTTGTGCTTAAAAATGTTTATTTTTTGAATATATATTGATTTTTACAGAAACATTGAAATACTTGTGTTTGTCACAAAGTTATATACTTAGCATGTAACAATTTCACTTCTGCCTATGGAAAGGTAATTACTTGAGTCATGTTCTCTCACGAATGGCTCTGAAGCAGCTTTGTCTGTTCAAACACAATGTGTCTTACATTTTACAAAGCAACAGCTGTATATACTAAGCATGAGGGATTGTTACACGTAATTATTTTATATTTCCACGGTGTCAACTAATTTTGTTAATCAAGTCCTTATTTAATATCCAAGTTCTTCCTTTGAAGGAAGAGAAAAATCTCTTAAAATTCCTGTACTTCTCAGTTTTCCACGTTTAGGATTTTCAGATCCAATTTGACAACGTATTGTGCCAATTGAACCCTGAACTTCTCCTAATTTATAGGATTTGAATCTACGTTGGGTGGATTACATGAAAAGTCATTATGCATCGCCAAGTGACAAGAGAAAAGGTACAATTTTCTGAATTTCATCCTGATATGAAAATTTACATATCACAGTGCAATAAACGGACACTGTACACAAACGCAATGCTAGACACGATAACTAACAGGTTTCTGTTTTGTAATCTTGTTATACTAATTTTAGAAAATTCTCCTATAGATATAGAAAGCAAAACACATTACTTTTGCCTTTAAAATTTGTTGTTGATACATTTTTACCATCACCAGATGCTGAACATTTTTGGAATTAAAATAATTCTTTCCACAGAAAACAGTTAGTGTTCTTTTTCTCGGAATTGAGCCAAACCAAATATCTATTTTGAAAAGATTAATTCATAAATTTGAAATAAGATTGTGGATGGGCGCCGGTAATTAAGCCTTTCACTCCGGATCAGTGGTAATATAAATTTTGACTATGAAGAAGAAATGTTGGTGGGGGCGGGAATGGGGTTGTATGGGCGCTGCGGCATATATTTTGCGCCCGCTGATCGCAGGTTTCGCAACGGCTGCTGCAGATCCTGGTTACAATTTTTTACATGTTATTCCTTAAATATTACAAAAATTACACTTTATGAATGCCATTAAACATTACACAATATTAATTCTACATATGTCATTAAAGTTCCTCCACTGAGAGAAAATGCACAACATACTTGCACCTAATTACAGAGTTGCTGATTCCAAAATTACAAAAATTAATTATTTTAATTACTCTGTAATTGACGGGGAGCCAGGAACAGCTTCAAATACAATATGTACAATATGCTCCAAAACACAGCTTATAACATAAAAATATTTCCTAAATACTTCCAGCAACTCTGATGACATTATCACTTGCTGCATTATCAGATTGTCCAAATAAGCGAAACCTCACCACTGTGTATTTCAGTTTTATAGACAAATCCTAAATCTAAACATGAACAATCAGTTTATATCTTCATTTGTGAGGTTATCGTTATATCACACATTTGTACAGCACTTTTGTTCATTTATTGCCAGACTCTCATTTAGATAAACTATATTTCTTTAGAATGTCTGAAATGGAATCTTTCTTAGGTGGATCCACTGAAAGGTATTATTTTGTATTCATATTTAAATGCAGTATTCTTCTCAGTTTCTCATAATTATTCTGATATATTATTTCTTTAATATGATCATCATAGGTTTTCTAAGAGGTCATGTAAACTGCTACTTTCAGACACAGAATTAATTACATTGATTACGAAATCATTTAGAATATTTTACAGTGGCATATTTGTTGTTTTACTCTAATAGTTTCATTCTGTACAGTTTTTTCATATCCTTAAACAGTTAGTTTCTTATCCTTAACAAATCCTTGTAAAAATGTACATACAAGAAGAAACTCTAGAACCTCATGAGATAATATTTTTCATTTATATAATAAGAAAGAATCGTTAGCAAACATGGCATTCTTCAGCTGATACTGCGTGCTTCTCTCTTTTTTTAGCATCCTCTAGGACATCTTGAGGATCCTCATTCATCCACTTCCTTCCCAAAAGTTTCAGTTGCTCACGAAGTCAAATACCGCGCGATAGGTGGTCGAGGTCGTTAAAGCGCGAACTCGTGAGCGGGAGTTCTAGATTTCGATCACTACCATCCTCCTTTACTGGTTTTTTTCTTTCATTCAGGTTTTTACTCGGTCCTAATAAATGGCAAAAGCCGGGGATGTACCGTAAACTTAGGCCTGGGATGCTCCTTCCTTATAAAATCCTTTCCCAAATTATCATTTCATCTCATGTATCATCAATGTTCACTGTCTGTGATGCCTCAGTAGTAAAAACGGGCGTTAAACATTATTTAAAAAAAACGAAGTCAAATAGATACCTAGACACCTACTACTACTGCAAAACCAATCCAGTTGCATCAACTTCGAATCGCTGCCTTCCAATGCCCTTTTAAGTAGTTCAAACAAATGGTAGCTGCAGGGCAATAAATATGTACTGCAGACTATAGAAGAGTGTTTCAGGGATACCATGTATTCATTTAACCTTTATACGCGTTAAAGCAGTAGGATGTAGTTTTACATTGTCGTGGAGAACAATTACATTCAGTACTGGCTGCCGACGTCGTCTGTTGTGACAGGCACCAGTTACCTCATCCAGAAACTGGCAGTAGAAGGCAGCTTACATGCTTCTTCTTCATTTATGAAGAACATCAACCAAAAAATTCTCAAGTAGTCCCATAAAAAGAGTCGCAAACATCTTGCAAGCAAACAAGCGCCTTTTGGCTTTAACGATGTGGTTTTTCCTTTTCTTCGCGATTCTAATTTTGCTTTTTTGATTATTGGGTTTAAGCTTTGTCACTAGGGAGAATACGGTGCAAAATATTCTCCCCCTTTTGCTCATAGTCAGCTGGGAATATGTGACAAATTCCAGACAAACGTGTTTTTGCTAGGTAAGGAGACTAGGAAACCACCTGGCAGAATCTTCCTGATGACCAAGGGCATCATTCATGATGCATCTTCATAGCTTATTCCCATTGTTGATGCAATAATAAGGTTGAAAACAGCACGGATTATATTTTCTGTAACACTTGTCCGTGGTTTTTGTTGATTTGGTTAGTTTTCAAAGATTTCCTTCCCACCAAACTTTGTTGAGCCAAATCAAACTGTTGAGTTTTTGAAAGGATTTCTTTCCCAAACTGTGCCTGAAACCAACTCAAAATTTTAGCATGTGTTATGCTTTCTTTGGCTAGAAATTTTATGATGGACGAGCGTATCTCCTTTTTTTTTTTTTTTTTTTTGAGTAGTGTTTAACGCCTGTTTTTTACTACTGAGGCACCACGACGGACGTATCTCCTTCACACTCATTATATTACTGATACAACTCGTCGCCTGGGGCCGTAAGGAGAATTTACTTCGGACATTCCGATCATTATCCATTCAAGGGCACAATCAGTTCGCTCACTACCTGAGCTACTTGACAAATAATCAAGATCCAGGTACATTTGATTCGCCCTTTTAACGAACATGGAAAAATTACAAAATGACAAAAGTAAGGGAAAACAAATGGTTCTTGTATATTCTGGAAAAACGTACCGGCTGATTGAAGAAGTAACCACCAAAAGCATGTATTTGCAACTGTGCAATTGTGACTCATAGTGTTTGACCGTGAAATTATCGGCAAGGACTTGGTTAAACGTCATTTTCCATTTACGCAAAACATTACATTTGAGGGTTAAATGAGCCAATCTTTTGTACGTTTTGCATAAATTAACAAAAACCAGCAAGCGTTATATTTGCTGACTTTTTGTTCAAGAAAACCTCCTGGATGCACCGGTTGAATTAAGCGTTTGTATGATTTTTGGAAATGCACAAAGTTTCTAAACTATGGATAACTTTAATTTCTTAACAACAGCTCTGTCCTTGCTAAGAGTAGTAGTTTATTGCTTCAAAAAAAAATCAAAGCAATGCAGGTGCATCCAGTAGTACACGCTTTGAAGAAGTTAAATTCATTGAGACACATCCTGGTGTGCAGAAAAATATTGTAATAAAAGTATGTTCATGTATCTCATTTTCAAAATGCACAGCAGAGTAAGTAGTAGTAGCTTCATCAACTTGCTCACACACTTTTGGTTTCGTATAGAATTTTAAGCATGGGCTTGCCTATTGATTGCTTTAGTAAATGTCACACTGGGGGAAACCCTTTCTGAAATACAGTTCAGAGCACAAGTGAATATTCTCAAATAGGCACACGCCCACTCACTTTCTCTTACAGTTCTTTCACATCATTATTCCGCATATTTTAATATATATACAGATATAGTTCATGCCAAACGCGTTTCTTCATCATCGTAGCATGGAAGCGGCTGTAGCATAAAATTATATTTACGAGCTTGCCGTTGACTGTCTCTTGTTATCATGCGTTGGAAGTTCGGCAAAAATAAAAGCGTTAGGCACAATTACTTACACAAGTCATTTAATAAATGTTTTCATATGTGCGATGCCCAAGTTATAAAAGATGTTTTGCAAAGAAGCACAAAGCGGCTAAAATTACATTTCCGATTATCTTTTCGAAGAAAATGACTGTAATATGCATGGAAAGTACAGAGAGGATATTTGAGTTACGGGCCCCCTGAGTGCATTTGCTTATTAGGCAAGTACAGCCATAAAAATGCAAAAAGGGAGGCTGAAAATGATGCTCTTCAGCGACAACACAATAGGGAATCTGCGTAGGATATTCCTGTATTTTATCAAACTTTTCTTTCATAAAATGGTCGGAACATGCTACTTTATATTAAGCGATCATGTATTTCGTAATCTTAATAAGTAGGCCAATAGTTTCTCTACCTGAAACACGTTTTCCAGTATTTCCTGCTATTTGCCTCATCACTTTACTGCAAGAATTTTGCATATGTATCTTATATAAAATACGTTCTTCAAAGCTATATGTATGTAAGAATATAAAAGGAAGGAGGGTTACCATACAAATTACGTTCAATAGAAACACGGAATAACAGGCTAACGCACATCCACTCACTGACAATTTTATTCGCTTGGAGCTATCCAACAGCAAATACGCCCCAAGAGCTGGAGTTAGCATTTTTTTAGTAGTGTTTAACGCCCATTTTCACTACTGAGGCACCACAGGCGGTAAACACTGATGATACATGAGATGAAATGATAAATTGGGAAAGGATATTTATTTTTTAAGGAAGGAAGCGTTCCAGGCCTAAGTTTAGGTACCTCCCCGGCATTTGCCAGTTACGAAGACTGAGGAAAACCTGGAAAAAACCCCAGTCAGGGAGGACGGTCCTGGCGGGATTCGAACCGCAGACCTCCCACTTACGAGTCCGTGCCTTAACGACCTCGGCCACCCGTGGTGGTCTGGAGTTAGCATAGTGGATTACTTTCTGTCAATAGGGAAAAGGAGTAAATTGCTCCACTCTTACTTATCAGATCGAGAGTTGATGACTCTGGTGGTTAACCACTTTCCAGAGAACGTCCGAAATCACTTAATTGTCGCAAAGACGAGCAACTTCTCAGAGATTTTTTTTAATAATGTTGAACGACCGTTTTTACTGCTGAGGCACTACAGGCATGGACACTGATGACACATGAAATGAAATTATATATTGTGAAAGGATATATATTTTATTTTTAAGGAAGGAAGCGTCCCAGGCCTAAGTTTAGGATACATCCCCGGCATTTGCCAGTTATGAGGCCTGAGGGAAACCTGGAAAAAAAACCCAGTCAGGGAGGACAATCCTGGTGGGATTCGAACCCCAGACCTCCCGCTCACGACTACGCGCCTTAACGACCTCGGCCACCCATGGCAGTTTCTCGGAGATGACAGTGCTACTCACTGCCTTTGATATGCAAAGAAACAGTTATCAAGACTATCGACGTAAGGAAGCGCGATACAATCAGTACGAAGGGAATTATCATCCACACAGAGAGAGAACAGCTTTCCAAGGGTCGGGGGCATAGAAGTAGAGCAAATGGACAAAACCAGACTACAAGGAGACCGCAGGTCAGGTGCAGACAACACATCGCGAACGCAGCAACTGGGAGTACTCCACCATGTCACGCCCTTACCAATATTTTGGAGACTCAGAGGAGTTCCCTGGGAGACGAAGGAGGACTTCAGGACATAGCAGATATTCCGGAGATTGCCGAAATTGCCTCAAAGTCAACAGGAGTACTGGAGAAACTCTCCTGAAAGGACGACGCGATCCCAAGGAGGAAGCGACCATGTGATGCCACGATCATCAAATAGGACGTTCCAACAAGACCTGGTACAGAACCTTTCACCAGTGGAAAGAGATCAGGGAAACGCCAATCCCAGTTCGTTTCGGGCCGACTAGAGTGGAAAAATATGCAAGGCATACCTGAAGACGATCTGGCGGAACGTTGATAGAACCCAATTACTTTGTTAGCAAATGAAAGTATTTACTCAAGCCAAACTCAACCGGAGGAGATATATGACACCCCGAAAATAAAGATAGCATCGAGAACATACATGCACTTTCTCCACTGGACACTGGCGCGTCAAATAACGTCTACAGTATGATTTTTTTCGAAAAACCCATATCTAACAAAATAAAGTTGGTGTGTTTGTCCATCTGCGGGGTTTATTGTTCTGTTGCTGGGAGAAATAGGCGGGAGCGCGTGAAGTTTCAAGCGATGCTTTTAGTGGAAATCGTAAATGAAATATTAGAGTTGATGTTTTTGGTCGTCCTTCGCCTGACTAATATTATATTGCGACACTTTTTTGCCGGGAAGGCGCTTATAAATTTTGAGAATAAAATGATCGCATTTAACAAATCGTCAACTACTGTTTCTGCTCAATTTTGTAACAAGGACAGCCTAGTAGAGGTAATGCCGTCTTGGGCAGAACAGGACATAAGGAAATGACTATTCTTCTTCGAGAAAGTTAACGTTGGTTGGCCAATATATTAGTGGAAATAAATTAAGAAATTGAACTTAACTTTATAGAAAAATAACTTCTGTATAGCAACCCTATACATTTTGTAGTGACTGTCAAGAAAGCCTAAATGCCTCAGAAACGAAACCACAAATCAACAGAACAACGAACTATTTGAAAGAGATCGCTCATTTGCGATTAGGCATCTCCGGGCATACACTTGGAACAACCAAGGGAGAAATGCCACGCGAGAGGTTCGGATTTCGACACGTATTAATTTTGTACGATATGTTCACCAAATTCGTACAAATGTATCCATTAGAAGCCAGCACCAGTAGAGCTAGTTTGATAAAAATAAAAGAAGAATATATAAAAGAAACTATGGCTTGATGGAAGCGATTTTGTCTGATAATGCTACTATTTTTAAGAGCAAGATTTTGTGGAGAAGACTTGAAAGACTTTCTTTAATGGCTTAAGGTATCAAAATATTTTTACAAATGTTATTTGTTTGTGTATTTATAATATGGATTATACCTGTAAAGTCAATCTGAAAGTTACATGAGATCCAAGTCTTAATATTTCTGGTCCCTGAAGAAAGTTTAGGGTGAGAGTATTTGAAATGATATTTACTAGTCTCAAACCCTTCAGTTATTTTTAAGTATCAATATAATTAAGTTCATGTAATATATTTTAATCATGATTACTTTAAATTACTTATTTCATATACCATTGAAGAATGTTATATTCTCAATCTTTTCTTGATAAACTGAACACCGCAAAGTTTTAATGTTTACCGGACAAAAGGAACAGAAACCTGTACTCCAATGTTCCTTGTATTTGTAAAGGGAACCTTGATGCGCTGTTAGGGCTTGAAAGAGGCGGCGTAAGTTAGATTGTCACATGGAGCCAGTTTGAAGAATATCGAACGTGTTGCCTTCTAAACCCAAGATCGCGGGTTCGAACCCGGCCAGGATCGATGGATTTTTTCGGGCGTAAAAATCCTAAGTATGGCTTCCTTCGGAAGGGAAGTAAAGCCGTGGGTCCCGTGTCGTACATTTACGGCACGATAAAGAACCTCAAGCCTGAAAGAAGAGGCCTCTGAGAAAAATTTGTCGGCCGTTTCACGCCCTGAATAGAATGGGACGCTGATGACCTGAGATGTTAAAGAGCGTCCTTAAATAAAAGCAAATAAAAAAAATTGAACATGTTCCGGTAATATATAAAAAGGGGACTGGGTTTATTTAAAAACAGGTTCTTTGAGTAAAGAATACATCTGAGTAAATATACATCTAATTTAGCGCCGAAATTTAAAGGGTCTTTCCTTATAGTTTCTTTCATTTTCCGCGTTTCAGTTTTTGTCAAAGACAAGGTAAATATGTGAGAGGTTGCGTATATAAGTTGAAATCTGCAGATTCAATTGAAAATGTACTTTAATTAGGTTTTATGTTATTCATGTTGCTGTTAAAGTGTTATGTTTTATACACGAATTTTATGTTAGTAATTTTAAATTCAGTATTGAGGGTTTAATATATTTTGTATTATAAATTTTAATGAGAGTCCAAAATTTTAATTCACATTTATATTTTACTGCTTTATCACTTTTTTGAGCATGTGCGAGAAACACTGTTCCCCTCACAGTGCTGGCTGAAGTGTACCTTGCTGTCCTGCCACCAGCAAGGGAGTTGGATTGACAGCTATCGCAAAGTATTCTAAATCCAGAGTTTCTACTTAGCTGTTTAAGGTCATGGATCTTTTAGAGCGCAATTTCCATCAATCAAGTAATATTCCACTTTTAGCAATAGTGGATGGTGTGAACCTGTGATAAGAAATTCGGTAACGCAGACAAAGTGTCAAAGATGTTATGGAGCAGTGTGCCGTATAATTGTGAAATATTTTTGTGGCAAGAAGATAAAATCCTTAGCCAGCTGAATTCGTTTGGTTGGGCGATTGTGCCAGTATTGCACTCAACGCACGATTGTTTTCAGTATGTCATATAAGGACGTGCGTACTTCCGCATTATCTGCCCATACTAAGACTGAGCTGATTGGCTAAAGTTTGTTGGGACTTGTCAGCCGATAAGAGACAGTGCGGGACACCAGGGGCTTGGTACGGAGAGCGATTGGCAGAGAGGTAGTATATGGAGAGACTTATGGAGAAAGAGACCGAGAGAAAACACACTCCTCCCGAGCCTTACAGAAAGCAGCAATATTGGAGTGTTCCATGGTTGGTTCATTTCGGATAATTCATTAGAAACAGACGTAAGTCCACTCAAGGTTTTAATTTTTAATGTTTCATTCTAATATATTTTCCATTAGTAAATTTTAATTCTGACCTTGTACAAATTTAATTATATGTCAGAGCCCTGTTATGGTTGTTCACTATATCGTAAAGTTTTATTTTAAAGTAAAGCTCTGATCTGCTGAGATATTTTATTGTTTTCATTGCCTAGTAAGCAGAAAGTAGAAGTAAGTAGAAATGTAATAACTGATAATCATTTATATAATTATTGTTATTGTGCAAACCTTTTTTTCTTTCTTTCAATAATCAATTTTATTCGTGCCTTATAGGGGTGGCGTTTTATTTAAGATCCTAGCAGCTTCCACTCATTTAAAATTTGTGGGAAATAATGCAAAGTTACCAATGTATTATGATGAACATGGTTAAATAATTATCTAAAGCAGTGGATATATTCGTGTAACTTGATTCAAGTTTTCGCAATTAGACTAAAATGCAATTAAAAAGCAATTATTATATGAAATATGAACTAAATGTTGAAACAGGATTTTAAATGTGTGCAGACGGATCAAAGATGAAAATGACTTTAGAAGGTGATTAATCAGTGGTTAATAATGGAGTAGGAATCTCTGTATCGGAGGAGAGGAAGTAGATTTAAAGTAATGGGTTATCTCAGGGGTTGTATGGGGAATGCAGTTAATGGATTGTAATTGACAACCTTACGGGGAGTTGACAGCCTCGTGAACTCCTCTGCTTATCTCGTCTCCTCTTCACGGCTCCATTATTCATACCTCGTTCCCGCTTTAATTTGTTACGAAGAGAAGAATTGTAACAGGGATTTCCCCTACCCCTTACGAAAACAACCGAATAAAATAAAGTATTAATTTGGAAGCAATCGAATAAAATAAAGTATTAACATCATCATATAATTCTGACAAGTGAGTAATATTCTCAGTTCTCTGCATATTACAGAGAGAGTTGTGTTGCTCAGAATTGTAAGCCGAGGGGAAGAAGCATGATGGTTTATGGCTTGCTCTGACCCAGGCCATAAACCAAGGCGAGAAAAACAAAATTCTTTTAGCGAACGTTAAGCTAGAAGGTCATCGCAGTCACCCCTCTGGCATTCGTTGCGCTGTTGATGTAGGAAAATTGTACATCAAGTACCGAACGCGAAATTTAAAGCACCAATCGGAGAGCATGTGCTCTAATCAAAAAGTTTGAATTTCGCGAACTTGAAAATATTATAGCGTCGGTGACCGACCGACTCGAAATGAACAAAACTGTTGGAACGCCGCGAGATCGGGGCATTCCAGTAGAAAGTTTGGCAGTATTCGACAGTCAAGTGGTAGTCTGAGGGCATTCAGCATTCTAGTCGACAGTTTGGCAGCATTCAGCATTCTAATGGAGTTCAGCATTTCGGCATCCATCATTCTAGTTAAACCCAAAAACAGTAGTGGCCTCCCAATCAATATTCATACTTTAAATAAACAAACGTTTAAATCTATTCAGGGTTTTCACGACCCCGCGTTCTCATTTGCTCATCTCTGACAATTCTTCTTGTCCCCAAGGAGCGCCCTAGGCGTCTCCCCCCCCCCAAAAAAGAGACTAGTACAAATCATCGAATCAGAGGCAGCGAGGTGGTTCATCTCCTTGCATCGAAGTGAAGCAATACCAGGAACGTGAACGTGAAGGAACGAGGACTACAGGATCTGCAGAAGGCATCACGAGGCAGTCAACATCCAGCCTCATCGAATCCTACATCTGCGATTCTTGTCCTGAACCCTGAGATAAACCAATTTTATAATCTCCGTCTTTTAGCATATCATTTCCCCCTTCTCTACACCATCATAATAGCTTCAGAATCTTTTCACTGCCCTGGCTGAAATGAGATGTCTAGTGCTTTTCGGGAGTCGCCTCAGCGCTCCTCGCGTAGAAGAATTGGAAGAACGTGTTCAAATGAGAACCACTGGGTCAATAATAATCACCAATAAGTATGTGTTCTTTTATTTAACCACTTTAATCTCGAGGAAACCACTACTACATTTGGTTGCTAAAAGTGTATCGCTCAACAAGAATGGAGTCTGACCAAAGTAGCAAAAGAAAATTGGACGGAGCACGATCGATATAAATACGGGCGATGAATTGTAAATTGCCCTAACTCTAGGCGAGAATGTTAAACTGAACTGAATCTAAGCTTAGTCTGTCCCGACTATAACCATGCATAGAACTGAGTCTGCCCTGAATGTCATTACGCATATGTCTTGGATCTGCACTGAATATCATTACGCGTCTAACTTGAATCTGCGCTGAATACAAATGACCCCACATCTGACCACAAACTCGCGGCGTTTCGATGATTTTATTCTCCTTCAGTCGGGTGGTCTCCAGACGCCGTTAGTATTTTAAAATTTGCTAAAATTTAAACATTATGATCGCTGTTCGTTCCTTCCCGTTGGTGACTTAATTTCGCGTTTTTCTCGGACTATGTCACTTATTGCATCGGTTCTCTGACCTAACTTTACGCAACGGATGCTATAGGGGTTGTTTACGTGTTCTTGAGGAGGAAATGGTCGAGCCTAGTGGTTCTGAAGAGAACTCTGTTTCCCCTGCGTAGCCTTTAGAAAAAGCCTCCAAGGTTTTATGGTCTTGGGTCAGTGCAGGCCATAAACCATCACCATTTTTCACCCTCTTCGACAATTTTTGTATAAGGCAACTTTCTCTATAATATCAAGGAATCTATGAATACTACGATCTTGTGAGAATTATAAGTTGATGCTTATATGAATTTTGATATTATCGCTCTTAATTGCTTTATTTTAGGGGGTAAGGGAAACCCCTGTTTCCATGTTATCCAGCAACATTCTCACAATACCAGCATCTTTTTACAAAATTGTCATTCACAAGATTAGTACATCTTCTATAATCAATTTTTGTCTGATAGTTGCTTTCAGTTCTTCTAATTTGTCGGGGTTTATCAACTTCGTTCATATGTAGAAACATACTCTCAATCAAGTAACTTTCTGATTTATGGCATTCTCAAAAAAGAGACAGTACATTATTCTGTAGTGCATTTATTGCACATCATGCACCGATTTTCTCGTCGTGCAAGGCAGTTTAGTTTATAAAATGTTGGTTTTCAAACATCAATTCCTGATATTTTGCGTCAAAACACGATCACATATATTCAACCATCAGTAAAGAATATTATACATAAATGGTCAATTATTTACTCTCTGTAACATCATATCACAGAAATATACCCGAATATCATAATCATCTGACTGCAATTCTTGAACAATAGCAATCTGGAATGTTTTCAAGTTTATAATGACTCAATTTCGAAAGATGAATTTGTTTGTGAGATTGGCAATTTTCTAAAACGATGCCAGAAATGTGTGGATATAGCAGGACAAAATTTTCAATATATCATGTCATAAGTTATATTATTATTTTCATTGTATTAATAGTTCTGTGAGAACTTGAATAGCTGCGCGGACTTTACCTCTGCCAGGTCGGTCCTTAGTGTCTAACCGTCAGCTGCTGCCGTGAAATGGGTGAAAAAGCTATAAAAATAAAGTAACAATAAGAGGTACAATTTTGTTAAAACATACTCAAATTTGTCGATACAGTGCGTTAATACTTGTTCACTTTTAAGTTATTAAATGATATTTTATCACTTGGGTTAAAACCACAAATATGTTACAATAACATTTGCATTTATGTAGCCTGGCAAAGCAATACTTGTCCAACAAATCATATGACATCATACGGCTTGAGTGATGGACATGCAATACTCAACTTCAAGATGTGCAGGATAAAATATATGTTGTATATAGAAGTAATGGTGACTAGTTCTTAATTGAGTGAAACCTGAGAATTTACTGATTTTGAACAAGAATAGTTATTTTTCTGAACAAAACACGTTTTCAGATATTTTTTTATTTCTTACGACTGTAGTTCAGGCGAAGACAAAGAACTTGTCGTTTTTGCAACTCATTCCGGAAAATAAGTTGCTATATTCGAAAGTTCCCTTAAGAATTCCGAGTATTTTACTAATTAGAGCACTTAATCACTACTAAAGCGAAAAATTTTATAATGTATTAACCTAACCACTTATTAAACATATAAGAGAAAATAGATAAATTTGTGTTCTATTTTTACTTCATTATTCTTCCCAAAATTTTATTATTTATAATAATTTCTCAAAATAAAAAGAATATATTTTACTTAACATTTCCTAACTCTCAAAACTAAACAATTTAAAAAGGGAAAAATACTCACATTCACATTTGTTACACAAGTATTCACGTTTGTTTCATTAGTATGTATTAATGTGTCTTCTTATGCAGTTGATGAAGCATATTTAAGAAGCAGCATAACCCAACTATTCTTCAACGACTTAAAGCATCTGTATCCATAATGTTTTAACGGTGAATTATACAATTATGTATAATTTTTAAGCAAATGAAAGACACCCATATCTAATTACTGCTTTGCGATAGAAAAATAAATAAATATGCACCAAAGAAAAAGGTATTAAATCGTTTTCTTCTCGGGTTAGCAAATGCGAACACCTGAAAGCAGGGCTTAATTTATTGCTGACTGGTAATCTTCCATTTAACCCTGACATCAAGAGTCAAAATCCACCCCAACACCATTACCGAATCTCAAACAACGCGCCCCCTTTGAATCAGAAAATCCGATTTAAAGCTTATGTATGACTTGTTTCGCTAATTCACATGTAGTGATCTTCAACTGTATTTCATTAAATTATTTCATCTATAAATGAACCTTTTACAATGAATAGCGAGTATCTGTTTGTTAAAGTGTGCTACGACAAATTTATTGATGTTGACTCACGGTTACCAACATCGATATATATTTGTCAAGTCCAAGTGTCTTACCAGCAATTGATAAATGATTAGAAAGTCCCATTCAACTTTGGTGAATTTTCATGTATTAAAATGAATCTGCACCACAGTTTTATCAACATTTTTTGATATGGTGTAGAATCCATAAGACCGAGGATGTCGCTACCAATTTTACTTTGGATATGTAGCTATATACCCTCCTGGTATCAGAATAACAATCAGAAAGTACCTGTTGCTTCTTCTGCACTATTTTTTAACTTAGCGGGGATTTGCCACATTAACTTACACCAAGTTAAGCAATTTTTGATTTTTTTTATAGAGGTTAGACGGAAGGTACAGTACTAAATTTAATAATGGAGTATAAACAAAAAGGTACTAATCCAGAAAAAAAAATGTGACGATATTCTGCAACATGACACTCCTTGAAGTTTAAAAGTAATAAATTTAAAAATAAATAAACCCAATAACTAATTGCTGACATTTTGCACACGAACCTAGGAGTAAAGGAACTAGAGAACTAGTTGGCTAAATAGCTAAAACGTAAATTCCATTGTTTTAATATCTCGTGTGTCAGTGGTTCAGTTTTTCTATGATTACTTAGCAATTTACATTCAAACTATGATGGCGTGATTGAATTAAATGTTAAAATTTGTGTGCACAAATTAGTCCAACCGATAGCCTCTATATGATCAATAGCGATCACTTCTAAACGTAAAGGTTTCATATAAAACTTTGAATTGCAACGTTACACTCAAATTTTGTATTTTTTTTTTCAAATGACTTAACAAAAATCGTTAATCACAGTTGAACAAAGTGTTTTTTCTAGTAGAGCATTTATTTAATGTAACACCAATAACAAAATTCCATTCAATGTAACCCACTTTTATTTTTCCCCCATACTTTATCGCTATAAGTATATTTACAATAAAAATGGAGCGGTGTGGCGAAAATCTGAATGAAGGGTGCTTAATTCAAAATCTCATTTATGTTTGAAACACTACCGCTATCGTCGATGGCGTGGAAAATAAGTTTATTATGACCTAAAATATATGTATCACAAATGTATGATAATCTTATTTACCATTATCTGACTGGGTTGTTTCAGAGTGTTTCTACGCTCTCGCAATTTCCAAACTATTCAGCGATTTTATCGAATATACGGTAAAGCTGAGCTTCACTTTTAATCTGCTTTTGCCTGTTTAATCCTCCTCCTGCTTGCATCCATGAATCAGCTCTAGTTATCTGCTATTAGCTGGCAGAGTGAGGTAGCGGAAAGGTGAGTGAAGTGAGAAAGCGAGGCAGACAGAGAGAGAAATCCCAGGGGAAAAATTAAATCACAGGAAATTATTCGGAAACGGATAAGAAAAATTTGGCAGAAATGCTGCAGCGTATATTTTATCATCGAACATATATAGAAATATCAGATACTCTAAGGTAGTTTTATTTTGAAGTCTCACGTTTTATCATTTTACTATTTTTCCTCAACTCTCGCCTTAACCTGAGAAAATGTTTGTAATTATACCTCATTACCTTTGTCGTTATTAAATAGAAGAACGACATGCTACTAATGTGAATAATTATAATAACCGTCGAATAAAGTCCAATAAATGTTTGAAACAGAAGAATCTGTGCAGAGACCTTCCATTGTATAAAAAGTGAAATACGCGTTTTGGCACATCAAAAGTTTAACTAGTCAATTGCAACACAACAAACAATAAAAACAATTGATTTAGAAATATAATTCCCAGTTAAAATGTTGTACACTTGCGTCTTCCAATGTCACTAAAGCTTAATAAGGTGTTTCACTGAATAGTACTTCCTTTGTCTGATACATCTTACAACTTGGGATAAAAGTGAAGCTGCGACATCAATCGATGCCCTACCAGTAGATCGGAAACAAATGTACTCTGGACAGTAGATCTTGTGTCCAGTGTTTAAGTAAATCCATGGTGAGCGTAGAGTATGATTACAGGGAATAAACTTGGGACAGATGAACGAAATACAAGCAAGCCAGCACCATTACCCTAATACTAATAAACAATCTGCTTTTGAAAGCAAAATATTATACCATTATCGGAAATGAAATGGCTCTAGTTCACGCCTATCTCTTTACCTAATAGCGTGTACTAGATCGCGACAAGGTACTCTTATATTTTAGGGGGATTTTATCTCAGCTATACACCTTAAGACAAACACTGAACAAATTCTCCAAGTGTTAATTTGTTTAAATGCTGCTAAGCTCCGCGCTTAATTCACACATTCATATCTCAGCACACGGATCTTACAGCTTTTAACATCATTCTATCGTCATAAATCATATCGAGTTCTCCATGGTAGACGTACTCTGATAGTCGAGCAATTAAGCAGATGTCTAGGTGTGAGAACTACCGAAGTTCCAAAACTACAATTACGTGTTGTTTTTCATTTTTATTTTTTGAAAATAAAATTAATGTTCAGCATTTAATAATAAGAATTATAACATATTCTTTCCAATTAAACGGTTTATTTGAATTTTAAGGCAGGTATATTCATACCAACAAACGTAACCTTTGTTTTCAAAATAAATAGGAAATTAATATAATTTCTTAAATGGAAATCTGAAAAGAAAATAAGATTGAAGTTAATATCGATTTGTTAACCCTGACTTCTATTATCGATGCCATTCTTTGAAGTGTGGATGAAATCAAACACACAGACTAATTCTGAGGGGGGAGGGATACTTCCTCTTGAGCGGCCTGTATTGGTTCCACCTCTATCGTCTTCCGCTGGTGCAGACCAAGTTAACTCAACCACGTTTTTCACATGTCCACACATTTTCAATATGATTCAAATCTGGTGAACAAGGAGGCTAATCAACCATTGTAATATCTTGTTACTCTGAGAACCAGTTTGAAGCGTGTGGACGTGTGAGCAGGATTATTGTTTGGTTGAAATTCAATGATTCCTTTTGAATATCTCATCCTCACAAAAGGAACCGTGTGATGTGAATGTTTATATAGCTATGACTGTTTAGTGTGTAGTCAAGATGCCAAACACATCCAGACCTTCCCGTGGCATTCAATCACAAATATGTGACCCTGATGATACATTTTAATCTTGTTTGTATCGTGGTCGCCTGCAAGGGTACACGATTATTTTACTCTTGTTTTGGATGAAAATGTAATTTTATCTATTCCAGTTGCGGTTGCAATCTTCTTTAGTAGTAAGTGTATTTGCTTCAATAATGTCTTATGGATACTGAAGTATGTACTTAAATAGCGTGCTGGTCTAGTCAGAGCGTTTGTACTCCTTTTTACACACAATGAAATCCTGAGAAAAAAGAAAAACCAAACATCCAGGTATACACAGAATTACATATATAAACACTAGGAAATAATGCCCCCTCTGCCCCATCCTGTCGTAAAATAAAATTGATGTCATTAATAAGACTTTTTAATTATAATTACAGGGTACTAAATGAGATACATAATTCAATGCATATATATAAAACAATAGATATCTTTAAAACATAAGTACAATTATCTGTTATGTTCTCTCTAGCCAAAGACTTTCTCTTCCCCACCTTACCTTACTAATAAACTTACATAACCCTTGCTCGTTATTGCTATCCAATATCAAATTTACTCACACCCCCCTAATTCTTGACTTCACGTTTTTCGTAGAGAATCTGTTACTTCCAACACTCTGTAGCTTCACATTCTGCAAGCATATGTACTCAATTTTCCTTCTTATCACACACAGGACACATTCTTTCGCCTGTCTCATCCGTCATTTTCTGAGCTTTCCATCTCGCGAGGCGCAGTCAGATCATTGCAGTTCTGTATTCTCATGTCATTTTATTTATACATGTTTCCCTCCACCATACTGCTTTTAGTTCTGAATGTAATTCCATCGACATTTTATTATATCACTTATCTTCCACTGCCTGCCTATCAATGTCAATTAGTTTCCTTCTAACTTTTCTCCAAACATTTCATTTCTAACTCCCATCTCCCACATCCACACCATTCTCATTTCTTCCAAACCCCTGTTTATGGTAAATGCCCAGTTCCCACGTTTTTCAACTGTTCTTGATAGCAAACGAATTTTAACTTTTTGTCTGCCCTCTTATAGGGTCTGATAATTATTTAAGTGCCATAATTTAAAAAAAAAATATTGTATCACAAATATTGCTGAACTCTTTTTCACCTCACAATTTGCCGCGCTCCTATCAACCCTAAGAACTCTTTTCATTAAGCTGGTGTGAATTTTTTGTAAATTTTCTGCTTCTTGCGACCATTTCCGAGTCATAATTCTGTCACTCTTATTATAGAGTTCTACGCTTGTTGTAAAGTGCTGACCGGCATTTCCGGTGCCCTCGTCATTGAAGTGAACAGCTCCCCAGCTGTCTCCTGGCTTTTCCTTTTGTATAGTCCACATGTCTTGACAATTTACAGTTCATTGTTAAGATAGTATCTAAACATATGATGCGCTTAACACTCTGGATTCTTTCCCCCGATAACATCAAGACACTTTTGCTGAAAACCGACCCTTTTTAAAAGTGACTTTGCTTTATCCACATTGACCGTGAGACCCTAAGTAGTGCAATAAATTCTCAGACTGCCAATGTATCTCTGTAGTCCCGTAACTGAAGTTGAGAACAATATCACATAATCTGCATACAATAGTGCTGGAATTTTCTCATCTCCCACAATTGGTGCGTCATAGTGAACTTTACACCAATTCACTGAAATGTCATCTATGCATAAGTTAAATAAAAGAGGGGAAAGACTGCATCCTTGTTTAACTGCTCTCATAGAGTCTATTTTCTGGGTTACATTATTCCCTCCGCACTTCACACATAAATTTGCTCTTTCATAAATCGCCACCAGAGCTTTCAACATTTTACCTAACAGCTCTTTCTCCCACAATTTCTGCCATAAAACATCGTGCCACGGAATCAAATGCTTTTTGAAACTGGATGAAATTGCTAGAGTTTCCCTCTCTTGCACTCCATATATTTATCATAGTTTTTAAAATAAAAATGTTTGTCACAAGTTCTAAACCCTTGCCTAAACCAAAGAAACCCCTTCGTAGCAGCTGATCCAGCAAGAGCCCTTAGGCGTTCAAACGACGTAGGGCTGAGCAGTTCAACCCAGGAAAATGAGAATTACTTCCCGTTCCAGAGATATACTGGAAGAGAATCCTGAGGACTGAACATACGTTTTCGTCGTGAATCAGAATGGCGGAAAACAATGCCGTCCTCTAATAACCGCAATCCCCTTATGGTAGTATATATGCTGACTTCAAACATTTACCGCCTGTGGTGCCTCAGTAGTGAAAACGGGCGTTAAACACTACTCAAAAAAAAAAAAAAAAAAAACTTCAAACATTCTTGTTGCAGCTTGAGACAGAATAGCGTAAGGAATGATCTCCATGTTTGCTTTGTTTATGTGTGCGTTCTGTCTTAACGGAACTAAGTATGATTGCTAACAAACCTGCAGAGCTAAACACTGTATTAGTCTATAACCTTTTCTAGTATGCGCGCAGGAACACGCTAGCGACAGTGAAAACCGAAGAATGAGGGCAATAGTAGAAGGGGTTTCTCACTTTGGAATATTTATTAATGTAGCACTTATTTTGATAACCAAGATGTGTTTGAGCATCAATGTTTTAAAATTAAATATATCTTTTCCATTACAACATATATTATTGCCATATATTAAATATTAACTTTACTTGCAAAATCTAAAATATAAAAAATTAAGCATGTGGAAGATTTGAACTGTGTAGTTCTAATTACTAGATAGTACTTTAATCCACTCAGCTATCAGAGCACGCGGTCCGAAAAAAGTTCCTGTTTATGGCATAACTTAAACATGAACTGAAGTTGACATTAAAACGTGTAATGGTAACCCATTTGATGTTTTGGTAATCGGTCATAGGTTCTGGTTATTGTTCTATCTTTCATATTTTTATTTTTGTTTCACTCTGACTTTTCTTCCTTGATATAAAAATAGCATCCTCCCGTTGATTCCTGATTAAATTAGAAAATGGGCTGAGGCAGGCACCCAAAATGATGCCGCGAAATGGTAGTTTTAATTTAAGGGAAAAGAGTTATTCAACATGTACATTTAGTATAATGAAATTACATAAAGGAATATCCAATCTCACTAAAAGTGCATTCTAAATTTCGGTTACCATTTATTAATCACATTACAATTGTGCAAGCAGCAACAGATAGCAGGTTACCTTAGATAGGATTACTTTTTCTCTTTTTGCGTTTCTGCGGTGCATTTCGAGACTCAAAACAAACTATTGTCATCAATGGTAACAATGATATTTTGCTTTATGGTTTATATGCGACTTGAACATAATACACTCATATACAACTTCAGTTGTCCATACACTTATATTTAGAAAAAAACTGTTTTAGTTTACATTGATGCAAATTGTTACATTTTAAAAATTGTTAGCATGGATTTATCATGCCCTACTGACACATATTGATGTTGTAACTATGGTTATTTGCAGGTATAGTTACTTTCACAGATATTTTAGATAACGCTTTATACTGTTTTATTGGATTTCCACTCTCACCATTAAATTGCAACTATTTTATTTTTTGTCTTAAGATGATGTTTTTGTAGTACAGGCAACTAAATATCAGAGGTTGTAATTGTTGATGTTCCAGGGAAATTGTATAGACGTGATGCTGCATCCCTCCTAAGTATTGAAATTTCCTCAAATTTCCCTGTCCAAGTTCCAAGGCATGCAATTAAATGACGTTACACTGTGAAGGTCGTCCGCTAGAGGCACTAGTGTCGGTTTTATCGCAGTTTTTTGTCATTTATACGCGTGCTGCGGAATATGTTATATTTTATTTTCAAGTACATGCATGTGATAAAGTAGTGTAATGCATTAAATAATTAAATAATTTCAATTTTTATGTATATATAAGCAATATTTTTATTTACAAGTACTTACATGTTTTATTCAGTAAATGCATTTATGTTTAATTTATAGTGTGACAGTGTTTGACAGTACATGTGAGTGAAATATTAAAAAAGGAGAAATAAATGTATTCTATTTACCAACGCGCAGGTAATCAGTGTTCATGGTACGTATCTGAAGTGACCTATATGGTTACGGTTTAGAGTCGTTTGCCGCTGATGAGAATACATTTGATGTAGGCGTCACCGTGAGCATTAATTTAAAAAGAGAAGAGTAGGTTGTTGCCTGAAATAGAGTAAGAATAGTTGTAAAAAGATAAAGTGAGGGAAATGTTATGTATTAAAAAAAGAGATATAACTTATTGTAATACCAACTCGAAGTAATAAGTGTTGATGGTATGTAGCTGCAGTAGCTGTAGAAATTCGATTATATGCTTTGTATTGTTATTTGGGTTATTGCAGATATGTAATTTGTATATAATATACCTAAATATATGCTTTGTAGTTCGCACATTTATTATTAGAAGATAATGCTTGAGTTTGCTTTCATACAAATTGTTACATTTAAATCGTTGTTAGCGTTACTTTTGTGCTACTCTAATGACACATGTAGTAAAGGCCCATCCTCAGTTACGTTGGCAACACTGTTGGCCAAAAATGTTAAATTATTGTACCTGATTCACTATATGTGATTACCACTGATAATTAATTCCTGGAGTCCAATTTAAGAGTTTTGTATTTTAACAAAAATTGATGCTTATACGATTTTAAGCTATGGGCTTTATCAATAATTCCATACATTGTAAATTTAAAATGAATGACGTGATCGAATAATTTCTTAACACGTTTATATAAAAACCCCACTCTTTAACGTAGCATTGAAGACAGCAGTTAATCTTTGCATGATTGTCAATACATGAAATACATACCTAGTAAAGGAGGCAAAAAATTCGGCATTTACTGAAACACATTTGGCTGGCATTGATACAGGCTGTTTTGTGTGCACTCAAACTCGATTAACTAGAAAACAGCATTTTACGCAGAATTGCGCAAGCGTATAGTCGGATGTAACACATATGATTTTAGAATACATATGTTTTACATATGGTACAATATTTTTTTCAGGTCCACGTGAGGGGTTTTTCTGTTATTCATATTATACAATTTATTGCACAAGCAACAGGGTTTTTTTTTCTAATAGACACACCGTTAAAGATTCAGGATAAAATCCACCTGCTCTCAGGTGGTTGTCTTAAGTATTTTTTAAACTCGCGGCTAAAACCATTACATAAATAAAGCGGTCAAATGTGTTGGAACGCTGTTGATCACATTTAGTACAATTTTGTTTGCAACGGTGATGTTCCTTTTTGTAACTCTAGAGATAATTGCATCTACGGCAATACCACTTACAAAAAGCTCCACACAAGTTAATGGCATTGAAATGGTTATCGTGGAATAACAAATCCATGAGATTTTTTGAAACTTTCCATATTTATTCTAACACAATTTTCCCTGAATGGTCGCGATGGAGTAATCTGTCAAACCCTCTTCACTCTTTTACTTCCCTTAAGGTACATCGAACGGACAATTTTTAGTTTTACCTTTTTTTTTAAGCATTAAATCAAGGCGACCCGTTTTTATATTCACTTCGTCTGATAGAATTATAATTAAAGGTGTTATCTAACTTGGCAATGGTAACTGCAATAGCTCTTGACCGGCACAAACACACTGTATTTTAATAAGTATTATATTTTTATTTTTTGCACTGTTTGCATTAAGGCACAAACCATGAACTGGTTTTGTCCATACATATGAAATTTTCATAGCACCGTGCATGAAAAATTCTTGGTTGCTCTGCAAAATTTTTTTCAAAAATTTCAATATGGCCTCTGAATTCATCTGGTCAAGTTTCCTAACAGGCAACTTAAATGGCCTTTACGGTTCTTGTGAATTTACAACGGACATTCCTCAATATCCAGGATTGTATTTTAACAAAATTTTGTTTGAAATTTCCAGAAACTGAGAAAAAAGTTCTGAAAGCCACTGTTGTGGGTAAAACGGCTTAGTGCCTAGTACGGTGCTGCGTAATTTCAAGCAGTGGTGGTGCGTTTGAAGCCATTGTGCATATGAAACAATGTGTTTGCAATGCGTTTTTTTAACGAATAAATGTATAAATATATGACTCACCACACAGTTATATTACGCACAGTACACTGTAACTCTGAAACAAAAAATACATGCGTAATTATAGTAACCATCATGTTGTATAGTTTAAAGTATATTTAATATGTAGGAATAATGTTAAATGACACAGTTTACAGTGCTGATTAATGTATAGCCATTTAGTCATTACATAATGTAATGTTTACTATAGGAAAACCATGTTGTAAATTACGCGAAGTTATTACCGATCTAGAGATTTGAATGTATCGAATCCGCGACCATTGAGTTGGAATTAATCTCAAACAAATGTTTACGTTGCCCGATCCGGAATGACTTTCGGTTCCTTTCTACGACGCACGGTTCACCAGCTATGCTTCTTTAAGAGAGATCTCGTAACAACCACCCAAATATTACAAGTGCTATTAAATGCCATAATATTTAGATCCTTCCAATTCGGATATACAATTTGGTACTTTTGCAACCCACGGTTAGAAGTTACAGCGATTTAAATAATTGAGATGTTAAACCTGTAACTATTGAGTTAAATTTCTTTCAATGGATGTATAGACTGCCGATTGCGAAATATCTTTCGATTAATTTCTACGGCCACGGTTAGCAGCCATTAAAATTATGAGGTGTCTCGCACTCACGATCTAATTGTAACAAATACTCTCAAATGAATGTTTAGATTATCCCGATGCCGAAATAATTTTCGTTTTTAAGGCCCATGGTTTAAATGTTATAATTTTTTCACTCTATAAGGGGTCTCGAACCGCGGGTCCTAGGTTACAGGTACTCTATTCATTTATTATATTCAAGCATTGAGATCAAAATATTTATCGGTTGCTTTGAATTTTTGCTGATTTGGTTCATACATGACAATGTTCTGAAAGCACGATTCTTAAGTTGTATGTATTTGGTATGCTACTCATTGTAAACAACCAAAGTTGTCCAAGCAGACAAAAGTGAGCGATTTACCTTGAACTGTGTAAATGTTGTGTAAAATACCACTAATTCAAATTATGAAGTCAACTTTTTTTGCAACTGACAATTAGAACGGCGGTTCACATACTAAAAATTGGAACAAATTCGTCGTTTAATGAAACATGATGAAGGACCTCGTAGAAAACGTGCGTGTTTCGACACAAGTTTTTACAGGTCTCAACATGTTCCGGGAGCACTGCTGTGTATATTGCGTAATATAGTTATGCTTTGGGAATAACCGGAATTTTAATTTCAGAGTACTTGGAGCAAAAGTGTTGCGGATTCGAGACCACTCAAAACGTTAAAGCTACATAACAGCTAAGCCGTAGGTCGTGGAAAACATTTAAAAGATATTTCGGCTCTGAAGAACATAAATATGATACAATTTGATAGTAATGGTAACATAATCATGGGTTCGAAACCCCTAATAACTTTAAAGGTATGTAACTGTTAAATTAGATCGTGGAAAAGAACCGAAAGGCATTTCGACTTCGGAATAGTGAGACTTACTGATTTTGAGAGTACTTGTGTAATAAAAATCGCAGGTTCTAACCCTTTATAATATTAAAATGTAGCAAAGCGCGGGAGGATTTCACGTCCCAGGGACGTCTCCCTGGGAGACCTTCCGGGTCAATCCTACGTTCCTCTTGAGGATACCAAAACTGTCACAAAAACGCTAGTGCCTCTTAGTGAAATAAATAGTATAGTATGTCATAGGGTCTTCAAATGTAAGGACCTATCCGCGAGCGGATGGTCTCCTAGGGAGGGGCCCTTGTAACATAAAATCCTCCCCCGCCTCTATGCTCAAAGTTATCCGCCACATTTTAAAATTAATAAAGTGTTCGAACATGCGATTTTTAAGGTACAAGTACTCTCAAAATCAACAACAGTTTCACTATTTCGAAGCCAAAAGACCTTTCGATTCTTTTCCACGATCAAGTTTAACAGTTACAAACCTTTAAAGTTATTAGGGGTCTGGAACCCATGACCCTTATGTTACCACTACTGTCAAATTTCATTTTATGTTCTTCAGAGTCGAAATATCTTTGGATTGCTTTCCACGACCTACAGCTTAGCTGTTACGAAGTTTTAACGTTTGGAATGTTCGCGAATCCGCAACACTTTTGTTCCAAGTACTCTGTATTATACACTATGAACAGGTTTTTTATTTTTTTTTTTCATTTTATTTTTTTAAATTAGTAAAAGTTAAAATGAATTAAAATATGGAACAGTTGGAAGTACCCTCTTATAACCCCCCATTATATGGTCACTGCATAGCTTCAGGGCTGATTGCCCTAAGTAGGTGAGGGATATTTCTTCAGATGCTACAAATGGCCGGAGCCCTGAGTAGCACCGGAAGGATCATTGGAACAAGATGCGAGGGAACTCTTAGGTATTTATGATATTTAATCATATAGCATGTCGGTCCTGGTGGTGTAGTGGTTACCATACTTGCCTCCTATACCCAAAACGCGGGTTCAAACCCGGCCAGGACCGATGGATTTTTTCGGGCGTAAAAATCCTAAGTATGGCTTCCTTCGGAAGGGAAGTAAAGCCATGGGTTCCGTGTCGTACATTTGTGGCACAAAAAAGAACCTCAAGCCTGAAATAGAGGCCTCTGAGCAAAATTTGTCGGCCGTTTCACGCCCTGAGTTGAATGGGACGCTGATGACCTGAGCTGTTAAAGAGCGTCCTTAAATAAATCAATTAAAAAAAATCATATAGCAGACAATATATATATATATATATATAGTGGTATTATGGGAGGTTAGTTCTGTGTCTGTTTCTCAGGCCATTAATAGTACTGTTGCGTCTGCTGCTACGTCTAAATTCAGTGTCGCCGTCTGTTTCTGAAATGTCAAGTGTTGTCCTGTTGTTTGAAGAGTTTTCTATTTTGTTGAGTTGGAACAATGTCCTTACGAGACTTCTCAATCAGTTTGGCTGTTCTTTTGCTGGAGAGTCAGAGCCCTTTGTAAGTTTCTTCGAGGCTGTTCAGTCTTTCAATTGTTGTGCTGTAATTTTCCAAGAAGAGGCTGTAGAAATATTAACCTTAGTGCTCCGGGAACAGGTTGAGGCCTGTAAAAACTTGTAACGCGCGCGTTTTCTACGAGGTCCGTAACCATACTATATTAAGCGACGAATTTGTTCCATTTTTTAGCATATGTACCTCCGTTCTAATTGTCAGTGCCAAAAAAGTTGACTTCAGAATCTGAATTAGTGGTGTTTTATACAACATTCACAGAGTTCAAGGTAAACAGTTCACATTTGTATGTGTAGACACAATGTTGGTTATTTATAATGAGTGGCATACTAAATACATACAACTTAAGAATCGTGATTTTAGAACATTATCATGTATGAACCAAAGGAATTAACGTTCAAAGCAACCAAAAAACATTGATCTTAATGCTTGAATATTATAATAGAGAACTTGTAAATTGCGAATTGCGGGTTGAGACACCTATGTCTTAAAAACCCCTGTAATAGCTAAACCTGTAACTATATAAGTGAACCAAAATTTTTTCCGGCTTCCAAAAACCTAAAGAGTATTTGTAGCTTTACGGTTGCGAGTTCAGGAAACATAAATTTTAAAAAAATTACTTAACAGCTTATTCGTGACCCATACAAAACTATCACAAGTAATCGACTGGAAAGAACATTTAAGTTTAAATTTACGGTATGTGTAATCTAAGGGCCGAGGTTCGACACCCCAATAAATTAAAAACCTTATAACATATAAACCGTGGGCCTTACAAAGGAAACGAAAACAATTTCGGCATCGGAATAACCTAAACATTCATTTCATAGTATTTGTTACATTTAGGTCATGGGTTCGAGACCCCTCATAATTTTTAAAGACGCGTAGCTGGTGAACCATGCGACGTAGAAAGGAATCAGAAATTATTTCGGCATTGCGATAAGCTAGCTGTTAGTTTGAGAGTAATTGTAATTCAATAGTCAGGGGTTCCACATATTTCAATTTTAAGTTCGTGTAATATCTAAATCGTGGGTTAGAACCCTCATACTTTTAAAGAACCATAGTTGCGTCGTAGAATGGAACCGAAAGTCATTTCGGCACCGGGGTAACGTAACATTCATTTAGGAATAACTCAATGGTCGCGGCTACGACACATCTCCATTCTTAAGTCCACGTAACTTGAAAACCGTGGGTAGTAGAAAAGCACCGAAGTGTATTTCGGGATGGCAGAGCGTAAATAGTGTGGCATTTGTTATTTGTAATATTTGGTTAGTGAGTTCGAGGCTTGCCATACTGTTAAAGAAGCATAGCTGGTGAACCGTGCGTCGTAGAAAGTAACCGAAAGTCATTCCGGATCGGGCAACGTAAACATTCGTTTGAGAGTAATTGCAACTCAAGGGTCGCGGGTTCCATACATTCAAATCTCTAGATCGGTAATAACTTCGCGTAATTTACAACATGGTTTTCCTATAGTAAACATTACATTGTGTAATGACTAAATGCTTATAAATTAATCAACACTGTAAACTGTGTCATTTAACATTATGCCTACATATTAAATATACTTTAAACTATACAACATGATGGAGATTATAATTCCGCATGTATTTTTTGTTTCAGAGTTACAGTGTACTGTGCGTAATATAACTGTGTTGTGAGTCATATATTTATACATTTATTCGTTAAAAATGCATTACAAACACATTGTTTCACATGCACAATGGCTTCAAACGCACCACCACTGCTTCAAATTACGCAACACCGCACTAGGCACTAAGCCGTTTTTATTCGGGGTTCCCCGAAGCTGACATAAGCATTCCTCCATAAGCATAAAATGCGGACCCACAACACTGACTTTCAGAACTTTTTTCTCAGTTTCTGGAAATTTCAAACAAAATTTTCTTAAAATACCATCCTGGATATTGAGGAATGTCCGTTGTAAATTCACAAGAACCGTAAAGGCCATTTAAGTTGCCTGTTAGGAAACTTGACCAGATGAATTCAGAGGCCATATTGAAATTTTTGAAAAAAATTTTGCAGAGCAACCAAGAATTATTCATGCGCGGTGCTATGAAAATTTCATATGTATGGACAATACCAGTTCATGGTTTGTGCCTTAATGCAAACAGTGCAAAAAATAAAAATATAATACTTATTAAAATACAGTGTGTTTGTGCCGGCCAAGAGCTATTGCAGTTACCATTGCCAAGTTAGATAACACCTTTAATTATAATTCTATCAGACGAAGTGAATATAAAAACGGGTCGCCTTGATTTAATGCTTAAAAAAAAAAAAGGTAAAGCCAAATTGTCCGTTCGATGTACCTTAAGGGAAGTAAAAGAGTGAAGAGGGTTTGACAGATTACTCCATCGCGACCATTCAGGGAAAATTGTGTTAGAATAAATATGGAAAGTTTCAAAAAAGCTCATGGATTTGTTATTCCACGATAACCATTTCAATGCCATTGTTAACTTGTGTGGAGCTTTTTGTAAGTGGTATTGCCGTTAGATGCAATTATCTCTGGAGTTACAAAAAGGAACATCATCGTTGCAAACAAAATTGTACTAAATGTGATTAACAGCGTTCCAACACATTTGACCGCTTTATTTATGTAATGGTTGTAACCGGGAGTTTAAAAATACTTAAGACAACCACCTGAGAGCAGGTGGATTTTATCCTGAACCTTTAACGGTGTGTCTATTAGAAAAAAAACCCTGTTGCTTGTGCAATAAATTGTATAATATGAATAACAGAAAAACCCCTCACGTGGGCCTGAAAAAAATATTGTACCATATATAAAACTTATGTATTCTAAAATTATATGTGTTACATCCGACTATAAGCTTGCGCAATTCTGCGTAAAATGCTGTTTTCTAGTTAATCGAGTTTGAGTGCACACAAAACAGCCTGTATCAATAACAGCCAAATGTGTCTGAGTACATGCCGACTCTTTACCTCCTTTACTAAGCATGTATTTCATTTATTTAGACCGCCACGGGTGTCCGAGTTCGTTAAAGCGCGGACTCGTGAGCGGGCGGTCTGGGGTTCGAATCCCACCCAAGACCATCCTCCCTGACTGAGGTTTTTTCCAGGTTTTCATCAGTCTTCATAAATGGCAAATGCCGGGGAGGTATCCTAAACTTAGGCCTCGAAGGATTCCTTCCTTAAAAATAAATCCTTCCCAAACAATTATTTCATCTCATGTATCATCAGTGTCCATCGCCTGTGGAAACTCTGTAGCAAAAACGGACGTTAAACGCTATTAATTCATGTATTGACTATCGTGCAAAAATTAACTGTTGTCATCAATGCTACCTTAAAGAGTGGGTATTTTGTAAAAACGCTGTCTAGTCATTCGACCATGTCACTCGATCTAAATTTGCAATGTGTGACATCGTTATAGCTCATAACTTAAAATCCTATAACGGTAAATTTTTGTTAAAATACATAACTCTAAATTGGACGCCAGAACTAATTATTAATGGTATTCATATATACCGAATACGGTACTATATTGTAACATTTTTGGACTCGTTTAGCTTTATTTCTATACCACTGGTGCAATATCCCAAAAAGTTTAATTTACACGAATCCAAAAGATATATTCTGTGCTTATGTAGCACCGAGAAAATGAAAATTATATTGGTTCTATGCCTGTTCAAAAATATTACTGTGCAGAAAACATGACCGTAGATGGACTCAATGTTTTCGAAAAATGGTACACAGAAATGACGTCCTTATGGTACGTGTTTGACGTGCAGAAAGTAATTATAATAGCTATTGTACAACGGATGTATTTTTACTGTGTTCAGGAATACCAATATTTCGAAAGGAATTTGTGGATCTTGACAAAATAGATCCATTTAGATAATGTGTCACCATATTCAATGCATGTATGTGCGTTTATAGAAAGCTCTTCATGCCACATAACAAAATTGCAATCATTGCAACTGGCGGGTGTAGATTGGCAGATAGGTAGTCTCGAATAGCCTGTATTTGACTTTCGAGGTTGAAGGACAAGATTAAATAACTATCCAGCAACCTTTTCGCTGCAGAGGTAAAATTTTTGATTCATAAGTTGGACGGGTACATGGAAGACAAAGATAGCAAAAGTGTTGAGCTTTTCCATGGCTGTTATTTTCACAGATGCAAACGTTGCCTCTCTAATCGCCGTGCTCTTTTGTGCAAAATAGATCGTGAAACCATGGCCTCCATGTTTAAAGAAACGCAAAGGACCATCTAAAAATCAAAGAGGCCGGTTACCAGTTATTGAAATGTGTGAGTGTCGGTTTAATTCAATGTTAAAGTCTGATAAAACTTTAGACAAATTTTTAGCCTCAGTTGCAGAATTATACCCCAACTCTGTAATTCCAGGGATCTTTTTTTTTTTTTTTTTTTTTTTTTTTTTTTTTTTTGGAGGGCGCACCAATTGCACAGAAATTTATCGCGAACCATCCATAGAAGAAAAAATGTTCTAATATAATGTATGCAGTCTGTGTCCATTTGTTAATAATACTATACCTTATTTCTCCAACTAATCTATATCATCTAAAGCCTCTCAGGAACCTGGGTCGTAGACGTAATTAAGGTGGCCTTGAATCTCGGTTATCGCATCTTGAGCATATACGAAATTGGGAATACCAAAAAATTCAATATGAACCATACACCGGAAAGAAGGCACTCCTCCAGGACTACGATAATAAATTCTTGAAAATAAACACTGAGGCCTTTGGGTGGCCTTCCGAATGGGATAGTAAGGAGAAAAAGGACAAATTCGCTCAGAACTTCTTGGCAAGGAAAAGCATCAAGCTGGACCCTAGTCATCCGGCGCAATCCGGGTAGAAGGGAGCTGCGCAAATTGATGCTCAACTCCTCCTGGTGAAAGTACGGCCACCGGGATAATTTAACCCACCTGCGAACTGATGAACGAGTATTCGCGGCTCATGGACCTGCTCGACGATCCGAGTGTTGAGATGCAATCCTCCCTGCCGGCCACGAAAACATGTATATTATATAGAAATATAATGAATAGGCACCAAATAAAAGTCCGTCCACCAATGTGGTCATTGTAGCCTACATGCACGATTAGTTCTTTATTCTTATCTAAGTAAATTACCTAAACGGGTGTGTTATTTTGATACCGATCATGTCATTGTCACATACAAAGCAGGGGAGGGATACTACCAACTGGTACATTATTGCAAAACATGACAGATGAGTTGGTAATGTATGGTATATCTCCCTATTGTCAACAATCCGCCCTAAGAGTTACACATTCGATATTAAGTATGTTGATAAAACTGTAACGGTTTGTAAAATAAAGGGCATTACTTTAAATTCGGGTGACCTGGAAAGCATAAATGCAGAAGTAATAAAAGTTATGGCACTTAGGGATAATACATAGACGGTAAACACAACCAACACTCGAATTTCGAGAAAACCTCTTTGTACTTTGGTGATAAGCGTTCACGAAAACGTTCCAAATGATCATAAATAAACGCGTGTTGGATGATAATTTTGAATCCTATCTATACGGATATAAGAGAAAAGGCATAAACGATGTGTAAAAGGTGGTTATTATGTTTCATTTTAAGCTCCTCCTATACCTGACCTCCATTACCTACCCTCTACGATTTGAAACAAGGTACAAAAGCAAATATTCAGTACCTTACACATCACCACAATATTTACAAAACAGCGGTATTGCATCTTTTCCTTCAATATTGCATTAGAAAATCGCAAAAATTCTCATTGGTACATCACATCACAGCGTAAAATAGGGCTATTGGAACACAAAATACAAAACATTTAAAATTCTGTAACAATGATATGCTACGCAGAGTACAGAGTTAAGTTATTAATCCTATTGTCATCATAATATATTATCCCCTGGACTCTTCATTCATGGCAATAAAAGATCTTAACGTACAAAACTCCCTACGTGGTTGTAGGGGTAAGAGTATTCAACACTCGACACAGCAACAAAACCACTGATACTGGTGGATGGAAGAAAAGGCTTCCTAACCTCTGCTTATAAAAACCTACCAGAGGACAACATTTGCCACCTCAACGAAGCGCCGTTCCAAATAATAAATAATGGTACACAGTTCCTACCCAAAGTCAACAGAAAAACACACCAACTTACTAGAACCACCTTCAGATACACATCATGAACACTGATTACTTCAACGTTGGTAAGTCAGTCAAGAGGTTGATCCATCTTTTTTCATTCATATTATTTTATTACTTTTTTATAACTATTTTCACTCTATTTCAGACATGCACAACATACCTTATTTTACAAAGTTGAACACTAGAACCCATTTTTCTTATTATTATTCCTTTCGCAAATAGGTATATTTTATTTTTAGTATATCGGAACTTTTTCCCTCTTCTTTCCTATCTCCTGAGCAGCATCGCACCTATATATTTTTTTTTTAAAAAAAAACATAAACCATTATAACATTAGCATCCCTGCTACATTGTTAGTTACTAGAGCTACATCGCTTCAGAAAAAATAAAATAGGAGTAACGTAATAGCGAAGAGTGCAATCATCCAACTGTAAAACAAGGTTTTCAAATAGTTGTGAATGTAACTATTTGTGGAAACATAGTTACAACTATCGACATGTGTCAATAGATCAGATCAACACTAACAATATTTTAAAAATATAAAAAATTGCATCAATGCAAACTCAAACATTATCTTCTAATAATAAATGTGTAAATTACCAAACATATATTTAGGTATATTATGTACAAATCGTATATCTGCAATGAAGCAAATAACAATAGAAAACATATCATCGACTTTCTACAGCTACCTGCAAATACATACCATCAACACGTATTACTTCGAGGTGGTAATTACAATAAGTTATATCTCCTTTTTTAAAACATAACATTTCACTCACATTATCTTCTTACAACTATTCTTACTCTATTTCAGGCAACAACCTGCTCTTCTCTTTTCAAATTAATGCACATGGTGAAGGTTACATCAAATATATTATCAGTGCCTAACGACACTAAACCGTAACCATTCGGGTCGCTTCAGACACGCACCATGAACACTGATTACCTCCGTGTTGGTAAATAAAATACGTTTATTTCTCCTTTTTTAATGTTTCACTCGCATCTACTGTCAAACACGGTCACACTATATAACTTAAACATAAATGCACTTATTGAAATAAAATACACCGTAGGGTATAAATAAAATACAATGGAAAATATTTTAATTATTTAATACTTAACGTTACTTTATCACATGCATGTACTTGAAAATAAAATATAACATTCCGCAGCACTCTTATAAATGACAAAAACTTCCACAAAACCAACACTAGTGCCTCTAGCAGACAACCTTGGCAGTGTGACGTCATTTAAATACACGCCACGGGATTTGAACAGGGAAATTAGAGGAAATTTCAATACTTAGGAGGGATGCAGCATCACGTATATACATTTTCCCTTGAACATAAATTAAAACCTCTGGTATGGTTTTGCCTGTACTACAACCACATCACCGCCACGGGTGGCCGAGGTCGTTAAGTCTCGGACTCGTGAGCGGGAGGTCTGGGTTCGAATACCACCAGGACCGTCCTTCCTGACTGAGGTTTTTTCCAGGTTTTCCTCAGTCCTCATAAATGGCAAATGCCGGGGAGGTACCCTAAACTTAGGCCTGGAACGATTCCTTCCTTAAAAATAAATCCTTTCCCAATATATCATTTCATCTCATCTATCATCAGTGTCCATCGCCTGTGGTGCCTCTGTAGCAAAAACGGGCGTTAAACACTATTCATTCATACAACTACATCATCTCAAGACAAAAAATGAAATATTTGCAATTCGATGGTGAGATTGGAAATCCAATAAAACAGTACAAAAAGTTATCTAAAGTATCTGTTAAAGTAACTATACCTGCAAGTAGATACAGCTACAACTATCAATATGTGTCAGTGAGACAGGACAAATCAATACTAACAATACTTCAAATGTATCAACTAGATCAATGTAAATTAAAAACATTTTTTTTTCTAAATATAAATGTGTTAACAACCAAACATATATATGAGTATATTATGTACAAGTCACATATATGCAATAAAGCAATATATAATTGTTACCATTACTGACAATAGTTTTTGGGTCTTGAGATGCCACGTAGGAAACACAGAGAGAAATGTAGTACTATCTAAGAAAACCTACTTTGCATTAAATCGGTTTTGATGAAACGTTTTATTTATTTATTTTATTTTATTTTTTATTTATTTTTTATTTTTTTATTTATTTATTTATTTATTTATTTATTAATTTATTTGCTTTTCTTGCAGATCTCACGAGACCAAAAGTAAAGTATAATTGAGTTTCCAATGTATATACGCTTCCCCACTGCTTTTTCCTTTCGCACGTTAGAAGTAGTCGGGCAGTTCGGTTGGCTGACTCAGGTAATGATCCAACATTCAAACACAAGAATCAAGCGCTGTTAGAGGAGAAAAGTGGTGTAACTTCAAACATCTGCTAGGGATCTAAAGTAAATTATGGCATTGATAGAAATTGTAAAATGATTAATTAATTAAGCGCATTTTAATGTTTCCAAAATTGATAAATCGTCATAATATGTTCACATTCCTTGCTGGGTTCAAGAGACCAAATATAAATTATAATTGAGTTGCCAATATATATGCGCTTTCCTACAACTTTTTCCTTTACACGTTGACCAGTATACTTTGAACATCAACTCCGCCATCTCGAAAAATGACATTAGCGTCCCTAGCGAAGAAAAGTGGCATATCTTCAGAAGATTGCTGGGGATCTATTATACCAAACTTGAGGAGAGAAATTTGGCAAGAAATTCAGGGTTACCAACCTAAAATTTGTCGGGAGAATCAGTGTTACAAACCAGTCTTAGGAGGGGCCTTTAATACTGACTTCATTAATAAAACAAGAATTAACCCATATAAATGTGAATAACCTAAATTATATGCATCTTTAGTACCACCATAGCGTTATAGCACTACCTAGTATCTCTAACCTCAGTCATTCGCGATTTTTTGTGAATTTTTCCAAATATTATACACATCCGCTATTTTTATCTTTAAAGGAAACTTCTAGAATCGGGAAAATATATAGTTTCATATAGATATAGCAGAGCTCACAAAGTAGAATATTTTCTTTTGCCTTGTTAAAGTAATAGCCTCTCAGTAGCTATACCTAATAGCAAACGACGAATACAACGTTTCAGTAGTAAATGATACCGAACTTCCATTAACACATTTTATTACTACATAGCATGTAAATTCGAACCTCTATAATTCCTAAGTATGGCTTCCTTCGGAAGGGAAGTAAAGCCGTGGGTCCCGTGTCGTACATTTACGGCACGAAAAAGAACCTCAAAAACTGAAAGAGAGGCCTCTGAGTAAAATTTGTCGGTCGTTTCATGCCCGGAATTGAATGGGACGCTGATGACCTGAGATGTTAAAGAGTGTCCATAAATAAATCAATAAAAAAAAAAAGAACCTCTATAATGCATCACCCAATTTGGAATTGTTTAAAGCATTAGTTTATTGGCGTTAAATGTACACAAAAGTTTCGTCTTAGTCATCCTAAATTTAGCTGCTGCAAAACATTTTATTTTTAAATAAATAAAGAAATTAATGAAGGTATTCAACCAAATATAAATGGCAAGCATAACGTGAATAATCAAATGTAATAACCAAAATGGTTTTCGAAATTTCCAAAATGTGTGAGTGTCCATAAATAAATCAATAAAAAAAAAGAACCTCTATAATGCATCACCCAATTTGGAATTGTTTAAAGCATTAGTTTATTGGCGTTAAATGTACACAAAAGTTTCGTCTTAGTCATCCTAAATTTAGCTGCTGCAAAACATTTTATTTTTAAATAAATAAAGAAATTAATGAAGGTATTCAACCAAATATAAATGGCAAGCATAACGTGAATAATCAAATGTGATAACCAAAATGGTTTTCGAAATTTCCAAAATCAACTCCTTTTTCGAAAATCAACTGAAAGTGCAATATTTTGTAAAATTCATAAAATGGCTGGTTGAACCTGCTTCATATCATTGAATCCAAAAAAGTCGACATATACAGCCATTGAATGCATCTATATTTATAAGAAAATATACATTTATTCCAAAATAGCATAGTATGTGCAAACCACAGAGTTATAAATATCAAATGGGGGGGGATGCCAATAATACAACTGCAGTCTGTTATTATGAAGTATAAATTCTTGTTTCAGATTCCTTGTAGCTCCCTATAAGTTAATATCATAAGAATTCGATTTATTAATATTAATATTATTTATAAGGCATTTGATTCTTCCTCTGTGAAATGGGGTTTCATTATTCAGAAAAATGTTGTCTGCTATTCTGTTAAAGAAAAGAATTGGAATATATCAGGCAAATTAAGAGCCAATTGTGGAAAAATTTGCAGCACTTATCTTTATTGTGTGATGATCGTTTGTATAAATATGACCAAAAGTTCTTGATCTGATGGCCGCCTCTTGTAAGCATTACAAACTTTATATTTAGAAAGTTAAAAATTCGTCGTCTCACAATTATAGCGTCGATGAAGGAAGTGATTATTCAGGATGATTTCCGGGGGAAAACACAATTGTTGATGGCACTCTAATACGTATGCACTTTGTGACGAAGAAATGTTACCGGCCAGTAAGTGGATTAATATGTTCATAAAGGTAAAACGCATTCCTCTTTATAGTAATTATAATTTCAATTATCTTCCAAACAGTCTAATATATATTTATAAGACATACCTATATGTTTAGATGCAGGAACATGAGGTCATAGTTCCTACACTAATCCTGTAAAGCCTTAAATGTTATAAACAACTAATTCCAAGCTCCATAGAATCTTCCACCCTAAAGGAAACGAAATTTCCAGCGGTATGTGTACTTTGTCGATGTTAACCTTGTGAGAACTTTCTCCTAGTGTCAATGCATACTGGTTTTCGCTATCATTTGGCGTGTAATGTAATTTATTTCTTAACTATTTGATAGGCTGCAGTGATTAATAAAGAACACATTAATTCGGTTTTGAAATTACATGTGGTCACTGTTTATGGGATAAAGGGTTCTATATAAGCATTTTTTGCGCAATAAAGTAACAAAAACGAGAGGGTGAATGATTTACAATGTGAGGTGATATGTTGAGTCACGTAATCCGTTTTACCGCCATATGTGGGCGAGGTCGTTAAGCCGCGGACTCATAAGCGGGAGGTCTGGGGTCCGATTTCCGCCAGGACCGTCCTCCCTGACTGAAGATTTTTCCAGGTTTTCCTCAGTCCTCATTAAAGGCAAATGCCGGGGAAGTACGCTAAACTTAGGCCTTGAACGTTTCCTTACTTAAATAAATCCTTTCACAATACGTCATTTCATCCCGCATTAAAAAAACGTAGTTATTTTCGTATTTTTCTATTCTATCTTATCCTTTACTTTGTTACAACGTCCCTCTTTTTGGTTCGTTCTTGTAAAAAGTGTCTGCCGGTAATTGGTTAGAAAACACAACAGTGTTTATTGTTCATTGACTGTGTCACCTTCCCGATTTGACTACCTTTCACGGTTAGCTTCGTTAATAAGAGAGAGCCATCTTAAGGAAAGCATATTTTGGCTTCTTGATACGGGACCGAGGATCCACCGTCCCGTGATTGGCACTGGAATTAATAAATCGCACAAGGATGTCGCTATTCTGGTTTCCTTACCTTAAATATATGTTTCGTTTTTGGCAGCGATCAACCCTTTCGTTAATAATGCCAGTGACCAGACATTTTGTCACATTCCGTAACCTAAGAAATTCCTACACTATATTATATTACACGTTTGTAATTATGTACATTTAATGCTACTTATTATTAAAGTTTTATGTTGAGTTTTGAATCTGAAGTGCATTGAAAGAAATATTTCAGTTCCTCATTTCTTGTATTATTTCACGGTGCACTGTCCAATATTAGACTTGAAATCAACATCTTTCTTAGAAAACTGAATTTCGTAGAAAGTTAACGTTTTAAAACGTTGTTAAATATTTGTTGTGCTCTTCTCTTGTGACGTATGCGACATATACCTTCCACGACCAAGGAGTTTGGAGCTATATGCTAAACTTGTACCTTGCTTAAATCAAAGGACATTTCAACTGCGCGTCACTAACGGGAGAGTGTCTGGCGTCTAGCACCCTATACCTTTACACTATCAGCGCCTTTAATATTTCACGCACTCAAATTTTCAATTTTGCCGCACATTTTGTCCAGACTAGAATGGTAATCTGGCGAAGTAGCTTAACGTTTAACGCTATTTCCAATAGCGAATGTATTTATCTATTGCCACTTAAGCCCATTCTCAAGATCGAACTAATTTATGTATTTGTTTACGAGATCCTCAGTATAGCAATACCTCTATGAGAGCATACTTCGCTCCCCAAAATATTCTTAGGTTTAAAGTTATCACTTATCTCATAACGTTAAGAAATCCGTTGACCAAATTTAACCTGTAATCCTTTTCAATTCGCAATGTGTATATTAACACACATTCATACTGGAGTTTTAACCGACAGGAAGGGGCAGTACATGCCCAGGCCAGAGTCTCTGAAGCATATTGGTTCGCAGAAGTGACCTTAGAACAAATGTGGGTGTCATATGTTGCATGATGGTAAAAATTTCTATTTATCTAATTTAAAAATTCGTCCTGTTTTTGCAATTATTATTTGCGTCATGAAAACAGCAAAGAACTGCATATTGCATAGGAATAAATAAATCAACATATACATGAGGTTCTGTAAAGGAAAGCCAAAATACGACAAAGTAGCATTGGACTAGGAACCTGATTTCCATTGCATTTTAGCACGCAGCAACCGGTACGAATTTATACTACCCTACGCCTGGTTATGCACCACTTCATCAAATAAGTACATTGCCGGATCAACAAAGTCAACGTCATAATACTTGAGATATATTTATTTATACTTATTAATAACATGTTCCATTTTTTTATTCATCTAGATAGGAATGCCCGGCAGGTTTCAATCAGAGCAATACATATTTTCAAAAAAATACATTTCATGATGTGAATAGGTTAATAATTTTGTTGCAACTTTCTATATTAGATTATTCGACTCATTAAAGTGCACTGCTATGCTTATTATTTGTACAATCCAGAAAAAGTGTATTGTTCATACGTAAGTAGCTATGTAGAATAGTTATATAGAATATAGTAGTACCCACAGGTAAAAGAAATGTTTTTTTTTCAATTATTTATTTAGTTAAGCTAATTTGGTACATTTATTCATAGCCAAATATACATTGTTTTGGTAAGTATTTAAAAGCCCATAAATTGCCAAGGTCTTAAAAGACATTAAATGGAATTAATGAAATAACAGTGCAAAATATCTCGAAATCCGTTGCCGGCTCAAGTCACCTAATATTCAACTTTTCAGGGTAAAAGAAAAATCCAGAAGAATTTATTCTAACTGGAAATGAATCTCAGATCAATTAGTTGAATAAACACGATAGCTTTTCATTTGAGCGCTATAGAGCAAATTAGTGTAGACTGTAGAGGCTAATGCAAAATCATCCTTAAATGCCCAGCGGATTAATATGTAGTAACTAGAGTTCAGACCGTTTTAAAACGAAGCAACTAATATAATGAGTCAGATTCTAACTTAAGGGTTTGTAGTTGTATTTTTCATGACTAAAAGCACCGCCACCGGTGGCCGAGGTCGTTAAGGCGCGGAATCGTGAGTGGGAGGTCTGGGGTTCGAATTCCACCAGGACCATTCTCCCTGACTGAGGTTTTTTCCAGATTTTCCTCATAAATGGAAAATTCCGGCGAAATACCCTAAAATCAGGCCTGGAGATTTCCGTACTTTAAAAAATATTCTTTTCCCTTTTATCATTTCATGCACAATCAGTGTCGCCGCCTGTGGTGCCTCAGTAGTAAAAACGGGCGTTAAACACTATTAAAACAAGACAAACTTTTGTCATATATATTTTTTTAGCAATTAATAACATAGTAATTCTTAATACGTTTATCTATAATGAAATGGAGAAAGTTTGTGTTTTGTGCGTTGTATACAGACCCGCTATCTTTACAGTTAATTTTATTTACATTTAAAATGTATAATGAAAACAATTGTTTTAATTTACTAACCTGTATATTTTATTTCATTACACAAATATACCAGATATAATTTAAAATTCCGAAATACTAAATTAGCTCATTTTCGAACAAATACTTAACTGCTATACACATCAAGAACGATGATCAAGAGTGGAGGAGGAAACTTTTAGTACCCCAGCCTTGATCACGACTGGCCCTTTGTGCCTATGATCCAAATGGAAGTACCTCCGGAAGGAAGGGATGGGCGAGGGCGGCATCGGAGGACCATAATATACGGGCGGTGACTGCGCGAATGAAGATGGGGCTCCTAACACGTTTTCAGATAGAATACCCGGACCCCAATGGAGCCCCCCTCCGAGTTGTTGGAACCTCTGGGAAGGTTCACTTCATTCTAGACACTGGTGTAGGAACATTCCAAAGTTCAAGTCACTATCACATTCCGTCAGTCCACTTTGCCCTGTCACTTTCGATCTTATAAAATAACCAACGAAATTAAATTATATGAAATGGGAAAGCGAAAAGTTCGTGGAATATAAATATCCATCCCAACATTCACCTAAGTGACCGGGAGAAACCACGATAAAATACAAGTTCAGAATTTTTGGTCCATGGAGAATTGAAATCAGGACCTCACAAATGTGAAGCGCTGATGCCTGTGCCATCCTTATCAGTTAAACTATAGTTACGAACAGTTTGCAGGTTAGAGTATATACTAAGAAACGGACACTTAATCGGTATACGACAGTTTTGAAGAGCCCATTTATGGGATATTATTGCCTTCACAAGATCGACAGGGGTCACATGGAATATAAGTAATAATTACTATTAATATGTCAAATTTTAAGCTGCCCTCAAAATACAACCTAAAGCATTGTTTCAAAACCTAAACTAGCTTAATGGATGCTTCCAAGATGTATTAAAGGGTTCATTTAGTCGAGCAACTTTCTTCTTTCATACATCATTTAATATAATTTCCTTTCGTCTTCAAAAGCGCAGGAAACTGGCGAGGTGTTATGGTGGATTTCACTTTGGCAAGGGTTCTATCCCAGCTTCTGGAATGGAAGCGATACTTCCGAGGGGCTCCAGCTACTCGGAGGGAAGCTGTACTGCGGTCGGTTGTTCTATCTGGAAATAGTTACGCAATCACCGCTTGTAGATCCTGGCCGCTCTTTCTGCCCCTTTCCGAAAGTACGCCTCTCCGTCCATGCCACCCATCTATCCATCCATACCCACCCACCCAACCGATGGTCTGGATTTGTCTTATATATCTTGATAATTCTCTATTTGTAATTGTTTAATATCCTGTCATCTGCCAGGCTTTTAGGGATGAAGGAAATTTATTAATACCCCACCAGGCGTTCGAATACACCCAATTGTCTGAACTTCGTATTTTCAGTTCAAGGATTAATTTCAATAACTTAAATTAAAAAAGTTTAAAAACCACGTTTTTATTTTCTTAATAGAATAAAATTTTGATACTTATTAAAAAATTGAACATTTAAAACTAAATTATAAATGAACTAAAAGTGTAAAATAATTCATCCTAGCCAAATGCAGATTTATAACCCAATGTAAATTCATAATCTCAAACTTTTTTAAAAAAATTCTTCCAAACTAAAAACGTGGGGCGCATGCAATACTTTGTCCGAACCTTTTGTGTGACTAATTTAAAGCATAAATACCCTTAACAGTTATTACTTTTATCTACTGCATGCGCCCCACGTTTTTCGTTTGGAAGAATTTTTCTAAAATTTTTTTGAGATTATGAATTTGTATGGGGTTATAAATCTGCATTTGACTTGGATGAATTATTTTACACTTTTAGTGCATTTATAATTTAGTTTCAAATTTTCTATTTTTTCAATAAGTATTAAACTTTTATTCTGTTAAGAAAATTAAAAAGTGTTTTTTTAAAAAAAATATTCAAATTATTTTCTACTTTTTTGTCTTGTGTGAACGTAATTTTGCAATCAGTATTAGATATCTCGATTAAATAATGACAAAAATTGAGCAATTTTTGGATTTAGTTCATTATGTTTTCTCTTGATTACATCTAGGAGAAAAAAATTATCTACTCCATTGATATATCGAAACAGTTGATTATTGTTTTATTTTTAATTAAAAACAAAATACAGAAACACAAAGTTAATTTTGAATTTTTTTATTTCAGTATTAAATACATGTGTACCAGATCCTTAATATAGTAGTCGAAATCTTTGATAATATATGTAACTCATTATATTAAATATAATACTCACTGACTACTTATTTACAAAAGTTCAAATTATTAATACATTATTAATACACTATAGCCCAATTGAATTTATGCAATAGAAATCAGATTTATTAAATGATATTTATAAGGATTTAATTTTGAGGATTTAACTTTGATGTTTTTATTTGAAAAGTTGCCATGGCGACTGCATTGTTATCAAAATATTTAGCGTGTCGTTGTTTGTCATTAGCAACTCGAGAAGAACGTTATTCCACGTTTCAGTTGATCGCGCTTGAGCCATACGTTCTAGGAATTTGCGCGTTCGACATCGCGCTGTTTATTTGAATATTTGCCATGGCGACTGGATTGTTATCAAAATATAACGAAAAGAATTTCAATAATTTTAGATTAAAAAAACGTGGAAATTAAATATAAATCGAGTTACACTATAGTTTGTTTATTGTATTGATAAATATAATACAGTCATCATAGCAACTTTTCTTATTTTTAAATAAAGGTTATTATAAATTTTATATTTTTATGCGTTATTAACGAAACTACAGAAATGTGTTCTTACTATTCAATCATACATTTTTTTAAACAATGGTGTTTGATACTGCGCTGCTTTCCTTTCAAAACTGTGGAACCATATTTTTGATCCGTTTAACCATTGAACCATGATAATTACCATATTATATTGTCGTCCATTTCTGATCTATGTGCAAATTTTCAAGTATCTGTCTCATTTAGAAGTGCATGAAAAAGTAATTACAAAATTCCACCTGAATAGACAAGAAAGCAAGTTAATAAAAACGTTTGAATTTGAATAAAATCATAACGCAGGTAATTTGTATAAGCCAATAAGCAGTTAGATCACACACACACACACACACACACATGTGTGTGTGTGTGTTATTTACGGAAGCTCTTTAACATCTCGAATCATTAGCGCCCCATTCAAATCAGGGTGTGAAACGACCGACAAATTTTGCTTAGAGGCCTCTTCTTTCAGGTTTGAGGTTCTTTTTCGTGCTGTAAATGTACGACACGGAACCCACGGCTTTACTTCCCTTCCGAAAATAACCATACTTAGGATTTATACGCCCGAAAAAATCCATCGGTTCTGGCTGGGTTTGAACCCGCGATCTTGGGTTTAGAAGGCAAGTTACTTACCACTTACATCACCAGGACCAACCAGATGACATATAAATATACTTTACGTAAACATAAAAGTTGGTGCCCTCGATCTAATTTGCATTGTCACAGCCAATTCTAGACCAGACAAGTGGGGTAGTACTAGCGCTGCACCCTTTCCAGGCGGAGATTACCCCATTAGTTCCAATACTAAAACTTTAACAACCAATAGTCACACAGCTCAAGATTGACATCATTCAGCCTTCTTAATCAGGATTTTTACCCGGATCTGAATACTTAAAAATATGCTTTATGTCTTAAGTTTTTCTCTTAAGGGTAAGATTAACAAAATTTTGCATGGAAGCTGCATCCAACTGGAAGTGATTAATTCAAAGTGCATCGTGTTGTACTTACATGACAAGAAAGAAGTGATTGATGGTTTCACTGCCAATTGAGACCTATGTATTCAACAATGTGACAATATATCCCTCCTGTGATACCAAGTCCTGCATTTTAAGTACCGACCAATAACAGATATTATATCTATGAACTGTAATACCGAATTTCTTACTTTATAGCCTAGACATTTGATAGTGTTTATAAAAGTTGCATGTGCGGTAAATGTATTTGACAATCATAAAGAATACAAGCAGAAAATTGCTCGTTAAAGTATATATTACATTACAGTGGAAACCACAAGGGTAAAAAATTACTATAAGTCATACTAAAAACAGTTAAATTTAAATATTTACTTTTGGAATCGTACTAAAATGTAGGCATTCGCAAGGCGCTACATTTAGTTTATATATAAGCATATATACTATGCCCTCATTCCGCTAGCATTCGGGGTTTAGTGGAAAACTACCGACTTAAATGGACGCGGAATGTTGTTAAAGTTGGTCTGAAGCAGGTAATTATCCTTGTTCAATCTTAATTATTACCCCAATTGCTTTCAGTATCATTTCTATAGGAAGTACTGCTGAATATGTGTATTGCAGAGTAAGCTGAGAATGAGAGATACTCCTACACTAAAGAGATGTTTAATTATGATTGCTATATGCAAAATATATTGTAGAGCTACTGTAAGAAAGTATTTCGTGCTCAATTTCCAGGATTAGCATCTCCATTGGAAAGTGCGCTTTTAAATTGGTGAACAAAGTTCAACCACGATGCGTTTTCATTGACATGAAACCAAGACCCAAAAGCCCATTTTAACAGAGTACGAGTTTCATGAAATAAGCTGTCGATTAGATTCTTATCCTCTAAATTCGTTAACACTTTAGTGTATCTGTCGGCAGTGCGTATAAAGCTGCTAAGCAACTACAACGTAAAATTACTGCAATAGCTGAAATAAAATTGATGGAAGTCCTAGAACAAACTATCCGGGAGGCAGCTCACAATATTCAGGAGGGTTTGATGCTGTGAGTCGCTCAAAATATTTTCAAGGAGATTCAGGCATGTCGCACAACGAAAAGCAGGCACTTCGACCACCTACTATGATGGTGTTTACAATATTAAATTACTATTTAGTATTAATAAATAACGAAATAAATAAATAAATAATGCACGTTATGCGTACTGATTGGCAGGTAATAAGGCCATTATGTAGTTCCTTATCGGAGAAAAATCAATTTCCGATTGCGCAGCGAAACGAGTAACTGTATGTTTGTATATTTTGATGTCATTTTGTTTTAGTTTCTGCCATTATTTTGCTGTATAATTTCTTGATGTAAACTATATGTGGGTTTAATATAGTCACCTGTTTCATTTTAATGTCTCTTTTGCTAAAATTATCATAACTAATGCTCCCACAAATGCATTCGGGCGTTCGTGTGAAATGAATAAATATATTTTTTCTTAGGGCTTCTATGATATATCTAATGTTTTTCTGCTCAAATTTCGAACATTTAATGATCTTGTATTTTTAAAATGTTATAAAGTTTACTTATTCAATTTTTAATTATGAATAAAACCAGTTTTAACTACTGAATCATCATAGCAGGTTTTATTCAATTCAGTATTATACACTGAGCATTTTTTGTAAATTAAATATTTAACATTGTCGTGTTTTTAAGCATTAAAAGAGGATCTGCATAAACCAAGAGTACACAAATCAGCTACAAATATTAAATCAGCAGGGAGCGCGCGAAATGGGAAGAAACGGAAATTGCCACGTTATGGCTTTCGGTCTCGAACAGAAATCTATATCGGAGGTTACAGTTTTGAACTCTCAACCACACGGCTTAATTTACAACTACTTTTCCGTGATAGGAAAGTAAAATTTACAACTGTGTGCCCAACCGTTGCAAATTTAGCAAGCAAGAAACGGATACATTATCATCCTAGCTACCATCTAACATTCCACATCGCTGAATTAAATGCTCCATCCTCGCAATCCAAAAATAAAGGATACTGCTCTGTCTCATTTATGATTTTATTCATAAGTCATATTTATGATTGTATTCCCACATTGGGTAATTGGGTAACTTGAACGAAATATTTTAAACTTATATATATATATATATATATATATATATATATATATATATATATATTTCAAGTTTGAAGCTATTCTAAGGTTGAGTGATTTATTAAAAAAGATTTCTTTTTTTCAATTTCTGGAAGGTTTTAGTGAAATTTACTATCTTAATTAAATCAATTTTACGAACACTTTATTTTTATGATAAAATACGCATAACTATTACAGATTGTAGTAACAAAATATGAAACCTCTGGGTGGACCTTATCTGGTAATTCAATAAAATACGTATGACATGAAGGAAAAGTATTTGGGAAATGGGCGAAAACAAGATCATCTGTTCTCAATACACAGAAGACGATCAATTAATAGTCAGTAGCGACTTGTTGCCCCCAGCATTCACTGTGTGACAGAGATTTTAGTTGTATCTTGGCCTATTACAGAACTTTGTCTTTCTCGCAAATGCACTTTTTGAGCGACCAAATTGAATGTCTGATGCGCTACCTCAATTGATTTAGTTAGCCTCTTGTTCGGCCTAATTATCATGAAATGAATGAAGATTGACGAATGCATGAGTAGGTCTAATGTAGGTCATGATATTATTGGTGGAAGATGCCGATTATATTTCTGTCACATTTGCGACATGTTTGGCGTGAGGCGCCGGGCACTCGCCGGGTATATTTTGACATATTGGTATGAGGCATCGGGTATATTTGGACATGAGATGTTCGCCGGCTAATATATTTGTGGTATATTTTATGATTTTTTTTTTAATTTAGGCTCCATTTTCTTCAGTTATTTTTGTAACGGGCCAAGGTGTGCTGTAGGAGACGCTAACTTAATTATCAGGCTATGTTTTATCTTTTCACACCTTTTAGTGACTAAATTTTGGGTAAACTTATTTTGGCTAGGTACTTCTAATAATATGTTAATTATAGCGTGGTGGTTATTGTGTCCCTCTCTCGCTCTCTCTCTCTTTCTCTCCATTTCTTCCTTTCCTATAGCTTTACTCCTTTCTTTTCTTTTTCTCTTTTTTGTTCTTTGTTTTTCTAATATTTATAATTTCTCTTTTCTGTTCTTCATAATACTTTTCTAAAATGTATTATTCTTACTTCCTTTTTCTGTTTGACTCGTCTGAGAAAAGGTAAAGTAAATAAAACAAAAAGAAATAATTATTTAGTTTACTTATTCATACTAAGGGATTTGACTGCAACAAGCACAGCCAAATTTTAATGCTATTATTAGTGATTACTGCATTGGTATTAAAGTGTAGTTTTAATATTTCTCCAGCATAACTTATTATATTGCATTTGTGTTTTTCGTAGAATTTTGTAATTGTGTATTAGATGTTCGCCCTCCAGCATAAATAAGAAATATGATAATATAATATAATACGTTCAGATATTCGCAGTTTACTTTGTGATTCAACAACATATTTACGTTATAATTCTTATACAAATTTTAGTTTGTTACCAAATAGTACATTCACTTGGCAATTCTCGTTCACAATTTTTTATGATTAAACAGAGCATTTTTCATAAATTGATATTCAGAATTTTTTCAATATATAGAACAACGAATAGACAAAATTCTGATATGCGCGTAGGCTCAGTTGTGCAACATATCGAGAAAGTTTTACCTCAGGCACTAATGTTAACATTTCATTTTTTATGTTAATCGTAAGACATGTTTGAGGCTTTAATGTTGACTTGCTAGAGAGTCACGTTATAGCATTTGCATGGACTAGTGATAATGAGATACTGCAATTTTTTGCACTGATTGTTACATTTATATGCATGTTGTATGTGAATGAATACTAATTTATTGCTTTGGTGTAGTGCCCGAGGTAGATTTCACCGGGCGCTGCGTTAATAGGACACGGCTGTTTCCATTTGGAAATGCAGACATGTTGGCGCGAGGGAATTGCTCAAATTTGCTCGCCGGTGTAATGGTCACAGGTAATTGAATATATTATGTATTATTTTGAGGTTTTGCTCTGCATAGTTGGTGTAATGTGTGTGCCCATTTAGTGCGTAAGTGGTGACGTTTCTGCAATGGCTTTGGAAATGGGGGTATGTAAGAGCTATCTTCAGTATATGTGATATTTTCAGGATTTGTTCCGCTTAGTCGTTGTAATGTGCGTGCCAAAACAGTTTTAAATGGCGAAGTTTCTGCACGGCGTAGTTGCGGTTATACGTTCAATGAATGATTGATAGCCGTGAAAAACTGGAATGTATATTTTATGGTACAATTTCTGCTCGATGAAGCTGCCGAGAGGTGGTTAATGGTTAAATACGACAGTTTGAATGCTTCAGTGAAGTTCCTGCAATGTGCTGGTTGAAGCGGTGATATCTTGCAATTTTTATTGAAAGTACACAATGAAAGATTTGTTTTTGGTGGGTTTTCGTAGGGGTCTCCGAGGATGATGGGCCGGTTCTTGAAGTGAACTAATGTGTGCGGGCGTAGCAGATAACCTGCGCTTTTACAGGTTATCTGCGTCTCAGGATATATCCCTGTTTCTTTGTGTTTTCACACAACGGGAGGGGATAGGAAGTTCACTCACAACAAAAACACGAGAATGTATGCGGTACAACGAGTTTATTTATTAACATCCTTCTACATTACATTTATTCTGAACTCAAAATCAACGCACCGTAACCTTGACCTAGAAGCCTATTTACTCTGCGCGCCGGCAAGCTTGTTAGTTCTGGTGGCCGCAGACTTCCCGGTGTTGCCAAACAATCTCCTAATCACCGTATTGACACTTCCAGAAGATACTTCGATAAGTGTTGATTTTATCCTACGCGTATCTCTGACGACTAAAATTGCGATTACTTATAACTTGGCTTTCACTCGAAGATTAGAAATTCGAATCACGCGACTATGCTTTCAACTTGCGTAACACAGTGAACACAGTAACACTTTAAGAGTTTAAAATTCCGGCGACTGTTTACTCGTTTCCCATGGAAAGTTCTAGAAGGGCGCATAAATATTGCGTACTGACGACCGACAGCTTAACATGCCCATGCTAAAGAAAAATCAACAGTGATAGTTTCAGGACTGGATTTGCCTTTCACTTCTACTCTTACATAATATGAAAAGGCCTTCATTGTCATATACTTGGGTTCATATCTCAATTTAAATATCAAAAGTTTAATCTAATTGCTTGTACTACTTACATAATTAAATATGCTATTATACATTAATGCAGAAAACAATAAAATAAATGGGATGTATACATGTATCAAAACATATAACTGTCGGGGGAAGCAGATCATTAATAATTTTGTATTATGGTGTTGGATTGTTAATTATTTTTCATTAATTGCTGATTAATAATTTTTTATTATGGTGTTGGATTGTTACAGTGCATATAGTACTTTGGTCTGAGAGCACCTTTACTGTATTGAGTATTACATTTATGGGTTATTTTAGTTTTTAATAGCCAATATATGGTGGGCAGTAGACTAGTGGAAGTGGCTCTTATTTTAATTTGGGGCCATGGTAATTTTCTGTCGCTTATTTTATGCTTCACGTGATAGGACATATAATATTATAAAATATCACCTGGCTTTGTAAAGTTTCCATATGATCTTATGTTATTGTATTTTACGTATATATTTTTGGGGAATTGTGAATGGTTTTTGTAGTCTTTTGCCATACTCAATGACCGCCACGGGTGGCCGAGGTCGTTAAGTCGCGGACTCGTGAGCGGGAGGTCTGGGTTCGAATACCGCCAGAACCGTCCTCCCTGACTGAGGTTTTTTCCAGGTTTTCCTCAGTCCTCATAAATGACAAATGCCGGGGAGGTACCCTAAACTTAGGCCTGGAACGATTCCTTCCTTAAAAATAAAAATCCTTTCCCAATGTATCATTTCATCTCGTGTATCATCAGTGTCCATCGCCTGTGGTGCTTCTGTAGCAAAAACGGGTGTTAAACACCATTCATTCCATACTCAATGTAGCACTGCCGTAAATTGGTTTGTAATACTTGTATTCGGGATATATATTGAGTTTTGCTACTCTTCTGTATTATACAATATTTCAATTAAACTACAAACATAGTTTGCGTATTCTTATAGTCACTTTATCCTATGTCTGGAGCTATGATGTCAACAACCAGGAACTCCACTCTATACCAGAGGAATCAGAAGCCTGTGTGCCCTTCTGCTTCCCTGCTTTTTGCCTTTCTGCACCTGTAAAGATGCTAAGTCGCCATTTTGGGGAGGTAAACCCAAGTCAAGGGTTGCCTCCATATACCAGCATCTACAAGTTCGTCGGCTGTATGATAGGGCCCATCCTACAGTAAAGTACATAGCAAGTTGGGGATAGTTTATGTGCTCCTTTAAACTTATCTGGCTAGTTTGTTATGGGATGAGGTATTACAATTATAAACATGGTCATTCTACCTCATACTTTTGTGGTGTGCCAGTTTTGTTAATACCAGCACATATGCTTTACTGTTTATAACGCTGCGATTATTTTAGCACTGCGGTGAAATAGGGCGGAAATGAGTTCAAAATATAAGTACTTCGACACAAAAGTAATGTTGTCAAAAGAATTCCAAATTATTTTTTATTTTTTTGATTCAGAAAAATGTTGTAATACCCTCATTCATTAAGTTTTATATGTTCCTTCTGTGAGTGATGCTATTTAGGATGATATTTGTAATCGAACGAGGACATCTCAGGGCAATGTGGTATATGGGGGTTAACAATGTACGGAGAGCTTGCATATTATAGCACATGTCAGTTGGTGTTCCAAGTGACAGTTGAAGGTTTGAACATGGGGAAAGATTAGCTTTGCGAATGCGCACCATGCAAATGGAAGTGTTTAACGGTTTCTCAGGAAGTCAAGCTTAGAAGAATTAAGGGCGTTGCATCATTTGTTACTAGATGATCATCTTTACGAAGGAAAACTCAAGTTTAGGTTATTACTACTTCTGTTAATAAAAATAAGGCAGTTTAACTTGTAATCGTTTGTGTTTTCCGAGATTATCTGGGCTATTATTTCCTTGTTTTCACTTTTTGAGCAGGGATGATCATTATATAAATGGATTTAGCTAGCCCCTAATGTTGGTGAAATGATAAAGGATGACAAAAAGCGAGTAGCTCTAAAATAGGCCGTGACAGTATTTAATAACTATGATTAATATTCAACAACACAACAATAATAATAATAATAATAATAATAATAATAATAATAATAATGATGATAATGGAATCCTGTATGAAATACATGTTCATTTTTAATACTGGAAATTCTGCTTTAAACACAAAAATAAAAAGCTCAGTAATTTTGTAAATAATTTATGTTTAGGCATGCTCACTGACATGAGCATATGTTCACAGCTCTACGCACTGATTATAATTCACAAACCCACACCACATTAACATATAAATCCGTCATATTCTGCAGCTCACAAGAGATTCTGCATTACCAAGATTAGGAGTCCCTTGTTTATTTTAAGATTTTTGTGCCACAACTGACATTTTGATGTAGATTATTTCGTTTCACCCACCCTTATACTTTTAAATGTAAACGGTTTTGCACTTCTTAGAGCAGAGGTAACAAATTAAGTTTCTTGGAAATTGTTTCCACTGTACTCCCGTTAGACGAATAACAATAAGATATTTCCTATTGTATTGTTAATATAGAAATTTTTCTCAACATTCCACAATATTTCCAATACCATATGTTTATACAGTTAATTCTTCCGCCTTAGAAAAATGTATTTTTACAAACTCATAAACAGATGAAACCTTTTCAAAATGAAATTCTTCTTCTTCTTCTTCTTCTTCTCCGTCTCCAAATAACTTCGTCTCCCTATTAAAAATCATCCGCATTACTTGCTCCAGCTTCTAGCCACATATTTAAAGAAAAAAGGTGGAACTAAAAAGAAATTGATCAATAAATAAATGGGCGAAATAAATAAAACAAAAAATCAAATACAGAATGCTTCATGGTGCAAAAATTAGTTCAAACACTGACGACAATTGTATTTATAACAAAATAACCATATTTGGAAGTAATGTAGACACAAAACTTTCTTCCACATATTCTATAACTCTTAACTATGTTTGTGCACTGCAGCATTCATCACTAACACTGAACATGTTTGCACGAGTACTTCTGTAATTTAGTCAGTACTAGAGCACCATTCCAGAAATTCAACCGCCCAGGACTCATGGATTTTTTCGGGAGTAAAAATCCTAAGTATGGCTTCCTTCGGAAGGGAAGTAAAGCCGTGGGTCCCGTGTAGTACATTTACGGCACGATAAAGAACCTCAAGTCTGAAAGAGAGGCTTCTGAGCAAAATTTGTCAGCCGTTTCACGCGCTGAATTGAATGGGACGCTGATGACCTGAGATGTTAAAGACCGTCCTTAAATAAACCAAATAAACAAAGAAAGTCGACCCCCACATTTTCATACCAATTTCACCCGGAGCCAAATTTCTAAACACCACCACATACTCTAATGAATTAAACTGCGATAAACAGACGAAGAAACAATGTACGCAACGTGATCATTAAGTTGGAGAGGGTAAGGTTATCTAGCATAGGCGTTAGGGGGAGTTGAGGTGCGAAGTGATGGGTCACGCGGCAGCGGAAGTAGTGTAACTCAAAAAATCGGAGCCACAGAAACCTTGTAGTGGTTGCAAACGATCTTGAAAATTCGGTGCTAAATTGAATAACATTCAGCAGATTACAAAGTAAAACGAAAATGTAATTAAGTGAAAAGAGAATAAGCACAATGTCGAGGCATATACAGAGCGAGCACATTTGAGCGGGTATATAAGCAACTGATAACTAACAATTGATTATTATAGCAACCAACATGTTTACTCTCAACAAGATTAGTACTCTCCGATACGAACATACCTATCATTCTCATAGGCATTTCACCTAGAACGGATCTCTCATCGACTTTAGGCCACAGAGTATCAATCTATAACACCCCACCTGCCTTAGGAAATACATCTACCTAATCTTTGTAAGAAACATTTATGTCGGCTGTATATATATTTATTGTATCGTACTCTTCCTACAATCGACATGCCATAAATAAAATTACACTTGATTACTAACAGATAATGTATTTCTAATTCTTATATCTTATATTCACACACGCATCACGAGAGAACATATTCGCACACAAAACCTATCCCAATCTTTTCTTTATTTGGCCCATCGTAGCCAATGACAGCAAAGTCATTTTCAGCTCAGTTGCATTGTTTCACCTATTGCAGAACTTCGTTCTTTTATCATGTGTTGCCGAACGCAATCAGACTTTCCTTTTGCTTTGAGTATATTTATTTTCAAATTCCACAAACCTGTCAAAAGTTTCCCCTTATTCTCAAGAGTGTAATGTACTACAGATCACTGTAGTATACCGCCATGTGTGGCCGAGGTCATTAAGGCACGGATTCGTGAGCGGGATGTCTGGGTTCGAAGCCCACCAGGACCGTCCTCCCTGATTGAGGTTTTCTCCAGGTTTTCCTCAGTCCTCATAAATGGCAAATGCCGGGGAAATTTAGGCCTGGAACGCTTTCATCCTTAAAATAAATGCTCCTTTCCCAATTTATCATTTCATTTCATGTAGTATTATAGAATGTAATGATAAAAACCTTGAATACAAAGTACGACAAGAAAGCACATTTGCTGTTTTCTATAGCCTTTAAATATTACGAGTGAAGAAGATGACATTGATTGAGTTTAACCAGAGCAGTAACGTTTTTACTATTGAGGTACCACAGGCGGTGGACACTGATGATGCACAATGCTCCTGTTAATAATCAGTTTGCAAATAACTAAACTGAACAATTTAGAGTCATAAGATACTTAGTAAAATTACAAGAAGTTCATATTACATATTTACTTTTATTAAGAGCAACAACCTTTAATGAAACACATTCTGATATTCTTTTGGGCAAATGACAGTCACCAGAGGTTAAAATACATTGGCTAAATTTACCAAAGTACAAGAAGGAAAGCTATAAATAATTTAATAAATATTTCATCAAACTTCCTTTATAAAATAAATTTGTTTTCTCATAAAATTTGTTGGATTAATTACTACACGATGTGAAACTGTTTAACTTTACTACTATCAAATTGATCTTGAAATGCTCGAGTTTTTTCCGGAATAAACCTATATTTTAAGTTCAGAACTTATTCCAAAATACTTAGTTAAAATTTCATATACCAATTATATTTCATTCAGCCCAGTTAAAATAATTTGTGGAAAGTGTAAATTGAGATAAAAATAAAATAAATAATGTCTTTCACATATAACAAAAATTCACGTACAAAACGGTAGGAGTCAGCAAAGATGCTCAAAATGATTGGAATTTGAGGCAACCTTGCACCAACGGATATAAAAAGACACTTGGTTAATTGGAAAGGCAATTCCAATCCTATGATGTTATGAAGTGTCACACAGCAAAATATTACATAAATATGTAATATAAAGATGTGAAACATGTAGTAAAATATGTAATATCTATATTTGTACACACAAGATCCAAGCATCTACAACAATTTAGCTTTGCATGGAGTATTGCTTGACAATATTGTACAAATGGGTTCAAAAAGACAGTGTCTAACTGGACACTGTACTATATAAACAAATCTGAAAGTTTAGTAATTGAGAAATAGGTTTACTGTAAAACCAATTGATTTCCCTCGCCATAGTCTCCATTCAAAGTGAAGGTTAAATAACTAGCGAATACTTAATGTGTGCCCATAGTTATCAGACGCAGGATTGTGATGTATTACATATTTAATATTTTTATAATATCTTTACTGATTACAAGACACACACCTTCCTGCATTTCACCTTACAGAGGATTCAACATTATTATATATATTTTTTTTTTCAATTTCATTAGGTTGATTTGATACTCGGACAAAATTCCCTTATAAACAACGATCTTTATTCGTTACACAGTGTAATAACATATTTAGGAAAGGAACTCTTCGTGGAAAAATTGTCCTTAGGTAGATTAACTTCGGTCCGTTTAAATTTCGGCACACACTCCAAAATATTTCACTATAGTACTTTTATTAATTCAAAAAATACAGCACTCCTGTTTTATTGCATAGTATTTAGTTTTATCTCACCAAATTTGGAATGTTAACGGTGGATACATGTATAGAAAATATGCTAACATTTGGCGAGTGTAGGCAATTGACTTTTGATGACATTCTAAGATTTAGCAATTAGTGAAGTGCTGTTATATTCAAAAACTTTTGCTATACGTTACTAGCGCTTATGATAACAGCAACAGATGTGGATTTCAAAGATACATTTTTATTACAGAATAACCCGTTCACTTCGTAAACTTAATTAAATATCTACTAAAATGTTGCAGCTCATTATCCAAGTATATAAAATGAAGTTTCAGCCCTTCGGTAGGTGCCCACATTGGAGACAGACACAAACGGTCAGCTCTTGAGCACGACTGGAGTATGGTTAATTCCTTCTCTATTGCTACCAATCCAATCGAATACAATCGAGACTAACTGCTTCAAAGAATTAGGCACGAGGGGATGACCAAGTGAGCAATTTTAACACTCTTAAAGCAATAATTTCAGAACTTAAAATTTTCATACATTCTCTCCATTAATTTATAAAAGAATCAAACTCAATATTTAAGAATTCTAAGTGCTCATAGCTTCAATACCATTGATGAACAACGGTTTTAATAGTTAAATTCGGATTCATATTTTCTCCGTAATATATAGAAAACAAAATAAACGTCATCAGTTTGCAAAACATTAAAACTAAGAACTCTTAAAGGAATAAGGATACCAAATTAGTTATAAGTCAGAGTAAGAAACGCCATCAAAAGAAAGAAAGAAAAAAAGGAATATGGAAATATACTATCGCAATGATACACAAATTAAAATTAAAATTTTATAAACTTTTTCTAATTGACATGTAGAAAAAAATAAATTTTAAACCTAGAGGATCGGTGAGATGGAATATTGTAAAAATATACATTTCCTACTTCGCTTGGAGAAAAAAACTACCAGAGAGGGTTTATCATAACGCTATGATATAATCGCAAGATACAACTGCTTGCACATGTTAAGAACTCGTACATAAAGGGGAAAAACAATGCATATCTACAACTCTGTGTTAGTTTTCATACTACATGCAACATGCCAAGTGATAGGAGATAAGAGTACAACCGTGAAATTTTCACAAGATAAATAATCCCATTTTATAATTATTCATGCTAAAGTGTAATTTGGTAAAAAAAAATGTTTATTTTCTTTTGTGTTCAATTTAAAACTTTTTTCGAATGTTATTAGCATATTTTTCTCTATTTTTCTTTTTTTCCCAGTTTTTTGCTGATACTGTAGGCCAAGAAGCTATAAAACAGTGTTTCTATTTCTTTTTTGTTTTGATTTGGTTTTTCGCCGACTTGAAGACGGTAATCAGCTAACCGAATTATAATCCTGCATTTGGCTTAAAATCTTGTTTATTTATTTTTTTTCATTTTAAAATTTAATCTGATATTATCTTTAGCAGATATTTGCGTTTTATTCATATTTGTTAATTCGAGTCTGAATTGTTTTGAAGTAGCTAATAATACCACCATTTTCATCATTTAGTTTTTTTATATCAACGGGAAATCAGAAATATGCTAAAAATAATAGAAAAACTTTAGCAACATTATCTAACGTGCAACTATGTATTCGCATGTTTTTCATCATTGTGTATGTTCTATACAGAATATCATCCCAGTTAGCATCAAACTGCTTCCCTGTGTCACGAGCCTTTTCGATATTTTCTGAAGTACTCTACAGGCTACGAAGATTGAGTATGAAGCACTGTTCTTTCAGTATCCCCCAAAAAGCATACCAAAACAACAAATCAAAACTTCGTTAAGGATAGAGAAATTCAGTGTCTGGAAATCAGCTGACAGAGAAATAACTGTTGGAGTAGATGCCCATTCACGTGAACAATATGCTACACAAAATATGTCCAAATCCTCCTGAAAAAGTTCAATAACTTGTTGCTATTACACTGCTGATGTGGCGTTAATTGTGTTTCTCTTTACATTCTCAATGAGGTACATACCAATGATGCGGTCGGAAGACACAGAGGTTCCTGCTTTGGTTTCTGCGAGTTTTCCCAGCCGAGAAAACAGTATTTTGCTTGTTTACATTACCAGTCAGTAACACACGTCATTCGTTAAACTGCCACAGGTGGCCGAGGTCGTTTAGGCGCGGATTCGTGAGCGGAAGTTCTGGGGTTCGATTAGCATTAGGACCGTCCTCCCTGACTGAGGGGTTTTCCAGGTTTTCCTCAGTCCCCGTAAATGGCAAATGCCATTGAAGTACCCTAAACGTAGGCCTGGAATGTTTCCTTCCACAAAAAAAAAAAAATGCATATCTGCCAGTGTATCACATTATTTCTGATTGTGTCCGTCGCCTGTGATATCTCGGCAATTAGAACAAAGTTAAACAATGTTAAAAAATTCGTTAAACCGCCATAGGCAACTAAGGTCATTATGGCACAGACTAGTGAGCAGAAGGTCTGGCGTTTGATTCTCGACAGAGTCGTTCTCCCCGAGGTTTTATACAGATTTCCCTCAGTCCTCATGAATGGCAAATGCCGGTTTTAAATTGGGTCTGGAATTGTTCCTTTTTTAAAAAAAATTCCTTTCTACAATTTATCGTTTCATCTCGCGTAAAGCTAGTGTTCTGTGCTTGTGATGCCACAGCAGTAAAAATGGACTTTAAACACTGTTAAAAAGACATGCATCAAACCACCACCTGTTTAGGAGAAACTTAGAATATTGATAAACGTTGAACAATACTACACCCATGCTATAAAGCCCCTTCAACTGTTAAAATGCCGCGTGTTATGTTTATATTTTGTAAGAATTGCTTTGAACACGATTTCGCATAACTTTTGGGGGGAAAGGAATCCTGTTGTGCCATAATTATTTCCCACAGCTTTTCCATTGCACCAAATCACCTAAGCAGCTAACAATTGCAAGGGGCGCCTGATAAATAAATTCCAAGACTAAAATAAACTGTTTTACAAATTAGCAAAATATATTTTTCAATAAATATACTCGTACATAACACTATCTCTTACATAATACCCAAGTGTCTGCGAACTTGACACTGGTTTTATAACTCTCTTTCATAGAATGCCGAAGACGCATGGTGACGATCGTGTGGAGCTCGTTACCGTTTCCCATCAAGATTTTCTATAAGATTAGGGAGAAGTGGAAATCTAAGGGTGCCAAATAAGGTAAACAAGGAAATTAGAAGGAAGAAATTTTCATCAAAATTTCGTCAAAAAAGTAATGTATCGTCGGCAGTGTGTGGGCGAGCGTTGTCAAGATTTAGAGGTCATTTTTCCTTTGCTCTTGCGCTTGATGTTTGCTCCCAGATTCTTCCGGGTTGCACAGTTCTTCAATAACAGTTTCAACAATTGTGCCTGTTCTACTAGTCGTTTGTCTACCGACGGTAGCTCATCCGTTTTTACTTCCTTTAATTTGTGTTTAACTCCCGTTTTTACTACTGAGGCACCACAGCGGTGAAGCTCGTCGTGAACACTGTTTCTTCCTTCTCTGACCAGTTTCATCTAACGGTGAACGATTGAGAGGACCATACAGTTTGGCCCACGCACTTCAATCAATGTGTCATGGATTTCTGCCGTTGTTTACTCTCTTGCGGCGAGAAATCTAATAACGGACCGCAATTTGCCGAGGAACAGGTTGCACTAGGGCACCTTTATGGTTGCCGAGGCGCTAATGAAGATAGGCGCAAGTAAGGGGAATTAAACTTTCAGGCATTGCGAACACAACCAAACGTAAATTCGCTTCAAATGGCGATTGTTTAGTCGTTATAATTTTTGAGCTAATTTTAGAGTCGTGTAAGGACTAACTCTCAGCAGATAAAATATAAGGAAAATAGCTGCGAGGTAGCTCACCGTACCGCCGCGAGTGGCCGAGGTCGTTAAGGCGCGAACTCGTGAGTGGGTGGTCGGGGTTCGAATTCCACCAGGACCGTTTTCCCTGACTGAGGTTTTTTCCAGGTTTTCGTTAGTCCTCATAAATGGCAAATGCCGAGGAGGTACCCTAAACTTAGGCCTGGAATGTTTCCTTCTTTAAAAAAAATCCTTTCCAAATATTTCATTTCATGTAGCATTAGTGTCCACCGCCTGTGGTGCCTCAATAGTAAAAATGGGCGTTAAACCCTATTCAAAAAAAAAAAAAACTCTCCGTACTCTATATCTGCATGGTGCTCCAGTAAACGAACGAACGAACATCGACTTGGACACGCCACCTGGTATACCACAATATTGTATTTTTTTCCTTGGACCCGAGTTTTAATTCTGATATTCAGAAGAACTATTTCATGTATTAATAGGTTAATATCATCACAATGCAGAAAGAAACAGTAGACGTGGTAGGAGCAAGAATTTTCGCTAATGATTATAAATTAGTAAAATGGAAGGGGCTAAGTAGTGACGTATGGAATACATTTATGCTGGTCGTGTTGGACGACCAAAATCCTGTTGGATATTTAGTAAATGTTCCGCATTACTAACATGAAAAGAAGTGGTCCTTGCACTAGTTTGAACAAAACGCTGAAACAGTAAGTGTCTACCTTATGTGTACAATGTTAAACTAAGTACACTGTCATTTTGGTCAAGTAGCCGATATATTCATTAAACTCAAGGTCGCCGAAAAGTTAGATGACTACTGTAATTATTTCACATGATCAAATTTCTGGCATTCTCCAAGAAGAAAAGTGAAAGCCTGGAGAACGAAATAGAACCGAAAATTAAACTGGAGATACTCTGGATCTACAAATTTTAAATTTCATTGTACTGCTAGGAGAGGCAATCAAAGGAATTAAGGAAATATCTGTACCCTTCTTGGATGAGAACATTTATTTGGAATCTAATCGTACAGTAGCAACATTTCTTTGGCCACCATTTCAGTACATGAAATTACCTCATAAAGAGGATAGGATTAAAATCATTCGGGAAGTTCAGAATATATGCTCCGAAGAGCAGTTAACGGGTTCTTCTACGACTACTTATACCAAATTCACCGCCAAAAAAAAAGAGAAAAATGTTTCAATAATAGAACTATTATGACGAAAACAAAACACAAAACAAATTTGACAAGTATCTTGCTTGTTATCCTGGAAACCATAATGGAATGTTGTTAATCGTGCATCAGTCGCACGCAAAATTTCGTTCTTCACTCAAAAAGCATTTGTAAAAAACTGCATACTGCCAGTATTCAGAAGCAGCTACTCCTTTGTCTAGTTGTCTTTTTACCTTCTATTATAGGTGTTTGTTAAAACATTCAGTGTTTGTTGATAACTTATGGTTTATTGTTCACTTCATTCCAACCGTGCGTGGTGCGAGAAAAATTCCAACGCGCGACAAAGTAGCCTTGTTATTTATATAGCAACGCACGAGTCTTATTTTATAAAATATTTCAGCATATATGAAACACAACAGAATAGCAAAGAATTCGTAATTTAATATTAGAAGTTTTGAACAACGATCTAAAGGATGAAGTAGATATATTGGCAAAGGCAGATGAAGATGAACAAGGCATTGTGAAAATAGCGACCGCGATTCTGGAATCGATGAATCAGCTAACGAAGATCAGATTACACATCAACAAGCTAACATTTTGGGTCAAGCAATGTCACCACTTATTTTCTAAGCTGATGTGCCATATTTACTTGGAAAGCAGAACACTACAAAATGGTTTATACACTGTCCTCGTGAAAATGTAAGAGCCAGGCAGCAAAATATTGTGACACACCTACCTGAAGTCAATAGACAAGGCAAACAATCTCGCACACCAATCGAGTCATGAGGTATGTTTTTTTAAAAACTACATTTTGGGAAACATTGTGGAATGTACGAATTAGTCAATATCTAGACACAGGGAAACTGCAGTAGAGAAAGAGTTGCTCCAGATGCCAATATCACCAAAATAAAGGCCCTGCTTAGGTTAGTGTATCTTACAGGGATTATGAAGTCGTTACACCAGTATTTGGATAATTTTTATGCCAAAAACGGTATAGGAGCTGCAATTCTTCTCAGCAGCAATGCCACTTAGAAGAGTTACACTTGTTTTGACAGCACTTCGTTTTTCGAGTAGAAATCTGAGAAACCAGCTTGACAAGCTGAAACTTATTAGATTAGAGATATTTTTCAATCATTTACTCATGTTTAAGAGAAACTACTCTGTAGGAGGATGAGCTGGCAAAAATGGATACATACATTTCTGCCTGAGTCCGTGATCGGAATCAGTACCCGTTCTGCTAAGACCGCCCTAAAAACATGGATTGGGGATAAACATAACTAAGGTGGCAAACCTATACTGGACAAATCCATTTTAGGAAAATTAACCTAGGTCCTAGCAATAATATCTCTATATTCCTTGCCCAATTGGACAGAGGAGGTTAAGGAAAATAATTGCGTTAATCTTTGAACATGGTCACCTCAGGAAACATCTACGAAAAGTGGGTATCTATAAAGATGAACCCGCTTGCAGAAAGTGCAAACACGACGAGGAATCTGCCTCGCATATCCTGTTTGAGGGCCAAATCCTTGAAAGGAAGGGACAGTTCTCTCCATAATCGGGGAAGATCTGGGAAAGGTACCCAACATTAAAATCAAATACTGCAACATGTACAAGAAACAGATTTTGGGAAACAATGAAATTTATCTATCTATCTACCTACCTACCTACCTACCTACCTACCTACCTACCTACCTGTCCGTCCGTCCGTCCGTCCATCCGTCCATCCTATCCTTCAGGAGAATACACTACATATGACCAAATGCTAGAATCTTTAGAGGACGATGAAGCTTTTAAGTGTTCATGAAATCAAACCCCCATGAACAGTAACCCGCTGGGCCATTCCAGCAGAAGAAGACACCCCTTCAACTAGCTATAAGGTTAATTGAACCTATATAAGGAACGGGACAAAACATTACAATTGATTCAGTTCAGTGCCCCTAGCAGAGGAACTTCATTGGCAGAGGCTGTTCATAGTTGCCACACTGAGAAAAGATAATCACTAAGGGTTTCACCGAAGGAACGCATGGCAAAGAATACAGTTGGCTTTTTGATTTTGATGAAAAGATATTATTTTCATAGTTACCAATAAAGAATCGTGCGGTTATTCTGCTCTCATTTATGCATTTTTCTGATTTTATAAACGAAACATTTAGAAAACTTAAAAAAACCGCAGATGCTAACGTTTTTAAACCCATCAGGGAGGCATTGATGCAATGGATAGACGAAGGCTGCGTATTCCTTAACAAGGAAGAAGAACAGGTGGCCTCTTGCTCTCTTTTTCGCGCTAATGAATATTGGTGCAGTCAATAACTATATACTGTTTTCCAGGCTAACACCAAGAAAAGCATGTCCAGACGAGAGTTTTTGAAGATTATGGCAAAGCAACATTGTCTGGTTCAAAGAAGAGCAGATTAGATGCGCAAAATTTGTCTCGGGACTTGAGAATAAAGGCTACGAGGATTGCAGGAAAGCCCCAAGAGCCAGCTACAAAATTGAAACCAGTTTCGCAATCAGGATTTTTTTTGTATACAAGAAAAGAAAGAAAACACAATATTCATGACCTTCATTTACAATTTGTGTGAGGAGTGCACATAAAAATACGGTTACTTATTTTAAAGAGAGTGTTCAGTAGGAATCAGATGATGAAAATTTGGACACTGTGTAATAATACCAGAAAATAGTTTTAAGTATTTTAAATTTCCCATATAGAATCCTTGATAACCGTATTCAGTTTTGCATTCACATAATTTGCAGTTCTGTATTTTTCGTTTTAAAATTGTATTACCAGCATTTATACATGTTTCTGTATATTAAATTGTACAATTGTGCATTAATATCACTTTGTATTCTCTTGAAATATAAAAATGAATATTTTAAATGAAAATATAATTATAATAACATTTCGCATTGCAAATATAAGAACTAGCTAGAAAGAACCGTCAAGGATTTGCTGCGGAACGTAATTCCACATGTGTCATAATGAGTTACGAGGAGGGCGTGACTAATGAACGGTTAAAAAGGTGAAAACATCATGAAAGTACATTTTCCTTATTAGGAAGATTACTTAACATAATGAACTCTTTGTTCCCACAACTAGTTTGCCGGAGAGCGAAATTGTAGTAACGGGCCCGTTTATAGCCCTCGGGAGAAATCAACTGGATCCAAATCAATTAAATTATCTTTATCCATAACAATTAATTACAAGGCCGCTTTAATTGTAAATTTAGAAATCAAAAAGTTTGAAATAATTCGAACCTCAAAATTCCAGGTTTTACATTGATAATAGAAGCTGTAAAACTAATTTATTTTTAATGTATTTGTTTATTGCATTTCTTTAGAATAGAGACGTTGTTGTGAATCAGTTTATTTCCAGAAGTTGACATCAATCAGTTTATTTGCATATTGCTCCTCTTTAATATTACAGGTACAGAAGTAAACATGAATAAAATATATTTGGTTTTTTGTTTTACGTATTAGTACAATGAATGGCGTCACTTTATTTATATATTGTTAGTGCTGAAAATGTAGTTTTCACAATCTCGTTATTACAGATTCCACCATAAATTCCTTATACAATAATATTTATATTTCCACATTTCGCAGACTATGTAGGTACAATGTAGTCATGCGCGCAGGAACGTTGAAATACACATTGCTTTCTTTTGCAGTCTGAAATTTTAAAACGGTCGTAAATGTTGACTGCGACCACATTCAACTTTCGTGAAAAAGTGCGCAGGTCGAACAGATGTAAACACAATAGTTTTTTTCGCACAACTCTAGCTAAATTATTGAATGCCCCTTAAATATATAAATGAATGAATGAGTGCATTTATTCAAACTAGCATATGTAATAATATCCTATCTTCGCAAGTGTCCTTCTGTACGTGTCTTCATAATGCACAACATGTAAATTTTTAAAAAAAGTAGTACATAAATATTACCCCAAATACTACAGAGGGTTATAATAATAACAATAATAATAATTTCCAATTTTAGCTACTAAACCCACAATTAGCAGAATAAGTTAATACTATACCATATGTATACATATATTTCTAATTCTGTTTAATCCCCTCCTTTTCCCTTGCTTTCAAACCTGAGCTGTCTCTCCTTCGACAGAAAGTTGTCTGCCTGCTCCTCATCCATGCCTGATATCACAGCCCAGCATACACGCTGTCCTCTGTTAGAACCAGTAAAGTAACGAGACAGGACTTCTTCCACAGATTAGCTGTTGCAATTTATCAGGGTATGCGACCATGATTCCTCCTTTCCACATGAAGTACAAATTCACGAGCCTATTTCATCCGATATCCTGATCTGCGCCATGCCCTAACCCTAAATCAAGGGAGAGACTGTATAATGAGTCTGGCTCTAGGTTTCATGTACTTCTCCAACCCCTATCTAGACTTTAACCCCGATTGTGCCTTCAACGAAATCTCACCATATTGTATGCTGTACATCTATATCCTCTAGGCGGTTCACGACCTTCCTTCATAGAGTTTTCCTTTTTCCTTAACTCGCTGTTCAAATATTGCCCAATCAAATGGTTTCCAACACCTTTTCCCCTAGGAGGCCCACGTATTATTCCCTCCCAATCTTAGTAGTTTTCGAAGAAGTTTGCTCTAATCAAAGATTGATCTAACAGTGTAGTTCGCAGTCAATATTTCACCACGCTAATTTTACATTCTACTGTCTCAGTATAAGCCCTAAATTCCATTTAAATTCCGCAGTTCACCGTGCCCCTTCCTACCCCCAAAATCCCTTTCAAAAAGCGCTTTTTTTTCCCCTAATCTAGATTTTCCGTTTGCTCCCGACCCCAAGTTTGCACGCTATATGCCAATGTGAAGCTGACCAGAGGCCCCGTAAACTGTTTCCAGTAAACCTACCGGCAGACTTTGAACTCTGCTGCATATTCGAAGAATATCTTCATTCCCGCTTTGTATTTCACCATGTTAATGTGCTTCCTTCTCTCTCCGTTCATTATGAAAGATCAAAAGTACAAGCCTCTTTCCTGCTATAGACAGCTTCGCCATTGAATGTCGTTGTTTTCGTTTAATTTACATTCTATGTAAGTAACTATTCTTCGCAATAAATCTGGAGTCTGTTAAGTTCCCGCTACAATCAGTTAATTGTCGTTGTCATCTGCATATGAAATTGCCGGCACCTGAACACACCCACTAGGAGTGGCTCAAACATCGCGTACACTGTGCAGTATACAAACAGATTAAACAGTAAGATTGACAGAATGCAAGTCTTGTCTCACTGCCCTCTCGCTCCGAAAGCTGTCCTATACTCTATCTCTGTCGTACTCAGTGCAGAACATACAATAATCCTATTCTAGTTGGGAATGACCTAACTTGCTAGTTTTCATGTCTGAAATAAGATTTGTGAGGTATTTTATTAGCTAATAAGCCTTTAATAATGTGTTGTTGGTTTTCAAGTTGAATTTAATTGTAATTTTTTGAGCATTGTTAATATGATTAGAAGCTCTATAATATAACAATTAAAGCATATTGTAATAAAATTAAAGAATGGGACGTAATGAAAATCTTATATTTAATTGTTCATATTGTAGTATCGATAATGGTTGGGCTTGGCTATGCTTGATACGGAAAACTCCTATTACTATTCACTTCATCGTTTATTTAAGCGTATATTCATTTGTCGAATTGCATGTTTTACCAAATTGTAGAATTAAATATAAGTGTGCAGCAATTTTAGACAACTTTTATACTTTATTTCTAGCTTCTGGTTAGGTTGCACACGAATTTTATGATATTTTTTATGAATTTACCTCCATATTCATTCCTAAAAGTGGATTGCAAGCTTAATAAAAACATTCACAAATAGTAATCAAGTTAAGTACAATTTCCGAGAAAAATATCTTCAACACAAGGAAAAGATAACATATATAATAATTTAAAGCTATAAAACCACTAAAATGTACAAAATGAATACACTTGAAGAAGCAAAAGGGCATGCACTTGTTTACTTAACTCTCTATCACTGAGAATTTAATTCCAAGAAGTAGGTTTTGGTGAACATAAAGGATTATGTAAGGAAGACGTACTAAATTCACTATGGATTATGCAAAGGTTTTTTGAAAAAAACAATCTATTCGGTGACAGCTTGAAAGCCTGGACATGTACTAAAGAATGGTACCAAAACTGACGAACAATCTCTTGGTCAGACTGGGAGATGGCAATGACAGTGGTGACTCTGAGGCCTGGAGCTAACTCCAGAATACATAACTAACATTCAGCATCGTAGAAATTGGAATTCTGAGAAACTTCATCAATCTTTCACCCAGAGCTATGGGCATATCAATCTTCTTTGGGCTTCTCTCATTCGTACTCATGACCGGTGACAAAGGACTCTTAATATTTAAAAATTGATAGTGGCTATCAAAAATATATAATGCACGATGGAAAAATTATAATTAGATGTCTGAATTTGGGACAAAACACGGGATAGAACTACTATTTAGTTTTCAATTTTCTTGTGAAAGTATATACGTGTGACTATTATTTACTTAACATATACTCAACAGTTTACAGTAGGAGACTAGCTTAGCTTCAGCTCTGACTCTGTGCTAGTCGTAAACAAAAAGAACTACAATATATGTTGAGTACATAATTAATCTTAACAGAACTTTTACGTATACACACTGAGTAAATTTTATGCTGTTCTTTCATGTATTCCTGTCTACCTTCTACCTAATACCAACCTCTTTCCCTTCCTCATCTTTGTATTCACGCTGAAAGGCTTTGTTACCTGTATCTCGTTCCTATTGGGATAGACAAGGCACTTTCGAGAGATTACGTGGTCTAAGCATGTCTAGCGTGTTTGCTCCTCTTTCTGTTCTCTGCTGGCAGAGAAGTTTCGGAACCAATGGACTAGAATATGTTATGTCCTTTATTCAAAATTGGTAGGACCGGACCTCCCTCCGATAGAGAGACCCAGTGAACATAGTAATATTAAGGTCTGTAAGGTTATTTTTTGTAGCATTGTAAAAGATTAATGCTGTTTTAGTTTCCTGGTTTGTTTAACGTAATAATAGTATCTTTATTGCTCTAATATTTTGAAGTAGTTTTCAGTGCAGTCTACCTCAGTAAAGCTCTTTTAAAATTATGTAAATGAAAACTTTGTCAAATTTTAGTCAGATAGTTAGTTTTATGTTTTAAAATGTTAAAAATATATGTAATAATGTAATATTGAATTCAATTTTTGCAAATTTAAGTTATGTTGCTAGCTTCATTTTTGTGAGCGAGCCAGTCCTAAGTCATTTTACATGTCAACTAAGTTGTAATAATTGTGTCATACACCACAATGTTAATTATTATTAATCATCTTTTCGCTTTTAAAAGATCTCCGGCAACATCCTAAGGGTTTTCTGTCTAGCATACCTTCTATTTCAACGTTTATCCAGATATCAGCGGGAGAATGAAAAGTTTAATATTGTAATCGAAATGTTGGCGAAATGAAGAACAAGTTGCAATATATATTACAACAGTGATATGGGTACAGCATCTTGAGAAGATACAGAGGGCATTGCAATTTCCCAGCACAGGAGCTAGATGGTACCATGTCTTCGGGTATCCGGAAGGCACAACGCCCCCTACCCATTACTAATAATACAATTATAATTAAATGAATGTCTTTAATTTAACTCAAATTCCAAATTTACACCTAATCAATAGGGCAATGATATACCTCAATTTGTCACATTCTAAAGGAAAACAGTTAAACATAATATTCCAAATATAAAACACATTGCAGTATATTAAACACTACTCTCCTTACCTACATGGGGAGAGTTACTACCTCTGCAATATGCACAAATCACCGATAGTTTAAGGAAATAAGTCGTAAAAATTTTGGTATAGGTATTATGTATATGGAGTGATACTAGAGTTCTTTTAGATATATGGTTTTCATTCATATAAACGCACACTTCACACAATAGTATATTATATTATTTCATAATGTTATACTGAATTGCATTACTAAACATTTAAAACGAGCGAAGCAAGCTATAAATGAGTTTCATGTTATTAATATTAATGTCCATTTTCTAATGAATTGATCTGAAATCAATGGTTTCATTTGACCTTATTGTATCAATGGCTATTATTTAGTTCGTTTGTCTATTGCTATTATATAAGATGGATTTACCGCGAGAAATTTTAGTCCAAGATAAAAAGGCTGATTTATCACTAATAATGAGGCAAATGTATTATATTTTTTCCGAAGGAATATGGCAGATTTTTAATTTGATGAATAGTAAATAAATTTAAGGATATTTCTGAAATTTTAGTATTGGCATATATTTCAAAACAGGTTAGTATTATTAAATTCTACTTAATTATTTGTTAACTAATATTCCAATACACTCTCAAATTTTGCCCCTAGTTTCCACTTATTCCCCCAGGGTAGTATCTGACAAAACATTGTTGCTGTCTGTAGTGCAAGATTCAGATTACTATCCGCAAACTTTGAAAATTCACTCCAAATAGTATTTCGTAAAATAATGTTGTGCATTACTTTTAGATACTCCCTCGTACTTGGTGGTTACTGGGGAAAAACATTAATCCCTTGCTCATTTATAAATATCTATATTTCCTAATCGTTCACAGAAATCAATCGTCTTCCTTTCAACTGTTTGATAGGTTAACGTATTTCTGTTTTTACATCGCTATATTATTACTAAATGAAAACCATTCTAGCAACCTATTTATTGTTAAGTTTTGCACTTCTAACGTAAACATATAAAATTCAAAGAGATAAATGATTAGTGGAAAATGAATACAGAAAAATAGTGAATTTTATTACTCAAAAAATATAGTAACCACAAGTGTCTCAATATATGTCGTTTCTGAAAAAATATTAAAATAAACACTAACCTGTCTTAGAGCTTGTTGGCGTTATATTATTAGTACTCTCACTTATTTCCAGCACTAAAATCCCTAAAGAATTCACAGAATATATATAGTGGAACGAGATAACAAAACAGACCCTATCAAGTGAAAGCTCAGCTTAATTTGAGAACTTCTGTGCGCAAGCCAATGCCTTTTACATAACTATTAACACACTTTTTCACTTCAGAGTTATAAAATAAACGCATTCAACAATAAATATTGCATCGTAAAGGGTACTCGCAAAATTCATTTGCTGCTATAATGTCTTAAAAACTACATAAAGAATTTTGTAATATTTTACATTCATTCTTTACATTCATTCGAATGTTGTAATTTCTGTTCACTTTGAATGAACTGAAGGATACCAAAAGCATACAGAGTTCTTGATAGCAGATTTTATGTAGCATTATTAACAACGCATGCCCTACCAAAGAGCTGTAAGTCGACACACTTTAATATCCTGTCAAAACGCCGTCACGCACAGGATACGTTATAAATAGCAGCATTTATGCTACGTCACCATCCATCAGCATTGCAGACCATCAGACTTTCTGGAAGAAAATAATTTGAAGTGGCGAATTTTATGCATGGGAACTCTTATTTTTAACTGAAACGGTAACACTAATTATCCTCCATTAAATAAGCCATGAATTGTTCTTTGTCACCTATTGCTTTCCCATAAGTTAGTGCTTGGTTTTATATATGTTATATATATAAATTGTATCCATTAGCCCTTAGAAGGTTGTAAAAGCTTTCCTAAAATCAATAAACTTTTTGTGATGTATATAATTATAATCATTTAGGTTCTTTCACGCTCTAAAAACCCTTCTTATTCTTTTCCTATATTTTGTATTTTTATTTAACTGTAATCTTTGCAATCCTAGATTATTTTGAAGTACAATTTGTTACTTTTAAGGGATTGAGTATAAAAGGAGAATGAATATACCAAATAGTGAATGTTATCATTTCTTATAATAATATTACTTGAGGTTGCTTTCACATATGAACTTTTCTTTTAGAAGAGATTGTTATTCACCATATATTTTGCTGTTTGGTAAGTCTAAGCAGATTACTTATATCAGTAGTTGGATAATGGACGTTTTCACCTAATTTGTGCCTAAAATCAGCATTACATTTAACTGAGATGAAACAGACTCTATAAAAGGTCTTGAATTTGTGCACAACTTCTGTATTAGAGCTAAAACTGAGGGTAATTTCGCGTGTAATTTCCATAAGTGCTGACTGATGCACTGGTTAAGGATAGACGTTATGTAATGTTGACTCTAATTTTGTTTACATGCTTTTCTAAGAAGCTTTTCATTGTCAGATTTAATATTCCAAGGGATGCCAGCACTAGCCAATGCACAGGACATGTCATGCAAATTTTATTTCGTTTTCCCTAATTGGAACGTTCGGTTATTAGTGATTGTGTTTTTGCTGATGGAAAAGATTTCCTTTATAGAGGTAGTTTTTACGTATTCTGGTATTTATTCTCTACTTCAACCTCTCAGTAATTAAAATAAATACGTACTACAGATTCTGTAATACAAAATATATGCAAATAAAATTACTAAGTGGAAATTCAAGGATTAGAATAATCAAACTGAAATAAGTTCAGTCAGAAATTCATTAATGTAAAACTCTATTGATTTTTCTCTTATGAACAGTATGTTCGATACTATACTTCAGTAGAGGCTGCCTTTATCATCATTCCACTTTAAAAGCATGTTTTGTTACGTTAGAGCCTAAGAAGGGGACCTGTATTTGCTTCTCGACACCCAATTAGACTGTTATTATAACCAAGAAGGTTATAGGATTGCAGAGCTTAGTTTTGGACAGACTTCGGTGACAAAAAACAATAAATTCATACAAGAAAAATACCTAGTTTTTCGACAATCATATATTCGCGTAAAAAATAACATTCGCAGACTTATCTCAGTGAAAATTCTTATTATCGTTTGCACCTGGAATTGGAAAAAACGTGGTACGTAAAAAACAATTATATCGGTTTTTTTATTCTAAATAATTGCCGGTAGATAAGAAAGTGAACGTGGCAAACGTTTCTGGATAACTCGCTAACGCATTTTATAACAGCAGCATTTAAACTTGCCGTTTGCAGTTCTTAGATCAGTGTCAAACAAGTGCCGTAAATGTACTACACGTAACACACGACTTTACTTCCCTTCCGAAGGAAGCCATAGTTAGGATTTTTACGCCCGAAAAAATCCATCGATATTGGCCGGGTTTGAACTCGCGATCTTGGGTTTAGAAAGCAAGTATGGTTACCATACACCACCATGATCAACATGTGAATAGCCCATGTATAATATTCGTTTTCATAATGTACGCCAATATTCACAAATGGAAAACAGCGCTCATTTGACACTCATCTTAAAAGAGTCGGTCGATAGTAACTGTACATGTACTTAGATTAGAAGTGGAATATCATACTTTGAAATTCGTAAAAGATCCATCCCTGCACTTCGTCACCGATAAATGACTGTCTTAAGTTGAAAATATACACATGATTTTGGTAAAAAGGCAGTCACAATGTTTTTTGAACGAGCTAAGGAGAAATTCCATTTTAACATATTGAACTTAATTGATCTTTAAGATGGTAAAATTTCTCCATGCATTAAGAAACATGGAGTTTGACCATAGGTGGGGTGAGCTAAAAAGTGCATCTTTTTGCAAATTTACTGTTTGATATTCACCTTTGGTATAAATAGTGGCGATTAACATTCATAAAATAAATTAAGGTATGGTTTTCAGAACATCCTTTTATACATTTAATTCTAAAAGCGTGTCATTATTTTAATAAATGATATTAAAACTATAAATTTCATTTTTAACTGCCAGTGCTATGAATTTTTGAACATTGCATTGTAACAAACTTAGGTATAATATGAAGTTTAATTATTAATGAAATACAAATTACACATATTATAATATATCTTACTTATTTTAAAATTGTTACCTTTCTCACGGCGGCTACCAAAAGGGGCCATACTGCAGTAGGTATTATATAATATCCTATGATTAATTTAAGTAAGCATTTTGGCAACCTTGTAACTTTGTCAGACCAGAAATAATTTGCAGCAATGAAGGTTTAAGATTAAGTCAAATAAATTTCATTTACAATTCCTTATTTATTTATACATATTAATTACTGTCTAAAATGATAATTGGCACACAAGTTAAATGATTTTATTTTTTGAGTTTGATGCAGCTTCATTCCGCAAATATCCTGCTTACAAAATATAATGCCACTGTTAACATTTGTGCCATAAATGACTATAAAACATGTGAATAATGATGAAAGTTTGGCTACTGTTAATTAAACTTCTTTTATTACATTGACTAGCTTAAGGTTAATTACACAATGCGCAGTAGGTTTTCGTGTTTATGGCATTCTGCGACATGCGAACCTGCCCTCAATTCCCCCTATTCTCGTAAACATGATGCGTCGGCTGGAAACAGAAATTTCCGATTTCTTGAGATAGCACACTATCCTACTTGTACCCTGGAGGGTGTATATAAATGGTGCTCTGTTGGACAAATGAACATGTATCAATTTCAGTCAATTTAAGACAGGTCTGCTTTATATGCTTCCTTAGGATGATGATGGACAGTGGTTAGGGAGGTCACTGATCTCTCTAGACTAAATCAATTGGTGTTGTGGCGTGTGATCATTTTAGTCACTTTTAGGTTATTTAAATGTTTGTTTTAACTGGTAACCTTGCTTATAATAATTTAAAATTTCCATCTTACCATATTATATGTCACTGCGGTTGTCCTTGATCTCAGTACGCACTTTAACAGAAAAACAAACAGTTAAATAATTAAATACGTATTTATCTGACAAGACAAGAAAATGGGCATCTGGGATTCAAATTAGATGGTTTATTGCAGTACATAAAACTTCAAATTCTTCGAAATTTTGGCAGTATTACATAGAAAACAAATAGTCCGAGTGTAATTCGTATCATAGGCAGAAACCTTAAACCACTTATGCAGTATATTAATTACTGTTTAATGTTTAGTTGGGTTATAATTTCTCATGTACAGGATGTTTAAAATGTTGTTTACAAAGTATGAGATAATATGGGATGTCTAGAGGAGCAATTTTATGTGCCAAAATATTGCATCTCCACAGAGTTTCCTCTAGAGAAATATATTCATAAGTAGAACTGTATTCACTAATCATTATTTAATTTTCTCCAAAGTGGAGTTTACATGACCCCTTTATGCATACAGTTGAAATGGTCCTTTATTGAGGTTATTACAGAGGTGTTCGCAAGCATCCTGTCTCACGCAGTTGTTTATGAAGTTGCAAGAGGTACATTGCAACACAGTTGTATTGTGTCTCTTCGTAAATGAGATAAATTTCCGCCAGTTCAGGAAATGTACAGTTGTTTAAGCTATTGCAATTGAAATTCACATGATATATTCTGTACAGTAAATATAAACTGATTCTCTAATTATTGCAATAACAAAATCAGCCAGGCATGTACACCCCATTAAAAAGATGAAGTGGAATGTTTTTAGTTTTAGTGGCCACAAGCTAGGTGCCAAATTTAAAGTGGTTTTTATTTATTTGAAGTGGCCCCACGTTGGGCGCCCAATTTTGAAGTGAGTTTGTGTCGATGTTGAAGTAGGCGACTCGTGGGGGCGGCTTCGAACATAATCGAATTCTGTTTAATTAGTGCCGGCCGCGACCACCTCGGTGCAATAACGTCTGGTGGAGCATCTATCGGCGGGTTCCACTTTCAGGGGCCCGAATTTTTGTGGCCTGGTGGTCCGGGGAAAAGAAGGTTTAAATATCACGACAATGCCTCGTTCAGGGCCTAGAACTGTTTATGCATACGATAGTTTATTGACGGCAGCCTGGTTTGTTACCACTTTGACGACGAGATTACAAGCTTCGCTGAACAGAAAAAAAATCTCTCATAACGCGACGCTGTCTAAACTGAAGTCCAAACTTTATCTAGCTATGCGAAATAACACCACTGAACTTGCCTACGACGCTGACCTGCAATCTATAAAAACGTGTCTTTCGTCTTGCACTCGGCTTGCCTTTTAACTTGCCAACTGCTATCCGGAAAGAGGGTGTACTGAACTCCAAAGCTGCCTCTCTTTGCCCTATAACTGCGTATTGTGCTGGATTGTACTCTAGAAAATTACGTATCTTAGCAAAAAATTTTTCTCCTTATTTGCTAATTTCGAAAAGTCTCCACGTGGTCCTCGAAGCTCAGCGTGGTCCACAGAAGGGAGCAAACGGCTCGCTGAGCCTTCAAATTATTCAAATACTATAAGTGAGCTCTCATCCTTCCATAAGCGATCACTTTAATCTTTTAAACCCTTTTGTTTCTGATTGGCGAGTTTATGGAACAACCGAGGTCAAAGTGAAAATAAACCATTCTCGTCAACACCTGCTGCTGTTGTACTTTAACGAACTTCGGAACATCTTCAGCAAGTGAGAATACAAGGCTTATTGTCCCGACTCATGCCGTACATCTGCATACACTTAGCTTTGTTAGCTCTAGCAGCCTTTCGCTCGGGACCAAAAAAGATATGAAACCAGGTAGCCTACATAAATTTTCCTGGCATATGAAATTTCCTTACTCTCTACCACAGGCAATAAAATAGTTCTTAATTATTCCCGTTAAATTATATATAATTTAATATATTTACATATATATATATATATATATATATATATATATATATTCACTCTTAGCCACGCGGGATATGAAGACCTGTCACAAATGCCCCCATCTTTAGATTTCTTTCCCGACAGCGGAAAGAACAACACTAGCTGTAATGTCCCAGGAGACTTCCACTGCTATTTTTGCACAACTTGAACTTTTTTTTATTTATATGTATATCCAGCATCTTAATACCGTCACGGGTGGCCGAGGTCGTTAAGGCGCGGACTGGTGAGCGAGATGTCTGGGGTTCGAATCCCGCCAGGATCGTCCTTACCGAGGTTTTTTCTTGGTTTTCTTCAGTCCTCCAAATGCCGGGAAGGTACCCTAAACTTAGGCCTGGAACGCTTCCTTCCTAAAAAATAACCTTTCCCAATTTATCATTTCATCTCATATATCATCTTGTGTCACCGCCTGTGGTGCCTCAGTAGTAAAAATGGGCGTTAAAAGCTATTCAAAAAAAAAAAAAAACGCTCTGTCCTATACCGCTTACTCTTGGACTGACTCAGCTGAGTTTTAAGTTATAATAAAGACAGTTATTTTATGCCAAGTTTCAGACCTACAAAGGATATACAGCTACTACGATAATGTAGGTTTTATCGAATCCTTGATCCACAAACATACTAAAAATATTTTTATGCAGAAATGATATGCATTTTCCACATAACTTATATCAGCGAAGCTTTTCATTTACAAAAATTACTTGCCTTGTTTGGTAATGAAATTTAAAGACTTGCTTCTAGTCAATATGACTCCAAATAGAGTACAACTGGAAGCAACCATACAAACACCTGAAAGAATGTATTACAAATATGCAGGAAAGCTGTATATTTATCTAGTGTCTAATGCCCATTTTTACTATCGTGCCACCTCAAGACCGTGATGAGGATCAAACCACGAATATGCTGGTCACGTGTCCGTGCCTTAGCGAATTAGGCCATTCGTTATTCCTGTCCATAGTAACAGGTTACACGGATGCTTTTTGAGACATGTTTATTATATACTGCAACTTAAACACCCATTTATCACAACAGAATGTTTCATGAAATACATTCTGCGCAATAAAGATAAAGGAAAAATTAAAAATACATTCAAATAATCTTTTTTTGTGAGTCTGAGTGTACAATAATGAAATCGCATCTCGCTGAATTACGTTTACTGCGACGGCCGTCACTGAAAAGGTACATCTTGTCAGCACATGGTTTATGGAAGCAAAATATGTTTATCCTTAAACACGTGTTCAATTTGGAGGTTTCCCTTGAAAGATCTGTCCTACGAATAGCCATCTCATTATTTCCATAATTGTCGTATTCCATATTGTCAATATATATGAGGCTTTCCTTCTAGTGTTTAGAAGCAAAGCCTCATATGGCAGCCTGAACATTTTTTCAAGACACGTAAACTTAAACAACCAACATTTTATTTTCTCTGTAGAAATTTTCGCTATCATATTATCACAAGCGTATCCTAACATAGATAGTTTGGGTAAGATAGCTGTCACATGACGCCACGATAGTACACTAATATATTTGGAATACTTAGCTCAGATAGTAAGTTGGACTAGAAGTGGCTAGAAAGCCGAGATACAGAATATGAACATTTTAGGAAAACTTAAAGTTGCAAACATAGATATGCAGACATAATTGTGAAACACAGAATACAATTCGAATTTGAAGAATGAAGATTTCTAAGGGTCTTCATTAGGTAGCAGTCACTCCTCCACGCGATTACTAATGGGCGTCTATAAGGTAATATCATTTGACACTTCTCTGCTCTCTGCAGAGATAACTAATGGTGTGATAATACCATTGGAATGCGTGTAAAGTCGCTTGATTTCCAGCCCAATAGATACATATTTGACCTACATTTCATAACGCCACTCTCCTGAGAATTTTAAGAGGTAGGATATGCACTACTATTGTGTTGTTTAATTTATTTTGTTATATATTGATTAATTGAAATATCTATATCAATATTGAATATTTTCTCTATCCGATGAAGCTTAGATAAATTATTTTCCAATACATGATCTGGTTAAAAAGTCCGCCAATTTGTTGCGTTAGAAATTAATTTGATTCGATGTAAGCTTTACCAGCTATTAACAGCATCATAATCATAGAAATTGTACTCTTTATGTACACGAAATGCTGACATTTTCGATTAAAATGTGAACTGGTGGCTACGTCGATCCCCTACCAGAACATTTATCTCCTAGGCTAAGGTTGTGCTTTCATCCTAAAAGTTGAACATTAAATACCTAACTATAGATGCTAAAAAATTCCGATCATTCGTGATACTATTTCATCATGCCATGCAGTCCCGATAGTCTTGCAGAAGTTGTAGGGATTGCTTAGCATTCGTCATACATACCAAAAATCTAATAATTAAGCTCTTTTATTGGTTACAATTTTTTTATTGATTACTAAATGATCATTTTATAAGAGTGTTCTCTCAATATTAATGACAAATGCTAGAGAGTTACATTAAACTTAGCCCTTGATTGCTTCATTTCCCGCATTCTTTTTCCTAAATTTATAATTTCAGTTCATGCCTAAATATTAAATACAGGTGTTAAAATATTAACATTGTCACGTTTCTACCAAGGCTACCAACGTAGTCAATAACTAATATTTGCGCTATTAACATCACACCTCTATTTGCTATAAGCGCATTGAATTCAAGAACAAATATTCTGGTCCGCAATCCTAATGTAAACTTTTACGTTAATCTTGGAAATACCTACAGCAAATAAAGCTATATTATACGTCCCATTATAGCAAGAATACTTTAAATGTAATCGAACTTATCTTAGATCCGATTATATCTGTTTATATAATTACAGGATGACCGATGCGGCGGTGATGGACTTCACTGGTCAATAATAGCTTCTTTCGACATTCACTCAGACATTCCTTTCTCGTAATAAATGTGATCCATTATTATTGCGATTAGCTTCTTATTCCACAGATGATGGACACAGGCGGTGGACACTGATGATAAATGAGATGAAATGATATATTGGGGAAGGGCTGTTTTAAGGAAGGAATCGTTCCAGACCTAAGTTTAGGGTACCTCCTTCGCATTTGCCATTTATGACTGAGGAAAACCTGTAAAAAAACCTTAGTCAGGGAGGACGGTCCTGGCGGGATTCGAACTCCAGACCTTCCACTCACGATTCCGTGCCTTAACGACCTCGGCCCCGTGGTGGTGACTTATAGAAGAAATGTGAAGAAAATTTTGTTACGACCCAGAAAAAAGAAAGCAGTGATGGGTGAATGCTCTGAAGCTGTTTATACACATTTTGGCATTAGTTATTTTTTAGATTTAAAGAGAGTACATTGGGCTAAAACATAAAAGCATACCTTTGTATTATCTTGGTTTTATAACAATTTGTAATTAGCAATTTCATAAATGTGTACTTTCCTGTTTAATAATAATGATAATAATAACAACATTAATAATATTGACATTAATAATAATCTAAAAGCGGCTTCAGTTCAAATTTTTAGAAAGCTGTAACAACTCTATAAAATCTCAGAAATATCTGTACGCTACAATTATGCCTTGATACTCAGGTTATCACATTGCAGTGTAAAAAACGGTAATATATGTAATTGGGCACGTGAAAGTTTATTTCATTATTTTTCTCAAAATTAAAGTTCTGGACTGAGGAGCATTAAAGAAGAACCAATTGTTTTACGGAATTTAAATATGCGTCTATGTTTAGATATATATTAAGTCAGAGCAAGGTCTGTTCATAAAATAAACGAACTATTTCATTTTTGTTTTTAAATTCGGGCCTATGTACTTATTATTGGGCATTTCTCCTTCAACGTAATCTCTTCCTGTATTGATACGCCTCTTCCATCGGCCTTTTAGCTGCTGAAAGAAGTTTTGTTGCGCGTTTTTCCAAGTTCTCTATACGAAGTTTGTTTTCTCTCCTCAATAAGTCGAAGCTTCGTCCTTTTAATGATCAATAAACTGGTGCTTTATTGTGTTGCAGGATCCATGAGTTTTCTCTCAACGGTTCAGCTTATTCTCTTGTTTTCTCGGAGCCGTCTGAGGAGATCTTGTAATATCAGTTATATATAGGTTTACCATACATTGACTACAAGGTAAACCAGTACGATAACTAAACATGTTAATATACATTAATAAGAGGAACAAAAATTTCCAAATGCATTTCTTTCTTTATCTATAGTTTTCGAGAAAATAGATGCTTTATCACGAAACATTTGCACCGCTGATTAGTGCTCTGCATGGCTAACTTGTAAATTTATAATGCAACAATTGCAGATACCCACTTTGTTTCCATAGCCTTATTATCAAATCAAATACATAATTAACGTTGCACAATTGCTGAATCTTCCTTAACAAACACTATGAAAACAGTACTTCTACTGATGTCAAATCTAATTTTGTAAACGGAAATGCACATTAATAATTTCAAGAAAGTAATGTTAAAATGATTTACATTATTTAAAAGCATCCAGGGCATCCGTTGTTCTATATCTATATATTTATCTATTATTATGATTGAAATGAATGAATAAGGATGAAATAGCACATTATGGTATATTACAAGTAAGATGGAGAAATGTCTCTGCCAAAGAAGAGCACATCAACTGCTAAAATTATATTAAAATCCTTGTTACATTTTTGGCATCAAATCCCCTCATAAAATCATGGCATTGAATTTTCTTCCAATCAGTGTGCGTAAATTGCAAATTTTACTACATTTCTGTTTTTTTCATCTCTGAAACTAACGATATTTCTGTATAAAAGACAAAGACCGGATTGTTTTTATTGCATCTGAAAAGGTTACAATTATTTCATTCAGTACGATAATTAAACTAGCTTATGTAATATTTAATGTTATTTATGTAAAACTTTCATCAGCCCATTGTTTCGTAGTTAATGCGCTAACTACGTCCTTACATATAGACATTACATTTAGTAAATGAACGCAGTATTGCTCTAGAACTCCTACTAGAGAAATATTATTAACAATTAATTCGTTTAAAAACATTTATAACGTTCCCTGAGGAACAAAACCATTCTCAATTATGTGTATTGTATTATTTATAGCTTTGAACATTGCAATGCCAATTTCACAGATATGTATTTGCTGGCATGTTGTGTTGCTTGGAGCCGACATGCAGTTATACTGCTAATCTCTTATCTGACTTTTTTTACAATTCACAAAAGTATCTCATATCTGACGTTGGTAAAATGCTGCTTCAACTAAAACTATTTCAATAGTTTTCATATATATAAAACAATGCCATCCAATTAAAATGCGTGGAAACTGTGTCTTTCTCTGCCATTCAATACCTTTCCACAAGTGGAAAAGCTATATATGTCCCGACCATTTTAAGGACACTTTCCTTAAACGATATCATAAAGTGTCACTTGGACACTTAGCCTATTTAGCTTTGCTGATAATTCTCAAAACATCTATTGATTAGGTCTCCTACAAATCCTCATCAGATGGCAGTTTACCTTTCGTGTGACGATTTCAATGGCTAAACAAATAAAAATGTAAAAATGTTTAGTAATTGCCAATTTACTGGAAAATGGAAGATCAGCGCTACTTTTGTGACCAATTAATGTCAGAAACGAAAAGGTAAAAATATTTTAGAACACGGAAAATATCAAAACGCATAATGTACAAAAAAATTCTTTCCATACACCATATTTTATTCCTTTTTTTTTTCTACATTTAAGGGTAATGCGTACACTGTTTAGAAACCGGAATTTTATTACATTTTATGATGCTTCATGACGATTATGTTTAACTTTAAATATACATTTATCATTATTATTTGTTGTGAGAATTTGAGTGGGTTGTGCCGGTCGTTGTAGTAGTAGTAGTAGTAGTAGTAGTAGTAGTAGTAGTAGTAGTAGTAGTAGTAGTAGTAGTATATGTCCCTTCTTAGCACACCCTAGCCCACGGACCTGTTCACGATACAGCGTGGGGGTATATGTCCATTCCCAGTGAATCCTCCCCCACAGACCTGTTCCCTGGATTGAAAAACGGTTAATAGAGTTTCCATTTTTTTTTTACATAGGGGAGAGGTTAATGGAGTTTTCATGTTTTTTAACGGAGGGGGGCTTTCGCCTTAATGGAGTTTTCATGCTTTTAAGAATCAAATTTCCACGTGTTTACTCTATGAATGTTTGGTGGCAAGTTTTATTCCTTTAGGCGAATAGGGTTTTATTGAATGGTTGATGTGAGCCAAGTTGTATAGTTCAACTTTTTCGCGTCATACTTGACTTTTCATAAACAAAAAAATTGGTCGCGATGCAAAAAATTTTATTATGCAAGATTTTTATTATTATGTCAAACCCTGCTTATTATGGAAAATTTTGTTACGTAACAAATTTTTCATTATGCAAAATATTTTGTTGCGATATAAAAACATTTCTTACTATGTAATAAACTAAGTTACTACGTAAAAAATTTTTGCTCTGTTGTGCGAAAAAATTAGTCTAACACGGGGTACATACTTATTATTGTTACGTTAAAGGAGTAAATAGCGTTACTTTGTAATATTTTTATGAGAAAATATAAAATAAGCATACTCTAAACAAGCTATTATGGTGTGAGATTTCTAACTAGGATTCCACTAATCCATTGAGCATGGTGTTTGGGTTAGCAGTCGGAAGATTTGTACCTGCCTAGAGGGTTGTACTTTTATGAACTAAAAGCTTTTCACCCCCTCACAGTGTGGTATTTTATCTTATAATGGGATTTCACTTGATGTCAGGCCGTTAATGGATTTCCATTGTTACCCCACCCGGGTTTAGATCAATAAAGTTTGTTACCTGTTAAAAGAATGTTTATATTTTGTGAATTCCTCCATTAAAATCTTTTCATCGTAACGATGTTTACGGATTCATGTCTTAAATGCTTTTCGCCGTAACGATGTTATGTTCCCACCCCCCATTAAAACATTTCTATTCTTTTACCTTGGGGCTGGAATTTTATGTTTTAAGTTGTACCATAATTTCATTGCATCAGGCTAGGAGATGGAAGGTATTTCGCGTGAGCAGTGGCAAAATCCAGTCTCGTTTGTTGAAAACCAAGAGAATGGAGCTAAAACGTGCACGCCATATAAAAAATCAAATTTTTGACGTCATTTAAAAACGGGCGGTTCTGACCACAATGAGCCTTCTACCGACAATGTGGCTTTTCCCGACAGCAGAGTTCCGAACAAAATACGTCTTCTGTCGACAACGCGGCTTCTCTCGCCAACAAATTTATAGTCGACAACGCGTCTTCTGATTAGAAAGATGACGTGACAGAGGTAACTGCTGTCCTAGCCTTGAAATCTAGTTTTAAAATTACTAATCATAGTCGAAGGTTGGCAAAAAAATTTATCACCGTATTCCGAAATGAACATCACGGAGAGTTCAATGCCCGAAAATAGAAATCCAATTCAATTGATTTCTAAAGTTTTTAGTAATTTTTTAGCACTTACCAACGGGAACCTGCTAAAAAGTATTCCAGTTTTCTAGGAGTCATCCATGATTCCAAAGCATATAGCAGCTATTTAATATTAGTGTCTGTAGAACAAGCGAATCCCAAGCTCATAATTAGTCCGTGTAAAAAGTAATGCACAGTAATAAGGAATTTTAGTTGGGAAGGTTACTCGAATTTTAGTTGGGAAGGTTACTCCAAATTTCGTGTATTTGGACAAAGGAGGTGTTTGGTTCTTGCTACAAACACTGCAATGACTGGTATAAACAGCGGTATTATTGAAATCAATATGAATGCCAACGTTTGCTTAGCTACAGGTACCATAATGTGTATAGCCAAAATTAACAGGGATGCAAGTTATAAATGTATAACACGTCAAATTCAGCAAACACAAAGGGCTTTAGAGATTTGCAAGGGCATGGAAAAATCCGACATTTGTTTACTTTGATTGACGTTAGAAAACTTGAGATGGTACTATAGGACAATTCTTCTCTGTTTTTGGCGACATCAAGATAAATATACTGTACAAAACAAAAAAGAATAAAAAATAATAATGTAAAACATAGATTTAATATTGCACATTGACGATTATAATGCTATTGCGAACCTGTACGGGGCCTTAAGATAATGGTATTGCCAACATTGTAATTTCCTCTCAAATCATACACACAGCGCGAACTAAATGTGTCAAGTGTCTTTTTTTTTGTTTATTTACGGACGCTCTTTAACATCTTAGGTCATCAGCGTCCCATTCTATTCGGGGCATGAAACGGCCAAAAAATTTTGCTTATAGGCCTCTTTTTTCAGGCTTGAGGTTCTTTGCCAAGTATCGCCAGCGGTACCCACCGTCATTTGATAGGTACGTGAGATGTTACGCGTGTCGTCGCGATTTCAATAGGCGGTCCTATTTTACTACTCATTTGATTAAGGAAAGTTAATACCCTAACGCGATGTATATGTGTGACGTTGAAAAAGTCTACCCATTTGCAACAAACTTGTAGATATGAGGCTCCTCTCCAGTGCGGGAAAGGAAAAAAAATTAGTACCTTTAAAATTCATGTCGATGCTAACCGTCAGTGGTACAGTCAGCCGCGCAATTCTGCAAATTAACGAAAGAATTTCATATTTATGTTCATGTTTGGAATGTACACAGAACACTCCTTATTCCGCTTTAGCGGACTTGTATGAGGACGTACCAAACTTGTGCGGGCGGTATCTGCAGCTGGTACACTGACAAGTCTCACAAAATGTATTATTGCACCCAGTGTGGCGTTAAAGAATAGGTGTTTGATAAGCGCCCAGTGTAACAATTATTTGCTTACATCACTTAACTCGGGTTCGAATCCTGTGACATTGTTGTCATAGCGCACATCTTAAGATCCAATGATAGGCAATTCTTGCTAAAATACATGGTGCCCAGTCTAAATTGTATACTGGAGCCTTTGAAGAACGAGAGTAAAATGTACAGAATGAAGTATGCCAATGTGAAATTTCTAGATTCACTGAACCTCATTCCTATGCCGTGTCATGCTTTTTAAAGACCTTTCAACTGCTCGAATGCAACGGTTATATACCATACCTATTTAACACCAAGGAAAATGAAAAGTATGTTGGACCTCTACCAGGTCAGGAATATTACTGTCCGGATGGAATGAGTTTAGATGTCTACAAGACTTTCGAACAGTGAAATAATGTGTCCTCAAATTGTATCTTTGACATGAGAAAAGAAGTGGTAGCTTACTGAAAAATGAACATTTTCTTTTGAGTTAGAAGATTATAAATTTAGAAAGTAATTCATCGACGATAACGGAATTAACCCACTTAGAGAATGCGTTACCATTGCACAAACATTAATGCCCCAGGAAGCGATTCCTCCCCCAAAATAAAATTCCACTAATTCCAATAGGTGGGTAAGGTTTAGCCGATAAGCAATCCCAAGTAGCATGGCATCTGGCTGCGTTGGGTGGAACAACAACAATCTGTGACCATAAAGCATTCTTTCCGATGCAGAGAAATTAAAGTACCAGGGCATTTATTTGACACGTACAAAGAAGACAAAAGTGTATTTCTTACACGGATACTTCTACACGGCTTCACACGCTCGTACCCGAATAGGAATTCATTGCTGCGCAACACAGGTAATAAAACCTCCCAATGATGACAGCGTAAATGCCACGAAGATGAACGATTATGCCTACCACGTGACCGAGATGAAGGAGTGTTGTTATGATGCCATGATTAAGGCTATAGGGACTCTTACAGAGAATGTCAAATCTTTTCCTTACCCCGAGTCTCTCAATCCCCAAGATGCCTTTTCTTGTGGAGGTACATATTTTCTAAAACCTACTGTGAAGCTTCTGGAGACATGAACCTTTTTTACTATAACGAGTTCAGTTTGTGCCCATTTGTTAATAAAACCAAACCGCACCCCATGGAGCATCTTGAAATCCATGTCAATAATTTTCCAAATTTGGAAGATATAGAGAGAGGTGTTGCAAAATGACAAATTCTTCGGAAAGACTGTACCATTCCGTCCTGCCATTGCGCATGAACGGAAAGCTTTCATTTCCACTGTGTCGCGCATGCGCAGAGACAAAGAATCAGACAGTATGTATAAACATAGGGAATGAAAAATGTATGATTATCACCTGATTAGCGGACGAGGTTAAAGTATCGGTCCTGGTGGTGTAGTGGTAACCATACTTGTCTTCTAAACCCAAAGTCGCGGGTTCGAACCCGGCCAGGATCGATGGATTTTTTCGGGCGTAAAAATCCTAAGTATGGCTTCCTTCGGAAGGGAAGTAAAGCCGTGGGTCCCGTGTCGTACATTTACGGCACGATAAAGAACCTCAAGCCTGAAAGAAGAGGCCTCTGAGCAAAATTTGTCGGCCGTTTCACACCCTGAATATAATGGGACGCTGATGAGCTGAGATGTTAAAGAGCGTCCTTAAATAAACAAATAAAAAATAGGTTAAAGTCGTACTAGAGGAAGGTTATAAGTTGATTCTGGTGTATGAAATACAGGAATATAACATAATATTCTATGATTGTGCCACTGGTTAAAAGGGGCTTTTTCAGTATTATGTTAACCAGTTTCTGAAAATCCAAACCGAAGTCTCCTGGCATAAAGATTGAGACATTCCTGCCAAAAAAACTATTATATCGAACGATTTTTAGGGAAGGAAGGCAATGCACCGGACAAAGACACCATTGAAAGCAGGCCAGAGTTGGCAAAACGCATGTTAAACTACTTTTGGGCAAATTTTGGCTAACTGAATGCATATCTACTTGTGAGCTTCTGAAAGATTATTCGACACTCGTAGATATTCTTAATGACGCAGGTGTAGAGATACAATCTTACCTGCATGCTACCGAGGAGGCTATGTACGTCGTATGGAGGCATGGTGAATAGAATCCAAATTTAAAATCCACAACTAACACCGTTATAGCAACATACCCGACAGCCCATTCAAGAATCGAGCTATATTCCTATCTTAGGAGATTTGGTGAACCCGTGCGTTATTTCGACACAAATTCTGTGATTACCATGTGCAGATCGGGGGACTGAATGCCGCCCCAGGGACCATTTTTGCACTGTATGATACATGAAATGGAGAAATACGTTAAGGGCATTATATTTTCAGGTTTATATCTACCGGTCAGAAAAGTTGTACTATAGAGGTTAAGTGTAGGAAGAAGACGCACTTTGCAAAATTAAAAGCATCACCCTCAATTCTGGAAACAATGAAATGGTAAATTATAGAGTCATCAGGGATACTGTTTTGGGGGACATTATCATGTTGGTGGTATTGAAAGGCACCCATTTTTCGAGAAAATATTGGTATAGTGGTTACAGAGTCTTCAGCGAAAACTTGCAGGATGGTGGTCAACAAACGTACACAGATTTGATTCTTACACTTTATCAGTCTTTCGCCACGTCTACAAAGCATCACTTGAAAAAATATAATTTCCCTCGTACCATGTTAAATGTAGGTCATTTGCGTTTTGGTTTGTTCAACATTTTCGAAAAGTTTAATTAGTGATGCAGGTCAAATGTTTTGACAAACCGTTGAGAAAATGTAGTATCATCCCCGGAATATTCTCCTAAACTAAGTGCGTGCTTCATGACACATGCAGGCATATTATTATTGAAGGCTGTTAACGGAGGAAATTTGGTTATTTTAGACGATTTAATGTACAAAGCAGATGGCCAAAACGTGTCGATGCTTATCTCTTTTTTCACAAGAGATACGCATCAGAAAGTTTTGGAACGATTTTCACACTGCAAAATGTGTTTCCACAAGGAACAAAATGTCGAACCGTTCCTCTAAATGCAAATTACATTATCGTATTTAAAAACAATAGAGATAAATGCAAATTGATAGATGGTGCCAATAGATGGAGTCAAAAAACTCTAGGTTTCTGTTACAACGTTTGAGAAAGCTGTAGAAAATCCCCACGGTTATCTAGCGCAGGATTGCACGCCGAACACCCCTAATCAACACACGTATCAAACCGGCTTCCTTCGGGAAAAATGCTTTCTTATTTCATACCCATTTAGAAATGGTATCACATTTGTTGATTACATTCTAAGGGTTTCCTGGTTCACAATATGCAATTTTTCCCCTCTGTCTGAGAGTTAAATAAAAGAGCAACGAGCACATTTCCGTCATTTTTGCAACGACGCAAGTAGGATAAGTGTTGCTAAACTGAATAGTGCGCTGATAGCAAAGCAGGACGCAAATGACGGTGCTAGCTAATGACAAACAAGCTTTGCGAGAAAAACTGTTGAAAAGCGTTAACTTTCTGCTAATAAAGACCATTTGAGAGTGTGTACTTAACGTGTGCATAGGGCATGTAAATTTGTCTATAAAATGCATGAAGTGCTTAGAGAGACACAAAACTTGATGGAGAAAGATAAACAAAAAAACGACTTTTCTTAAAGAAAAATAAAAAAGTTCCTTGTATAGGAAGAGAACTTTGTACCAGTTCTGTTTTCGATATTAACTTCACTAGGCAGTGTTTTCGTGTCAAAATTGACTTAAATGAAGTACGGTAAGCAAATTGTCGCAGCTTCGCAACCGAAAGCAGGCGAAAAGTTTAATCTCGTAGACATATCAATTACTCAATTAATCAGAGAAAAGAATAAAGTGCATAGTTCTCATTTGACAATTCCCGAAAAAAATGGCAGATGATAAAATATAAATTTGGAAAATAACTCTTATCTTATGTCACAAGTGAGAAAACAATATTTTGAATTGAAACGTTATGAAGGTAATGGTAATGTTTATCACGAAATTGAGATAAAAAATCGGTAGCCAGCAAAGAGAAAAGTAATTAAAAGCCGATTGCAGGTAAAAAATAAATGTGCTTCCTATCACTTTTCCTGACAATTGTGGGAATCGCTGTATAATTAAACTCTGAGGGAATGGAACGCGTTAAAAATATCTAGTTCAATTGCGAGCACAACCAACACGCGGGTGTTGGTACCGCGAAAAAACTGCGCAAGGCCAAGGGCATATCAAAATCTAAGATCAAGTCCTTTCTTCATACCTAGTATAGCTATGCATTTCACAAACCGATAATTTTCCACCGACTGATTTCCCACCAAACTCATAATGTGACCAACATGTAGACTTGGGAAGCCGATCTAATTGTAATGAACATCGATAAAGAACAAAACGAACCTTACTTTTATATCTTGGCGGTGATATTGTTATTTTTTTAAATATCCTAGGACAATACCGTTATAGCCAAAAGTAGGCACGGAAATTACACAAACATGTAAAACCATATTTTCTCAAAACTCGACACCAAGGGGCTGCAAACCGAAAAGGAACACAGTTCACCAACAAAACCTTTATGTCATTTTAGCTTAACATGCCCTAAACTATTACACTACAAAATTAATATCAGAGCCAGTTGTAGAACGTTTTAATACCACCTTAATGATGAAAATGTGAAAATATTTTGCGCATAAAAACACCTATAGATACGTGAAAGTTCTCACCGCACTTTTTCTCTCTTAACGATAGTTCCTTTTATAAGTCCATAGAGAGAGCTCCAAAAGATGTCAATGACAGGGTCATTTTGCAGGTGTACTAAGATATTAATGCTCATAAATTTTGTTAATGTAGGAGATCACATGCGCATATCTAAAGAGAACTAGAAGTTGGCATAGAGTTGGGAGAAAATCTGCAAAATGCAATTATTCAAATTGACAAAGTGAATATTGTCACATGTACGGTCGAAAGATGCATTCAATTGGTAACTGGTCAAAATTATTATACAAGCAATTAGTTTTATTTGTTTTAAGATTTTATACTCCAACATTGCCTAGTCGCATCAGAAAGTGCAAACTTAGTTATATTCATTTTGTTTACCACTTCCGTAGATGACTTGAGGGAATTAGTCATGACGCAATCGTCTGCTTATCAACCAGCAAAATTATGCAAAACTTCAAATTCCTCCGCTACTCACATAACATATTTTCATTGGTTACTATAATTGAAACTTAGGTATATCATAATTGGCAAACATAATGTGAAGAACCCTCTAAGTGATTGCAAAACTATATTAGGAGGTAGCAGAGCCTCGAGAAGTGTTTCTCTTACGTCTGTTTCTTTACCCGTCGCCTGGTCTACCCTGTACCCTCGGCTCTACGAGACAGCACTTCTAAGGTAAAACGGCCCGTTCGGCCCTAATAACCTAACTTAACCAACTAGGGCGTGATTAGGCACTACATAGAAATAATAATCTGACAGTGATGACGTCACATTGCACAATGAACAGCAACAATAAATAACACTTTAAACAATGAACACTTAAGACATATTCCTAAAAACTTAGCAATTCTATGCTTTTTAGACACTTCTCCTCTTTTAATAAAAGTAAAAGTTGGACTCCACAAAATTACTAAGCATGGCAGTTCATAACTAAGTATTGAATTTCAAATTAAAGGAAAGTTAAGAATTTAAGAATCGTTACCCCAAGATATTACAATATTAAAAAACAAAATTAACACTTTCATTATGAATTAATGAGCTACATTTAGGCGTCTCCACCACTTGTCACACCTGTGGTATGAGGTGGGGGAGCGTAGCAGTAGGAACACTCACAGGTATAATTAAGAAGAATGTTACTGCAATTGCTGCTTCTTTTATTAAACACTGATTATAAAATCCATACATTAGATCTCCTTTTACGTTGACGTAAGCCGGGGCATATAGCGCTTAATTACACTGAGAACTAACGGCCAAGGCCAGTCACGAGATTAACCCCCATGACTGACATACCTACATGTACTACGGAGCAAATTAGCACTATTAATCCCACCAACGTTTATAACCTGACGCTTTGTGGGTTATAAACCATTGGAAGTACTTTTTAATACTGGAAGCTGTGTTAGTATAGTTAATTATCGTAATGTAAAAACTCCCCTGCTTCGCATGCCGCAGTCTTTAATGTTACGTACGGCTAATAATAAGTTAATTGATGTGTGTTAATTTACTAGGCTAAAATTTGAGCTGAACAGAGTGCACTTCTCAGAAGAAGTTTTAACCGTTAAGAACTTCGGTATGACCTCTTGTTAGGGATGGATTTTTTAAGCGTTATGAAGCAGTACTCTATCTTGCATCCCTCGCCATTTCGCTGAAGATGTCAAATGGAACACAGTTTTTAATTAACTGTAATGAAAAAGTGGACTGCCCTTTGGCCCAAATGTAATATAACTGGGAAAGAGTGCCAACAATGTAAAGCATAGAATATTCGTTTACCCCCTTTTTCCACTTCATTGATTTCGTCCCAGTGTACAGGGTTAGTTATGCTTGAAGTTTTGAAGTCGAACACAATATAAATGCATAGACATGACTTCTGTTATATGTAACTTTCAAGGGGATCATTTCATGTCTGTACATAAAAATACAGCGGAACCTAAGACCACTTTTAGCGGAACAATCTTGGCTCAGGTTTACGAAATTGCACTGACAAAGCCGCTAATTGTCAAACACACGATTTTAAGGATTTTTATTTTTAAAAAAGGCCAGCTTCCACCTAAGTTATAAGTTGTCAGCAATTCAGCAACACGAAATTAAACTTCTTTTGGCCAAATATAGACATGTATTTGCAACGAAATTGCGAGGACTAAGAACTACAGATATTGATGAGTTTCAAATTCAGGTTAGTGACACTAGAGCAATTAAACAACTCCCTTATCTGGTGTCTGAAAAACAGAGAGAAGAGATTAGTTCGCAGAATGCAGAAAACATGCATCCTGAAGCATTCTAGTAGCCCATGGGCTTCCTCTGTTGTCCTTGTTAAGAAAAATAAATAATAATTTCCTTTTGTCTTGATTATCATAAACTAAATGCGTTTATGGCGACGTCATCATATTCCCTTCCTCTAATTGATGATTTATTAAGTTACTTGGGAGATTCTCAATGCTATTGTACGTTAGACTTCTTAAGTGCTTTTAGTCCGCGTTACCGAAGATTGTAAAGGGTATACAGCTTTCGTAACACCGGAAGGCGACTATTAATTTGAAAGTTTAAGTTTAGGGCTATCATATGCACCCAGGTTCTTCTCCTCCGCTGCTCATAAACTTTTGAAATACAAAAAGGCGTTGGTATATTTAGATGGTATTGTAATTGCCTCATCTTTTGGGAAATTATTTGCTTATTTAGAAGCTGTATTCGCTAGGTTAGAGAAGCATAATTTTTAAGTTAAAACCAGATAAATGTTTTTCTTTTTTTCCACGTCCCATATTAAATTAGTAAGTTTTAAAGTATCTGCAAAAGTTATCGAGCCAGATGAGAATAATTTTACAGCCATCACTCATCTGCCCATCCCAAAGTCTGTACGAGACGTACGGTGGGTATTAGGATTATTTTCTTTTTATAGACGCTTTGTACCAAATTTTGTTTTCATTGCCCAGCCATTGAATGATCTAACGCTTAAGAGCCAAGTTTTTGTAAGGAATTCAAAGATATTTAGATAAACTCAAACATCTGTTTACTACCGCCCCTGTCCTAGCACATTACACACCTGGTGCTTATACGGAGCTACATATGGATGCTATTGGATTTGGCGCTGACGCTGCATTGTTACAACGAATAAACGGGGAGCATCATCCAGTATGTTTTTGTTCTAGAACCCTCAACAATCATTACAAAAACTGTAGTGTTTCTGAACTCCAGCTACTTGCTATAGTTTAATTCCTCGCACACTTTCGTTCCTACATGTATGGATTTCCGGTCAATATAGTGAGCGATTGTCGTGCACCTTTTATCTTAAAAACGTAAAAGACTGGTAAATTGGTACGATGGGCTCTAAAATTGCAAGAATGTAATTACAATATTATTTATACGTTTGCTAACGCTATTGGAAATCGCACAAGATGATCTCTAATTTAATCAAATCATCCAATTATTAGAACAGCCGGGCTCAGGAACTGCTAAATTGCAAGGCCAAGCTGTCTCATACATCTGGAAATCAGGGGTCCTATATCGCAAAAAAGTGGGTTCAAAAGGTCCACTACACCGACTAGTAATCCCAGAAGCCCTGAAACATGATTTTTTCTGTCATGATGATCCCTTATCTGGACAAATAAATAAAATCTATATACGCCACCCTGGTATCCTAGTTTCCTAAGCCAGGATGTGTATGTAAATTTTTTCATTTATTATTAAAAAACGCGATTCAATAACCTCTTGCTACATTATTTAACGGATTTTCCTAATAACTAGATTAAAATGGTATAATAAAACAGTAAGGAAAAAAAGACTGAAAATAATTATATTAAACCAAAATATAAATTTACTAAATTACTTCCCAATTTGATCTTCCAAAATGTACAAACTCTACGAAATTAACAATATTACTGGGAGTCAGTAAGAATTATAAATTGTAGTCAGTTATTCTGTTCTATGAATTTATTCCATTCCTATACAACTATGCAAATACCAACCACTGGTTACCAGCGGTATGTATCGGTATCTAGTACTGGGCAGAATTTCTTATAAATGAAACACTATACTTAATTGTTTAAAGTCTCCTTAACATTTTTCAGTCATAATAATCACCTTCTCTTTAACAACTTACTTTACTTATAGTTCATTTATAACTATTGATCTTTCCTACTCATTTCATTTATTTGTCCCAACACTTTAACTCATTAAACACTATCGCCTCGCTTCCACCATATCACTCTCCATTTTTCTTCTCAACCGTCCCTTCCTTCATCTCTCTTCATCTTCCTGTACCCCAGTTGCACCATTTCTCGCGCTCTGCTCCTCCTCTCCGGACACTACTTCTCCATCCTCCGTCTCCTCCTGCGGCTCATTCCCGTGGATCTCCAACAGCCTTTCATCTTCTGTAATCTTACTTCTTCCATCTTCTTCCCGGTCCCATAAAGCACTTATCCAAAGTTAGCAACGGTAAGATACTTGGTAACCGCCCTAAGTTCTTGATCGGTTACTTTCTTGGGTTTAGAACTAGGTTTGCTATTACTTCCTAGTTGTATAACAGCGCCAAAAAATTTTTTTTTTTTTGCACATGTTTGTTTTGTGTGTGTTTTGTTTCTTGATAGGATGTGTTTTTGGAAAGGAGTATTAGCAGGATATCTGAACATTGTAGGAGAACTAGGGATTTTAGCTTCAGTCTTTGGAGTATTTCCAGAATAATTTTTGGAGTAGTTTACCCCATTGTGCCGGATTTGAGTATAACAATTAGGCCAGCTTTGCTTAATGTCGAAAACTATCCTGCCAGAACAAAGTACAAAGTGTTTGTATACTTCATTGAGATCCAAGTAATCGTTCCTTCTTTTATATGCCGTGTATAATAGTTTTAATAATTCATTAGGATCCGTTGTAATATTTTCAGTTTTTAATTCCATACGGTCGATGGCATCTGGCACAGGGAATATTATTGAATCACCATTTTCATTCAACTTACGCGTAACGTGTCGCAAAGCTTCAGTCAAGGTGCATCTTTCTTCGAGTCGACGCGCCTCTAGCGTAACGTCAAAATCCGCATAGATCTGGTTAATGTCTGGAGGTCTTTTGTCGTCAGCATTTGTCGAGGTTGTGTTTTCTTGTGCATCCGTAGCTAGAGTTAGTTGAATATTATCTGGTGCTTACTATTGATTTCCTCTACATCCTTTTCCTCTTCTAGCGCCTCGATTTCTGTCACTTTTTGACATGAAGTTGCATCACTGCACCCTTAATTGAACAGATAGGACTTACCAGAACTTTTCATAAGATTAATTCACGCTAATATGGGGTGGGCATGCGTAAGGAAATTTATAAGTTAGAGGATGCTCTAGTTATCAATCTCGTACAGGCCCTAAAAACATTAAACCTGCTGTACTCTTACATCCTATTCCTGTTAGTAATATTTGCGAACGATGGGGAATAGATTTGGTAGGCCCTATTCATATATCTAGGACAGGCAAAACAATGATATTTGGTACTACAGAATATGCGAGTCGATGGGCGGAAGCGAAGGTCATCCCCAGAGGAACCATAGAACATGTCGTTCAATTTATTTTGGAAAACTATCTCTCGCTATGGGTCACCAGCTATGCTAATTTCCGACAGAGGATCAGTGTTCCTTAGTGAGGTTACACAACATCTACTCAAATTGATGGGAGTTAAGCCTACTTTTACCAGTGCCTGCCATCCTGCCTACAACGGTCTAACTAAATGTGCGAATCAAACTATTGTTAACATACTGTCTCAATGCACTTCTAGTCAGTCCTGGTGGTGTAGTGGTTGCCATACTTGCCTCCTAAACCCAAGGTCGCGGTTTTGATCCTGGCCAAAACAGATGGATTTTTTCGGGTGTAAAAATCCTAAGTATGGCTTCCTTCGAAAGGGAAGTAAAGCCGTGGGTCCCGTGTCGTACATTTACGGCACGATAAAGAACCTAAATCCAGAAAAAGGAGGCCTCTGAGCAAAATTTGTCGGCCGTTTCACGCCCTGAGTTGAATGGGACGCTGATGACCTGAGATGTTAAAGAGCGTCCGTAAATAAATAAAAAAATGCACTTCTACTAGACAAAATTATTAGTGTACGGCTCTACCACTTACTATATTCGTTTATAATAATACTAGACAGGAGTCTACTCATGAATTCCCATTCTTTTTAATTTATTTTCGTTGCCCAATATTACCTGAAGAAGTACAGATAAAGAATAGTACGGAAAATCTTTATGTTAAACACAACAAAAAAATTCAACAAGCTCGTCAAATGGCAAGGGATAATATAACAAAACACCAAGGAAAACATAAGAAAATTATCGCTAAGAAAAGACAAACTGTTAAATTTCAGCCTGTTCATTTATTTAAATTATTTACACCTATCAGCAAGAAAAGTAAAACACCCAAATTGTTGCATAATTTTCATGGTCCATTTAAAGTTATGAAGCAAATTTCACCTGTAAATTATCGTATCAGGCAAAATACAGGAAATAAACTTATAAAAACAGATCGTGCATGTATCTCCATTATACTCATATTATACGCCCTATGGGCGAAGTTGCGTATTTCACTCTTTGGTGAAATCCTACTGTTGTATTGATGAAAGAGATGTGTAACCCCCCCAAATAAGTCAATCCATCCATCAATCTAACAATCAATATTTCTCGATTTCGGATTGCATATACAATAGATTTGCCGCTGGTGTTTTAGTGAGCATACATGTGCCCTCTTGTCCTTAGAGAATAACGTGTTAGTACTGATGAGTGTTTTCAAGCTAAAACATAAATGATGGTATTATTTGCATATTGGCACACAATATAATGTCCATTTTCTGATATTTGTGCAAGTTTAAGCCTTGACTTTCAATTAAATGCGCGAAGAACCCCCAACTCATTTCCTCTAGCTTCATTCTTAGAAACAATATATTCCCGCGAGTTTCTAATCCCATTGCTATTAGCTGTACAGATTTTCTTTTCATTGAAGGGGAAATTAACTTTCCTAGCACACTTTTCTCCCTCTAACGGATATAAAATTAAATTATTGGAAAATATCTGGTGCATCACACCACTCAGTTAATCTACGGATTAGATAGTAAATTAAAGCACTGAATATCATCTTCAATATTTAATCGGTACTTAGGAGTCACGTTTCTAATTCTAAGTAGCTATAACAAGGAAAAGAGCCCATGTTTCCTCTGTTGTTGGAACTGCAGTGATAATAAACCGATAACAATTGCCCGGAACACTTTCGCAAGAAATCATGTTTGCAATTTGCCTTCCAGGTAGTTTCTGTGCACTCGTGTACAATTACACGCAGTTTATAAACAGTATTCAGCGACGAGGAAAATAAATTGAACGTTTGGTTTAATGAATTATTATTATTATTATCATCATTATTATTATTATTATTATTATTATTATTATTATTATTATTATTATTATTATTACAGCTTCCTCTCTTTTTACATATAATTGTGCATTAAGGAAACATTTTTTCCTTCGCCTGTGAGGCACTTGATTGTTTACATATGTGCTGTGGGACATCTGAACTCATTATTCCAGGTATTGTTTTATTGCGTTAGTGCTTTGTTGCAATTGCTTGTTATATGGGCTGCAATATAGTGGTCTTTTGCGTTTCTTCAGAAATTATATACTACTGACCAGGACGTGTCACTGGCTATTTTTCTCTTTACCTAACTTACGTGCATCATGTAGTTTCCCCCGGCGTGGTCTCTTCGAATTAATAACAGTTTTTTTCGCTTTCTGCTTCTCAGATACTGATGGTCCCAGTTGCCTTCGCTGTAAGATGTATGTTATTTCACCGGAACTTGCGGGGATAAAACGATCCGGCAGTCGAGTCCTATGCTGAAATAATGTATGTTAACTGAGTCAGTGTTTTTGGTATCTTTACAGAAGTTTTGTAATGCTCTTTAAATTGCGTGGACTCCATTTTATTATCAGCTCCCCCCTTACAATCTATATGTATAGCTTTATAGGAAAGGGAACTCCAGTAAGGAAGGTTTTTTTTTTATCCACAACTCATGGTTATGTTGTATCTATGTTTTTATTTTGTCTTTTTAATTATATATAAATGCAGAGTAGAAGATAGGACAGTATCTATCCATGGACGGAATTACTAGGGATGTCTTCCCATATTCCCCCCAAAGCCATCGTCCGAAGCAGTCAATGGCTGAGTTGCCTCCAGTAGAGTGAGTGCAACAATACTGGCCATATAGATGCCGTAGAACAAACGAGTAGCGATCTTTTACTCTCTTGCTCAATGAGATGAACAAGGGGATGTATTTATTTCCTATTTTTTTCTTTCTTTTTTCCTCGCTTTCTCTCTTCTATTTATTTCTCTCCTCTCTTTCTGTCTCTCTCTTATCTCTTTCTTACTAGAGGTCATCTGAATTATCTTTCAGTAGCTTGTTTGCTTCAACTGCTGCCGGATTTTATATGAATGATTTTAGTTTTTTGGAATTTGAAATAAGCTCGCTTATTAATAGAGGTTATATCAAGTTGTTTGTACTGACTTCTTGAAATGAATCAGGTAATAAGACATTATATTTATACTGGAGGAATGGTTGCCCCTCTCTTACTGATAGAAGAGAAGCGCAAATACATATGTTATACTTAACAGGGAGAGCCCGTGCAGCAGCTCGAGAATCGGGGATAACCTGATTTTTAAGGGAGCTCAGGTAACTCCGGTCCTTGGGCCCCGCACGAGCCAGGAACACTTCAATGAGTACTATGCACCCCTTTGCACGGCGCTGCGCATCGGGCGCGACGTCGAATAGCTTGGGTCCGCGATCCAACGCCCTCAAGATCTCGGCCCAATGCTGGTGTTGATGGATTATATTACTCGTGTCGTTAACTACTGATAGTGCATTGCTTTATGGGGACCGTTATATCGATTTTTTTGTGCAAATCCTTTTGTGGTCACCCATATTATGGGTGAACTTTGTACCAATTTCCCCCAGTTATTTTCACACGATATTTGCTATCGGTAGCGACAATCTCGTCCGGAAATGCTTACATTTTGAAATATGCCTTCTCGCTGATAGAGAAAGCTAATTATTTACAATGCCCAAACATTACATTTATTGATTGTTTCCAACAATATTTTTGCCATGGGAACATTATCACAATCCACGATAATTTTCATGTTTCATTTTTTTATGAATGCTTTTTAGTATTGTTTTATTAATATTGCTATTTTTGCCATTGCTATTATTTTATATATTGTTAGGATGATATTCAGTGACCTATGTCGGTCCTGGTGGTGTAGTAGTTACCATATTTGCCTTTTAAACCCATGATCGCGGGTTCGATCCGATGGATTTTTTCGGGCTTAAAAATCCTAAATATGGCTTCCTTCGGAAGGGAAGTTAAGCCGTGGGCCCCGTGTCGTACATTTACGGCACGATAAAGAACCTCAAGCCTGAAAGAAGAGGCCTCTGAGCAAAATTTGTCGGCCGTTTCACGCCCTGAGTTGAATGGAACGCTGATGACCTGAGATGTTAAAGAGCGTCTGTAAATAAAAGTAATCTAATCAACGACATATACCGTTAAGGTAGTATGTTTTTCTTTCTCTTCCTCCGTATGTATATTCTGCATTTTGCTGTGGTCTTGCTCCTAACTTTCTTATCATCGGCGACGGTTGGAGAAATTGGCACGCCTATTAAAGTTTTTGTCGGTGCTGCTTGGATACGCCTACCCAAAACCGTAGCTTACCAGGCCTCGATCCCCTTGACCTTCAAATCTCAACGCGAAAATGTTGATTTGGCCCATTTGACAGCAAAACGCTCTGTAGGACGGCGTTTCTCCTCTCATACTCTTATTAAGCTCCAGGACATTATTAATTGTATTAGTAACATTTTGGATGGTAAAATTCGTAAGTTGTCTTTTTCTATTTTAATGTTACAATGTTACAAAGAAGATGACCATTCCGAAACAAATGTCGCTATTTTTGGCGATATTCTGAATTGCTGTTGCGATGTAGCTACTACTAACCAAACTGTCTTCAACTATTGATGATGTATGATTGAATCAAGCCCGTTTTCCCTAATGCTGGTGAGTAATGATGCATCCATGGATCATTTCACCGACAGTAAAACTTCTTGATTTTCAAACATCTTGATCTAGAGAATAGTGTTGCAAGAGGGTAGGGAGTAGCACTGCAAAATATTAGGTACGCTGTGCAATTTTATAATGTTAACAAAACCCGATAATAAAATCATTGGAACCATGTATAACATGACCACTCCGGTGTAAAATTCCAAATTTAACTTAAATATGGCACGTGGTATCGTGGCCAATTGTAAAGATTTGGTGCACTACGTCCCTATCATGCGAATGCATTTTTTTGTTATAACGGGAGCAAAAATACTGCCACAATAATGCAAAAACAACAAATTTCGCCCTTATTTCCGACAGCAAATTTATAGGCTCTATAAAAATGTTCCTCTAGAAATAAGATGTGAAAACAGAAATTAAAATGGAAGAATTACGATCTATACGCAAAAGTTCAGACCTAGTCTATAAATCTCCCTAAAATGTCAATAACCGTCCCTACAGAAACGATAACAAAACCCAAGCCTGGTTCTAGAAATTACTATACACAGGCAGCAAGTGCACCTACAGAATCGACGACGAAAAGGCATCTACTACACATTTGGATTTTTTCACCATCTCTGGCCAAGATGATGGAATTCGAACCCTATACCAATGTTGTGGATTAAGAAATTGGTAAGCATTGTATACAGTCGTACATGGGCTTCCCTTACGAGATGTTCATTTACTGCAATCTGTACCACAATGGTGGGTTACATGTTTGTGTAAGTCATTGATAGAGTCTCTGTAGAGTATGAAAAACACGATAACCGCTGCATGACTATTGAAAAGTCCTTCTACGCTCTTAACTGGGTGCCTTTAATGCAACAGTAGTTTACAATTATAAACATATATTTACGGAAAGGTTACGGCGATTTCTACCTTTTGTAGATGAACTTTCCTTCACTATAATTCTAAGTTTCGTCCAAAAATAGCATAATGGAACTGCATAATGTCACCAGATATTACTTAAATCAGGGCGGAGGAGCATTAGACCATCGCGATTTTCTTTTGTACAGGGACAACGTTATCAAAAAGGCTTTTTCTGTAGCTACTGGCAAAGAGGCGTTGAAAATGGGCGCCAACGTGCTTGCCAGCGCGGCAGGTACGGGAATTTCCCCAAAGGAGTTGTTAAAGAATAGATTGAAAGAAGGAGGATATAATTTGAAGAAGAAAACGGACGATACACTCTATGATAGGTTCTGGAAACAAGTGCCTATGAAAATGTCTGAAAGGAAAAAAAAAAAAAAAAGAGCAACCAGTCTAAGACTAAACGCCGAAGACGAAGAGTGCCAGAAGTGTTTTCCTACTGGTTAACAAAGATTATTACGAACTGGGGGTGGACATGAGTTCGGAAATATACATCTTCAAAGATTTGCCCGTTCAAATGAACGTGGAGGAGTATTGTTACATTTCTCTAGATTCCCAAAATAAACTTATGAAAAATGCTCGCATCACCTTCATTACTCTGGCAATGCGAACGATTACCTTGTCATCTCTTATTTAGTACAAGAGCTGTTCGTGTGAATAGTCCATGCTGAGGGAAATGACATAAAGGATGACCATAAGGTTCCATTTGTCGACAATACTCTAAACTCGTTTCAACAGCAAGAAGTTTCACTCAATAGTGTCACTGTTTCCATACCTTAGCCAAGCTAACCCTACAGAAATTACATTGAAACGCTGCTCAATTATTAGAAAGAAATCGTGAACATCAGATAAGAGTCCTCGCTCTGGAAAAAGGACATGGGAAGAATCATGGATTCGTATTTGGCTAATCAAGGAATTTAGTGGTTGTGACTGCTATACCAAAATAGCAAAATTGTACAGCTGATGGGAAATATTTCAAATGCACTCATTAATAAGGAAATTCTGATCTTAAACAACATGAACGTTAGCATTAAACTTTCCCCTTCTCCTCCCAATTTTCAACTCTTTCCAAGATAAAGGTCTTTACAGGTTACACGGGAATTCATTCTACTAGGCTGATTTTAAAAGCTGTGAGACCTTCGCCAATCAATAATCTTGCACATCAGGCAGTGTGAGCTTAGAGTAATGCCAGTCACCATCTCAAAAATGTCAAATTTCACTCTCAACATTCCAAAGGTAGTTAATAGCATGGTTTTAAACGACGTTTTCATAGGTAAAATCACCAGAAGAGGGGTTATGGCCATGGTCGTCTATCAGGCATACAACTGCAACATTAACAAAATCCGTACAATTTTCAACACTCCAAAATGAATTTCTTTAAATGTATGTGAACGGAAAACTTTTATCCTCAACCTCTACAGCCCGATTTTGATGACCGCCATTTTCTCCATTGTTTTAAAATTGCCTCGCTATTCATTTGAGGGATGGAGGGCATTTCATTTCCAGACCTCAATATTCTCACGGCTATACCATTATGGCCTTTGATCTAACAACCGATATATAAGGAGTCTAACATTTCAAAATAACGTTATGGCTTTGTTTCTATAAGTATAGGTTTTAAAGAACAAACTACAAAACCCGATCGTCCGTTGCTGTTAGCGGAGGTATATCGCCCTATAGATAGTAATGCTAATACAACTATTTTGGCATCACAAAACGTTGTAAATACTCCGTTTTATGCTTAAGTGCCCTCTATGCACTCACACTTTTTAGGCGTGTAAGCTTGTGATCAACTGTCTTCGGTAAAACTATATAATAAGAGTTTCCCATAAAGTTGTCAACACCGATCTTAACACGTAACCACGCACACATTGGGTCCGCGCCTTTGTTGCAAAGAATGGGTGGGGGAATATTTCGATATCTACGGAATTGGTCCACTTTAACCTCATATTCTAATTTTTCTCAACCAATCCTACGGCACACAATGTACTCGCAACAATTAGAATTGAACATTACGTCATTACTTGCCTATCTCACCGCTGCCACAACTTGTACAAGGAGAAATTCTATTCAAAATTCAGCACAAGCGATTATAACGATGACGTCGTTCAAAAAACCTACAATGATGTCAGTCTTGGATTTGCTGCCAAACTGCACATCAGAGTTCCAAATCGTTAAAGGTTATTATCGGCACTAATTATGCATTTTTCCTCTCGTTGAATAGCGCAGTTATGGTTATTCGGCTATTTATGGTATTACCACTCTTTAGAAGACACGTGTGGCACTACACAACCCTCTCTGCCAGTTGATGTCAGAGAGGTGAATAGGTAAGTCATCATGTGCGTGCGTGTGCCTACTTGGCAAAATGTAAGTGTGCTACAAAACGTTTCTTGTTGCAGTGAATTTGAGAATGAACAACACAGTCCATTAGCAGGATATTAGCCGTAATTAGACTAAGCTTGCAAGCGTAGGATTTTCACCTATGTCCCACACTAGGTCGTGTGGAAGATGAGATACGACATATTGTTGAAATTGTTGAGGCAATACCTGAAATTTGGTGTTTGACTCATCACCTAAAAGAGTGGCAGCTTAAAGTTGACTATACATACTTTTAAACATGCATTTGATTCTCTAAACATTATCATCAAAATGGACAGACGCTGCATATCTCTGAACATGCAGGAATGGATGATACTAGAAAGCCTACAGAGAATAGTAACCGATATCATCTATCCTAAGAAGAAAGAAGAGACAGAAGTACATCATCAAATAATTATTATCGGGAGTATTTAGTTCGCAAGCTAATACTCCCGGGAGCCATTTGAGAAAAGGAATTACACTCAATACTCAAGTACATTCGTTCTACCACCTTTAGAGAATTTGGAAATGCGGCATTTTCTAAAGTCGCAATTCATCAAACAGTTGAAATAGTAACAACGCCAGCCACCGGCACGGACATGTCCGGACAGGTTTGCGATACCATTCCCCTGATGACGTCACGTGTAGGTTCAAACATGTCAGCGACAGAACACCTGTGCTCTGAAGACGTCACTTGCAGGTTCCAAAAGGCCTGCGAACGCCAGAACCATCCCCACCGTTAGTAAGTTACTACACATCGGCTACGGAAGTTGTGATAAAGTTTCTGCAAAATGATCCTCGTCTCGCATTGATGGAGCCCAAAGAGCGTCAACTACTAGCCGTATAGCGGAACACCATCTTTACACACATTGAGCTGTAGATGTTTACGCTGTATGGCTGGAATTCACACAGTTAGCAAAACGTATTTACGAGCCTTATCGTCGCTGCAACCAGAATTAAAACCTCCCCTATTTTATCATTCATACTGGCGGATTACCCCCTCTTACGAAACACTGTCCAATGTGCATCAGTATTGAGAAAACAACGAAACAGACAACACGATCCAAGACCCGCTACGCCAACTAACTGAAGTTTTGCGTAACTCCAATTTTGTTCCCGAGTCTACGCTACAGCCAAATGTGCCACACATTGTGCAAGGAGCTCGCACCTTCTCCACCAAGAACGGGCCTAGAACGCTTGTCCGCCTCGAGCACGGGAATCAAGTATTTCTACCGACAAAATTTAACACCCTTACTGCAGAGCTCGTCAATAAACTCAACTCTTTTGACTTTTACATCGTGTACAAAGGAGAGGAGGTTCTCGGAAAGGTCTACTGGGGGCAATTCGTGAAATTTACACCCACGTTAAAACATGGCGTGCCAAACAGATCCGGTCGGTGTCGGTAGCAATCTCATTCTCAAACTCTATTTCGACAACCAAAACTACGTCACAACAAGCGGGGAGTATGCAGCAAAGATCAACCTTATCTCCACCAAAATCTCCTTCCTTGGCGAGGACAAAACGTTCATCCTTAAACTCACCACCAACAACGCCGACGTCGTGGAAATCAGATACTCGTCTTCAAAAGTACTGCACCACGGTAAAGAACTGGCTGGATCATCTACCTCGGTACCGTGGGCAAGACCCTACATAACAAGATGACGTCGGCGGGGTGCTTTTCCACATTGGCGATTTCGTCCTTCCCATCTCCATTCCATCGGCCCAGTGATACCTCAACATTTCTCACATTCTATTCACCTGCGTCACCATATCTTTCTAGGATCAAACCGAGAGAAGCAGCAACGAAGACAGTGACGATGGTGTAACGTTTACCAAAAGAACATAAACTACATATTTTAAAATAATTTTGTAAGAGAATATCCGCCATTTTTGTGTATAATATGTGTGTAACAAACTCACTAATTTTTGGGGGGTAAAAATTCGCAATTTTGTATAATTATACATATAAAATGTTTAATTACTATGATAAAATAAAGTTTAATTCTACCGTATCTTTCCCGTAGGGTCGCCTACAACACTGAATGTATATCTGCTGCATACTCATCGCAGATTATGCAGAGTAGGGTAGGTACCGCACCCGGGGAGTATGTTAAGATGGGACACATACTACTTGCAGTATTATTAATAGTATATTTATTAACATTTATATTCATTCGTATCGTATTTGCATTTTATGACCAACCTTCCCACCCCACGCGCGCGCACGCAAACGTTTTTATGGTATAGGTACTTGTACCATATTCTAATATATTTTTGCCATTGTTACTTAGAAATTTTGACCATCTTTGCAACTGGAGAGAGATAACTGAAATGTGTAGGGCAAAGAAAGTGCACCCATGTGATCACTGATCTGTAGAAAGTTGATTAATATCTTATCAATTAAAGTTATTGTTTAAGGGGTTAGAAAAGTGATAAAAACAGAAAGTAAAAATAACCAAATAATTCCCAACTTAAAAAATGCACGAAAAGGCATTAAGTGTAAACAGACTGCTGTTGAAAGATAAATCAATTGTTCAGGTCGTATAAAGAGCATGCGATGAATTGGAGAAGGATACTACAGTCTCCATCCATAAATGTCTACTCTGGATTCCCACACATTAAATGAACATTGTGAAGCTACAATGAAATTAAAGGAGAACAATGTGCCTATCAAGCAAAGGATACGAGAATATCTTAATACGAAACTTCAAAATCCTGGCATACAAGATATAGCAAGGTTTCTTTTCCCTCCAGATTCAAAGTTGTATATGCTGGCTGATGAAGAAAGGGGCTTTGTTTTAAAAGAAGTAAGCTCCTATAATATGTATATTGATGTAGATGAATTGTCTAGTGTCTTAATGTCATCCTTTACAAATGAACACGCTCCCATAAGATTAAAACATTTCTCCGTTTGGGAGAATATAATTGAACCAATATCCATCGATAAAATAATTCAGTATAAGCTATACACATTGATGAATCCTTTAACAGGATGAAAAACTCGTGGAACTGTGTTTCTTGGATTACCACTTCTACCGCGACCGAAAGGGTTTCAGCTCCGCCGGTTGGATATTGAATTACAGTAGATCTAATTTGGATCCAGATAACGTCAATAATTTATTTTCGTTCATAATAAGTTAGACATGACGAGTATTGGTTTCTTATTAAGCCTACACTTAGAAAAAAGATTCTTTACCTACGATAAATTCGTGTTTCTATTTTATATTTTAGGAAGATGCAGCTGGGCATACCACCGTAGCAGAGAAATACAATATAGTAGATGAATATGACAATATGAGGAGTGTCTTTATGCAATAACTTTGTTTCTTAATAAATACACTGTGTTGAAAATATGTTTGATTTCCGTCCGCAAATTTTGTAAATGTTTTGAAGGTATAAAAACAGTGTAATAGTTGCCTGATAAACAATAAGAAACATACCTATTATTTTATTTCTTCTTTTAAGTGCGAAAGCTAAACTATATTTTCTTATTTATGTAGGTATAATATATATTTCCACCTTATAAATAGCACAGGAGAGTAATTATAATTTTTTATTTATTTACTAATTGAATTTGAATTTAATAAGCGATACCGTGATACAGTTATTTACACACAAACACTCACTCCCTCTCCCTCCCCCTCTCTCTCTCTCTCTCTCTATATATATATATATATATATATATATATATATTTCCGGTCAATGATATTTTCTGTCCTTCTCCTGCCTTAGATTGCAAGACCAAAGCTACTCCACGCCACGCAGTGAAGTAGAGAGCGAGACTTGTATGCGCGGAGTCTGGTGTTACAAATCTCGCTCGACCTAATGACCGAGCAGTTATAGCTGGCAAAAAAGAGCCTTTGCTCATTTCTAATGTAGTCTTGGAAACGATTATGTACGCATATATGAGAAGAAGGAAATTCCAAATCAATACTCTTAAATTTATTCAACAAACTTCAATAAATTGACAATTTAAATAATGTCCTTCTCCAAAAGGTAATTCACAGTCCAAATATCAAACAGGAATGTTGCATTTCAGTGCGAAAGAGTACTAAAACATTTCTTTTTATACAATTTAAATTTACATATTAAATGCAAATCTTTTAGCATGACAATTACATTAAACAAATCCAAACAAATCACACAAGAAATGTACTCCAAGTCACAACAAGACGCAATTATAAAAAAACATACACTCAACCCATGGTACAAAATAATTATTACAATGGTCACCTCAAGAAACTACTACAAAAGATTTTTCGAAAGATTTTCCATCCAAAAACAAGAGGGCAAGAATTCCTTATTCACATTCACTAAGCACAACATACCAAATCCAAAAAAATAACGCTACAAAGAAAATTTCTCGTGGTTCTTAAAACATGAAGGGAAGAATTTCATTTTTTACTTTGCTCCCAACAAAATTTAAAACGCAATAAATAGAACATAAAGAATGCATGTAATACCACAGAAAATGCCATGATTTGACAGGCAAGAAATAATTTATCATTTATCTTCGAAAGAAAATACTTAAATCTAAACAACAATTGTAATAGATTCCATAAATAAATTCAACAATGAAATTGAAAAAAATGTCCACATATCTTGATTGTTTATCAAAGGAGTTGGTCACTGCCTAACCAATTTTGTGGATGACGACCAGGGAATCGCTGGCGTCATGGAACGTATTAATTAAAACACCGACCACTACTCCGGTAGTAAATTCAAGACTCAAACTTTCTTACTGTTTCAAATTTAACGATCAATTCTATACTTTTAATACATCTGCAACTTGCTGGATAAGAGAGAAAAGAAAGTGACGTCACAGATCAATAATACTACTTGTCATGGGCTACAACCAATGAACTATAAGCAAGGTTTTACGGCTCATCCGCCATCGGATCTTATATTTTTTCTTATGTCCTAAAAACAATTTACTAGCTTTGCGACCTTACATGTTGGATAATGTTTTTCATTCATTAAAAATTCCCTTATAGAAATGTCTCTATTACAAGAAATATGCTTCCAAAATTGACTCTGTGAAGCAGAAATCCGCCTTCCAAGTTTATGAATTTGCTAACTTCCTCTAATTAACTGCTTAGAGAGGAAATAGTTCCAAGTTTCCTTAGATGTGCAAGTTTCCAACCCATGCAATGATCCGTCGCCTTCCTTATTGCATTATGAACAGACATGTGAGAAATTGCAGGAAGATTAAATTCCAAATATTCACATCAGGTTTAATTAATGCACCAGGATATCTGTTTTTGAATTTTATATTCATATGCTGTTGAAGATGTATAAATATCTGATAGACTATCGTTTTCGGTAATCACATCATATGGCTCTAAACTCATCCCTACTTCTTTCTTTAATAGAAAATATTGTTACGAAATATGAATGAGTATCCTTTTCAAAACAAAAAGAACAAAAAACTTTTTAAAAGTTAACTGCATTTATATTTATTGAGTCTTTACTTTTACTTAAAAAAGAAGTCATAATAAACTGTATGTAAATCCAACAAGAGGTGATAAAAATTTAGCAATGGTCTGGTAACAATAACAATTTTGGATAACAATAGAATTAATGAACTACAGTTAAACACATAATGCTAAAAACAATGAATATCAGTTTACATAATGAGTGATTTTTGTGCTTTTATTTGATTATGAACAATACCAAGAACAGCAATAACAACATAAAAATAACAACTGAAGTGGTATTTTGTGTAATTAAAGTTTCTACTTGCCTCGGCCTGTTGTCTACGCTTCTGGACAATTGGATCATATGGGTGTCTTATGCTGTGTTTCTTCAGCCTCGCTTAACAGGACTGGGAGAGGATGCTTTTGTTCATATGATTAAACGGCGTAACGTTTTTCACTAACATAGTTTATCGTAGCTTGTTTATATTCGCAGGTTTTTCTGAAAAAATACAAGTTCGGTACAGTAACTTGGGCCTACACTCGATTCCGTAAAGTTACCTTGCGATAGGTATCGTAATTGCATTCTGACTTTGATCTTAGGACTGTGTGCAAAAATCATCGCCTTCAGATCGTCGGCCCTCTAATTACGATACGTAAAATTTTCCACTAATCACTAGACACAATAAATTATTGACCACCAAATATTGATTTATCCAAACGAATGAGCCATGAACATCTTTTGATATCCAACACTTCAGTCGTATACTCGTAGGCAGAATCGTGTACAATAGACAGATTACATCGAAAAAGGGGGGAGGACTAGGCAAACTGGCACTTTATATACTTTCATAAAAAATCACCTCCATGGGGTTCTTTAACGCCAATGAGACTCACAAATAAACTTGTAAGCTAGCCTTGATATTTTAAAAGTTCAAAATGTACAAAAAGGTTTCCTAGCTCAAAACTTAATTACGTCATAAGGCGCGAAAATTTACATATACATTCAAACATAATTATCCTCCCCATCTTCATGGTCATTAAACATACATAAACGTTGCCTTTCGTATTTACTTTTTGTTACATTTACTATTTCATCATTTTTAAACCCTCTCCAAATAGCATTGAGCTAAACAACAGAATTATCATATGAAAACTTACTATCTTAGAATTATATCTTACAATTTACACGTAATATGAACACTAATATTTAAACAATATAAGCTATAAAATCCGCACTACATATATATTTTACTCTTTTTTCACGAAGGCATGCCATAAATACTGCTTCTAATACTCCGTATTGGGATTTCCTCCGATTTTGGAAAAATATATTAAACAGTCACCTCCCAAAAATAAAATAAACTACCATACAGTAATAACCATGAAAATCTGATACCTTATATACAAATTAATAAAAGTTAATCAAAAAAGGAAACAATACCAAACAAAGCCATTTAATCATGATCTCATGGTACTCTTAGTAATCTATCCATTTTTAACTTTATCCTTCACCTTTTTCTCATATCCAAATTACAATATGCTTGCACGAGATCGTCTGTATTTCGCACTTTACTCAACCTTTTATTTTTAGGTGTCAACAAGAGATCACTATCCTAATTTTTTCAGTTGAATGTCCCCTTTTCACTTTCACACAGAAATGTACTATTTTAGTATACATTTACACACAGTTATTAACATTATACGCCCATAGTTGTCATATGCCGTCAAAGTGGCTGAAATCGTTAAGGTGCGGATTCGTGAGCGGGAGGTCTGGGGTTTCATTCCCGCTAGGATCGTTCTCCTCAACTGAATTTTTTCCAGGTTTTCCTCAGTTCACATAAATGACATAAGCCTGGGAGGTACCCTAAATTTAGGCCTGAAATGCTTTCTTCCGTAAAAAAGATTCCTTTCCCAGTTTATCATTTCATCTCATGTGTCATCAGTGTCCACCGCCTGTAATTCTTCACTAGTTAAAACGGGCGTTAAACACTATTAAAAATAGTTGTCATATGAATGCCCAACGACTATAGTTCGCAATCGTATTTTTACATTTTTCTTCAACATTTTACCTGAAAAAGTATTCATTTATCCAAAATAAACAGTACATAATATATACAACACCTCAATGGAAAAGTAATTTTAATAAAACGTTTTAGAAGCTTCAGACTATTCCAGAACTTTGTACCGATTTAGTAATTTTTCATGGTATTTCCCAATTTGTTTACTATTTTAATATCCATTTATAACCTACAACTATTCGGCGCGGTTCCTTAAGGACCAATTCCATACTATCGTACCGAGTCATTAAACTGGATAATTTATCTCTCACCAGCACCAAATCGTTGACTCTGGTTCCCCTTTACTTCCATATATTTTCGTATCTTCCTTTTCTCACTTCAATTCTCTCACATGTTCTGCATATATTATTCTGTTACTCATAGGCATAACAAGACTACCCTGTATTCTCTCTGGAATATTTTTCACATCAGCACATTTTATTCATTCACATTAGTTCAGTTCACAGCTTTTCCTACCTATACTATCACATTGGTTAATCGTATGTTTACACATTCTACTAAGAAAACACCTCCCTCTAATTCGCGTTCTCCTTAAGATGTAATTTTTTCTGTTACATTGCTTCCATAAATGCCACAGCAATCATATCCGTTGCTCGATTTATAATTAAATGTTTATCTCCAAAATCTAAAATAGTTTTCCATGAATAGAAGGCGCGGCAACATAGGATGATGTCAACTACCAAATGCGGTATTGCTAAAACTATTTCACAACTCTCCCCACTTATTTTAATCTGTAGCATAAGTTGAAGATTTTCTCTTTCGCACTGTTTTCCTACTGCAACTGTAAAGAACACACCACATACTGGTAATCACATTTCTGTTATCTGCAATAATAGTATATTATAGAATATTTCACCACTAGCGATTTTTCTTTTCATTTTAAGAATATAATTTATTATGCCACCATTCTGTGTTCCTTCGGCCGGGTTTTGGACGGCGTTCTTAATAATCATATTAATCGGCCCCTGTAAATTCATGCGGTTATCATCATTAATATTTCCGACCCCTACTCTGCCATCGAAGGGCCGTGAACCAGGTTTCCCTGTGGCCGACCGATAATTATTCTATTTACATTTCCATTTACGGGTACTAGCATGGTGTAGCGATTCCCTGAATTCCCTTTCCCTCTGTGGAAATCTATCTGGGTTAATTATCCGACATGTTGGTCTATTCGCCTATTGCCTATGTTGTTGCCATTGCTGACTGTGCCCATTAGCGATACTGAGTATTTTCTCTTACTGTGCCTACAAACCCTGTATTCATAAAATTCACGCGAGAATTTCTGTCCGTACTACCTGCTTGTGATTCTGTATCATATTCGGTGGTTCGGACCCACCCCAAAATAGTCTTCATTACTTTGTGATGTACGTTCTCTATCGTAATAATTTTTGTAAGCCTGCTTGTTTTTTCGAATAAGGTTATTATTATTATTATTATTATTATTATTATTATTATTATTATTATTATTATTATTATTATTCAACGTTTCTTTCAACTTCGACATTTCTTGGTTCATCATGTTCTGATTTGCGCCCGGCCTGTATTATTATTTTTCGAATTTCTTTCGATTTTGACAAACTGTCATCTGTAATTATACTTTTAGCGGTTTTATTTATTTGGGTTTCAAATTCATCATACTTATTTTTCAGAATGGTATGCCCCGTTTGCATATCAGTCACTACCATTTCTTGAAAAAGGCCACGATAATTTTTAATTTGATTATCTTCGACCATAACATGTTGTACATCTTGTCTAACGCTATTTCACTATAGAATATACCTAATTTGCCCTTGTATCATCTAAATTCCTTTTATTTTCACCAAACTCCCCAACAAATTCTAGTTCTACCTCTGATGTTTACTAAGCTTATTTTCTAATTGCTATTGTAATTCTTTGTGATTTTCATTAAGCTTCATCATCTAGTTGTAATTCTATTTGCTGCTGCAACTCCTTCACTAAACTTATCCCCAAATTGCTACATTAACTGGCTCATCACTAAAAGTAATACAACTTCCATCCCTAAGTTGCAATGACTAGTATTTTATATGGTTCGTTTCTAACACCTACTCTTTGTACTTCCTCTATCATTGCAATTATATTCTCGTTCTCATATCTGTCGATCATTTTATACATGCGATTACTTCTTAAAGGCATTAAGACAAAAATATGTACAATCTCCAAAATCTACTAGTACGTTGCCCTTTTATGTATACCACTGAATGCAATTTACCTGACATTTTCCTGCGCTCTTTGCTTTTAAACCATATAGTTTCTGGTTCTCAGCCCAAGTGCTTCAGTGTTACTCTGTTCATCGTTCTCCTGGTCGCCGCTGATGTCCCAGTGTATTGATATGCTGAAGTGGCTCATTGGTAATGTTGCGCCTCTTAACGCCGTTCTCATAACAGCGCCGGGAACGCAACGTATGATGCAAATTCTAAAGCGGTATTTGTGTTTGCCTATGCTTCTGGACAAAAGGATCGCATTGGTGTCTTTCGCTCTGTTTTGTTGAGCCCCAAAAGAATTTGGATAGGATGTCATTCGTTAAAATAATTACACGGCGTAACAATTTACAATATATTATTCTAAATTGTTTACACTAGCAGGTGTTTATAAAAGCATGGGATCGGTTCAGTGACCTTGGCTTACACACCGATTCCCGCAATAACTTGCGATAGAATGAGTAGTGTTTAACGCCCTTTTTTACTACTGAATCACCACAGGCGGTGGACACCGATGATACATGAGATGAAATTGTATACTGGGAAAGGGTTTTTAAGGAGGGAAACGTTCCAGGACTAAGTTTAGGTTACCTCCCCGGCATTTGCCATTTATGAGGTCTGAGGAAAACCTGGAAAAAATATCAGTCAGGGAAGATGGTCCTGGCGGGATTCGAACCCCAGACATCCCGCTCACGAGTCCGCGCCTTAACGGTCTCGGCCACCCGTGACGGCACCTTGCGATAGAGATAATAATTATAATCTGACTTTGATCTTAGGATTATCTGCCCCTTCCTCGCATTCCATTCATCGGCTCTCTACTTACGATAGTAAAACTTTCCGTAGCTCACTCGGCACAAGTCATTACTGACGGCTACGAATTATTGATTTATGTAAACGAACGAGCCATCACCAACTTATCTTTTATTGTCTACCACGTGGTTTGCTTACCAGTGGGCAGAATGTATGTGTACAGTGGATACGTTACATCGAAAGGGGGGTGGGGCGGGGAGAATTGCCACGTTGTATACTCTCATGAAAAATGAGCTTCATGTGATTTTTTTAACTTCGATGGTGTTGACAAATATACGGACACGCTAGTCACGATACTTTAAAAGTTCAAATTATACAGAATGGATTAGCTCACTCAAAACTAAATTACGTCATAAAGTGCGAAAAACCAAATTTCCAATCATAATTACACTCCGCTGGCAGAATGTTCATGAACAAAATGAGAACCGTGCATTTTGTATTTATATTTTATTAAATTTTACTATTTCATCATTTTAGACTCTTTCCTTTTAGCATTGAGTTATACAACAGAATTATATGTAAACTTATTATCCTAGAATTTCACTTTATAATTTATATGAAAAATTAAAACTAATAATTGCACAATATAAATTATAAAAATGTTTATATATAATCACATTAGTATTATCACATAGGCACGCGATAAATGCTGCTTTACAAAATAATAATAATAATAATAATAATAATAATAATAATAATAATAATAATAATAATAATAATAATAATAATAATCCCATTAAATACTGATATTCAGAAGACCATCATTCAACAAAGGATACACTTAGCTTGAAGAAACTTCTTATGTCCTGTATTCGCATTAACATAGCAGTGGCGAATAATTTATATAATTTAACAAGCCAATCCCGCTGTTCAGAAGCAGTGTTAATTGTAGTTAAATATCCAGGGCAATGCATATACAACATAGTTATGTTAAAAGACTTCACCACTCTTTTTTCTGGAGATTCGTTTATTTTTATTTATTTATTTCATTTTTTATTTATTTATTATTTTATTTATTTGTTTATTTATTTATTTGTAGTGGGATAGTAGAAAATTTCTGGTTGCACCAGCGATTCGTGTTTACATTCAGGCTTACATGTTCTCTAGCATCCCAGTTCTATCCTCATTATATTGTGATATTGCTCGACTTTTTCGAACAGAACTTGGTAAATATCTGTAATTCAAGCCAGAAATCGATTTCTTTCAAAGTGCCACAAATGTATCAGAACTGTTCATTGTTTCAATAATAGTAACAATAGTAAATAGTAACAGATTTCTTTCGTAGAAACTGAATAAGTAACTGAAAAAGAAGGTTTTGTATTTTTAATGTGCAACATTACTATTTTAAGCTCACATTTTATGAATCGACGAACAATCGTTCAACATTTATTTTTTCATTAACTCATTCAATGCAAGCACTGGCATCTTTCAATGCAAAATAATTATGTTAGCATACGATTACTTTTTCCAAACTCTGAAACTTTGGTATTATTTGCTAACAGGATCCATTGTTTAAATCTAGAATAGAACCTAATAGCTCCGCGTATTGCTAGGAAAGATCTAATTCCGCAATTCATTAAGTTCTGCCTATGGTGTTTTATTATTATGTTCGAGAATAAAGGGGGGTTCAGCATAAGTTTAAAGATTAACTAGGATTCTGATGACTTGCGTTACTCTGGAATGACGAGATTTTCCTCGCTTAGTTTTATTTTATTGTGCTCCTCCAATTTACCCAAAAATAAATGTTATGTGACTTTTCACATAGACTCTAATTGATCGGCGGTATAACTGCAAGGTTTCACCTCAAACGTAACAGTATCGGATTGGAGATTTTACACAAAAGACAATCCAATATGAGATCACCACATATTAATTAGCTTCGCTCACAACACCTACACAAACTAAATCGCCCAAATACTCGTTCTAATCCCAAAATATAACAACCTTATTTCCTTACCCATGATTTGTCTTTGCTTCTGTCCTGTTCTTCGTGCAGCTACATGTGGGGTAATAAAATATTAACTTTGAAGGATAGCAATTATCCACTGCATAAATATAAAGTATGTTTCAAATGATACCTTTAAAGACAGAAAAGGTTACATAACAATTGTATCCTGATTCGATGTGGATTAGTTTTCACATGCAATTATCTGAGTATAAAATATCAAATTCTGAAAAAAAAGTTAAATGATGAAGGTTTTTCGATGATCAGATTCATGATCAGAAAATATGAACTAATCACATTATTCTTATACATGTTAATGAAAATTTTGTTGACCAGTGACCGGCTGATTTAGAATTGAAATTTACAAACAAATTGAAAATTAAGGGTAATAGAATTCAGCCTTGGTTCGCTTCTCTCGGTATTATTATAATTTTTGAAACTTTATCGCCATCAGCGATCATATTTTACACAGAACTGTGCCTTACTATATATTGATTATAATGCTTCGAACATTTTACCGAGACTCCTTTCGTCCATAATTTTCTTCATAATGCTTGCCTTTCCATGGAATCAAAATTTTTTCGAAAATCTATGAAGGCACAAAGTAGTTTTCCTCTCTTTTTCTGTGTTGTTTCATTCTCAATGTGTCTAATATAAAAATATTTTCTACCTTGTTGTATCCTTCCCTAAAACTCGCTTGGAATTTTGAACGTGTGTTGTATTCTACTAACCATTGCCTACTTCTCTCGTAAAAAATTTTGAAATATATGTTTCCCATTATCGGAAGAAGTGCCACCTCACTTGGAGTATTCCATCTGGAAACAATATTAGGCACCCTGTCTGCGTCCTTTGCTCACCGCCCACTTGATCTTCCGGTGTCCCCCTCTTCACATCTTTCCTCCTGAAGGTGCTCGACTGGGTGCGTAGATATATCCGGCCACCCTTTGAATAAGGCTAAAGTACCAAAATATCTTCTTCAACCCTGACAGTCCAATCCAATCCTTGACACTATTAAACGTTTATCCTTGAGCCCATATTCAAAAAGAATTATATATCTCATTACACTGAAGAGTGATCCAGACAATCAGCAGCCCAGCGTGGAGAACACCGAAGGTCCTCTAAGCCAAGACACTATAGTCCAACTGCAAAATATAACGGTTACATCCTAAAAATAAAAAACTTGGCAGACAAGTGAAATCAGTAATGAATGTTTGGACAAAGTAAACTAGTATAATATTTTTGGAAAATAAAAGTATTTAACGTCGGTACCTAATGCCTAGATTTTCAAAAGTCTAATTAAGAGGCTATCATTTTATTATCAAAAGATATTTTGATTCACTCGATGCAGCCCACTCATATCCAAAAACATAAGATAAAAAATACTTCAAAAGAAAAATGCAACAGTTTGGAAAAGTTGAGCCGCTCCGTAATGTGTGGGCTCAGCTGTCAAACTGACAGAATCACCTTGCCTAGTTTGGCAAGACTCAAACAAATATGATGGTGGTGATACATAGTGGGATATAGTATTGTTTCAACCGTACCATTACCCATACCAGAAATTCAGTGGGGACTGCAAGAGATGTTTCCACCAAGTTTCGAGGATATGACATCAGCCTTTCAAGATGACGTTCGTTTGTGTGAGACATTCAAAGCAGGTCTTGGTGATTTGCCAACATATTCCTCAATATTTCAAAAATATGGTCAAAGAAGAGAATTTTCCAACTCGTCTAAACAGATTGAACGGCTAGGAATACCAGATAATTAGCTGCAGACTTTGGAAGTCAATGGGCTTATTTGTACCATACTATTTTTAATGTTAAAATAAAAAAGTGCTAATCCACAAGTATTAGCTTTTGCTAGTGACTTATCCTTTTATTTCAAAATTTTATTTTGAAATCATAATATAATTTTTCTGCCAAATTCTGCATAAGTAGTGGATATTTTTAAAGTAATGGAGGTTCCAGACGCTTTCAGACAGGATATGCTGCCTTCACTTAAAATACGCGGAGACGTATACGTCGTGATAGTTTAGTTTTAGTTTTGAAAAACTCCACTTATTAAATATTGCAATTTTACTTATTTCCAAACCACCTTACTTCATAATCATGTCTCCCCTGTATATTTAATAGCTATTCGTCAAATTAAATAACTGAAATATGAATAAAAATAATAAGTAGTTTATTAACACATCTCTGCAGTTTATGCATGAAAATTTTCAGTAAAATTGAACCAATATTGAAGCGCAAGTGCCTTTCTCTGTGTTGTAAAATGTAAAATTGAAAGAAATTGAATTTTATATGAACATGCATTAACATATTCCACAGATTACCTATGTCTCAAAATTGCCATTCTAAGAATGAAATTGACTAATATATATGTTGTGTGTGTGTGTGTGTGTGTGTAATAATAAAAAGAAAGAATTCAGCAACTAATAGTAAATATAGATGAAATACGTAACTGCACAGGAAAATATAATATTTTCTGTAAATTTTTATACACACTGTGTTACGAAGTGTGTGTGTGTTCCTATAGTGGTGAGCCACACAGTTAAATACAGACTTTTAATGCAATTTCCAAATAATTGAATATTGTGCAATTAAACACCAATATATTATTTTTCCTGCACAATATTCAATTATTTGGAAATTGCATTAAAAGTCTGTATTAACTACGCTTCATTGTCACATATTACGCAGATTCTCTATGCAGTTACCTTGTTTTTTGTAGAGGTTACAGAGCCAATGGTTGCAGAGCGAACAACTTACTTGCTATTTTAGTTTTTTATGTTACAGCCACTGTAAACAACACAGCATGAGTTGGAAGGTAATATTAAATAGCTTATAAATATAATAGTAAAGAAATATTCTTAAATTTCGAGACACTGGTTCCAGATCATTCTAGTATTTTTTGTACACTAATAAGTTAGCATAATTGGATTTTCAAAGTTACACGTTTCTGAAATATGAGCTTAGATCTATTACACGAAGAAGGTCGTGTACACTGGGCATTTAAAGCGCAGCCACCTAGCATTTAAAAGTTGCATCGGAGCTTTAAAATGGTAGAGAGTAAACATATAGTATTCAGTTGATACCTAAAGCTTATAATCACTTTCATATGCAGTTTTAAATGTCAGTTTTAGCGAATCATTCAGTCTGTGTCCTTTAATAGTGTGTATGGGCTGCTACATATCACTGTGATGCTGAAATAAGTGTCTACCCTGGTAGGGGAGCAAGAGCTGCGTAGATTTCACCAAATAGCCTATAAAGATATAACAAAAAGTACTGCCAAAATCCATTATGTTTATTATGTGCACAGAGTCAGAATCTATGGTGCTAACTTGCAGTTTTCATCTATAACTATAATAGATTACGCAGTCCGACAAGAACTCAAAGCATGAAAAAGCAGAAATCTTACCGGTATTCTTCCTATTCTTATATAGAAAGTAATTATATTTAAATGTATAATGAAATATTTTGTAGAGGTTTATATTGAAATAATAGGTACATTGTACATTTTTATCGCTTAAATTTCAAAAGTTTGGAGGCGCCAAATAACTCTTCTTCCAATTTTTTCCACAGTTATATAGGTATTATATATTGCTAACCAATTAAAATTAATTTTAAGAGCTCTTATAATCGTATTAATGTGTCTATGTGACAAAAATGCATTATATCATTAGAGACCGATTTTGAAACCTTGTTACTTCCAGTAATTTAAAATAACTTATGAGATAGTTTAACATATTTCAATATAACGTAATCGTGGTTATTATTTACAAAAGCTTTGATAAAAATTTAAAAACAGTCGGGGCACACATATTCACTTACCAGTTTCTTCCTGAAAAATGAGCACCTTGAAATAAACAGTTGTGAAAATTACATTTGAAGATATCAGTCACTTTAGAAGACAGACTGTGAACATTTTTCATTAGGAAAAAGCACGTTTCTTGTTTCATATTTATTTACTGATGTATGATAATTTGTTGAATTATTGGAATTATTTTTAAGGGGCATCAAAACCGTTTTACATTCATCACGTGGTAACCTTCTGATTTGCCAAATCCCAGTTTTACTATGTCCGAAAACACAGCAGCGAACCATTCCTGCGAGTTATCGATGGGTGGTACACATCGATGAATTATATTAAGACTCTACATTGCTGCCCGCTACTTAGGAATAAAGAGTCTGGGTTGCAAATCTCCGATTTGCTTCAGCGTTGCCCCCCTCTTCATGTTTCGCTAGATGTTAATGTTAGGTATACAACGTGCTGAAAGTAAGTAGCTCTTTAAGTAGGCCGTGACATATTGGTGGAAGCGCCGGGTTTCAATCTCATTTTCTATATTTTTAAGTATTATTACTTTTTGAAATTTGTATAATTTTGTAATGAACCAATGTTCGACTTTGTAGCGCTTTTCCATAGCGTTCCTCCACGTGCTATGTTAGTTACCAGTATTTTGTTTCAGTATTTTAAGTAACTAAATTTTAGTTACCTTACTTCAGCCTTGTACTCCTAAAAATATGTAACCTAAATTTCGTCTTTTGGTGTGCATGCTTTCCCACCTCTTCCTCCCCTATTTCTTTTGTACTTTCTTTTCCTTCTAAATTTTATGCTTCTTGCTTCCTTCTATTTTCTTCCCCCTCTCCTATTTCTGGTATACTTTTGTTATGAAAAAATGAAATTATCAATTCATAAATTGCAAAACCAGAGAAAGATGATTCCTGAAATACATGCAGTGGTGTTCATTAGTACTTCCTAGTTATGACTAGCGGTTCTATTTTACGGATAATTCACATAGAAATACTTTATATTAATGTCTTATAGGTCCAATACTGATAGTCGTGGCGACGCCCGTTAAAAGCTAGCGACCACACATAAATTTGCTTATTGTTACTAATAGACTTGGGTGCAGCAAGCAAATACGTAATGTCTGAATCGCTATCAAGGGATGGTCTGTATTCTTTTAGTTTCTGCATTTGCTGATTAACCCTCATTTTGTCCTTATTCGTAGTAATTCGTAATTCTGCTTCAGCTATTCCCCTAAGGGTATAAAGAAGAAATATAATAATGATGTAATATGGTACAAAATATAGATTTGATTTTGATATTCTTGCTCTTTAAGTAGAATCCAGTACTTAATATTTAATTAAAGTTTTATATATCAGCGATACATTTCGCCATGATTTAAATATGTTTAATTAGAGCATTTTTCTTTTCATAAAATAGTAAATGCAGGTTATAATTTTGCTGGTTTGTTACAATAAATTTATGGGACTTTATTGATTGTAAATCCTATATGTTTATTTTTATGAAAATTGTTTATATTTGCGTGAATCTTTGGAATGTGATATTTGTAAACCAACAAACTTTTCTATTTTAGGAATGAATGCGTGATACTGTGGATATACCGCCACGGGTAACCAAAATCATTAAGGCGCTAACACGTGAACCGGAGATCTGGGGTTCGATTCCCGCCAAGGCCGTCCTCCATGACGAGGTTTTTTACAGGGTTTCCTCAGTCCTCAAAAATGGAAAATGCTGAAGATGTACCCTACACTTAGGGCTGGAGCATTTTCTTCCTTAAAAATATCCTTTACCCATTTATCATTTCATCTCTTGTGCTACTAATGTCCACCGCTTATGACGCCTCAACAGTAAAATCTACGGTTAAAAACTATTAAACAACTGTGGATATCTAATATATTTGCTTTTGTAGTAGGTCATTGAAAAATTAATGATTGTTTAAGTCTGTTAAGAAGATTGTAGTTACAACTACAATAGGTGTATGAGTGCATACTGAAACATTTAGTTTTGTGTACTGGCCAAGCTAAATTTCCGCCGTCGCTAAATGAATGTAAAAACGAATGAATGGTGTTTAACGCCCGTTTTTGCTACTGAGGCACCACAGGCGATGGACACTGATGATACATGAGATGAAATGATATATTGGGAAAGGATTTGTTTTTAAGGAAGAAAACGTTCCATGCCTAAGTTTATGGTACCTCCTCGGCATTTGCCATTTATGAGGACTGAGGAAAACCTGGAGAAAACCTCAGTCAGGGAGGACGGTCCTGGCGGAATTCGACCCCAGACCTCCCGCTCACGAGTTCGCACCTTAACGACATCGGCCACCCGTAGCGGTTGGGATGGACACTGATGATACATGAGATTAAATTATATATTGGGAAATGATTTATTTTTAAAGGAGGAAATGTTCCAGGCCTAAGTTTAGGGTGCCTCTCCGGAATTTGCCATTTATGTGGACTGCGGAAAACCTGGAAAAAACCTCAGTCAGGGAGGGCGGTCCTGGTGGGATTCGAACTCCAGACCTCCCACACACGAGTCCGCGCCTTAAACCTCTGCCACCCGTGGCGGTATAAATGAATGTGTAAGGGATTATTTTATGGTATCTGATCTCATTTGGGTGAATAGATTGTGCCCGGCATAGATAATGTGATGTGCTCGTTGATGCAATATTTAAATGCTGCAGTTTGAATGACTGGACAAATTTACTGACTTGTGTTTGCCCGTACAGTGATTGAACAATCAATGTATGATGTTCCATAGTGATATTTTGTAATTTCTATTGCTACAGTACACAGTTATCATATTTCACTATGACTTTGCTATCTTTTATGCATGTTGCAGGTACTTTCATGTTTGCAGCATTACCAGGTAAAGTTACAACCTTGGAAAATATAATCATATTTGTAGATGGAAAAAATTAATTATGATGAAAAGGCAAAAGGCAAAATAATGTAAATAAACAATATAACCGTATAATGTTTAGTTTGATGGTAGAACTGACAGGTTGCATGTTCTGCTTGGGTATGGGAATGTTTGTAGTTTTCTACTGAAAGTTATATGTCTAGGTTGTTCCGTTGTAATGCCGATACGTGGCGATGTAGTGGATTTTAAGAATTGTAATTATTCTCCTTTGAGAGCATAATAAATGTTGGTTTGCTTTGCATTTTGTTTGTGTTTGAGTATGAGTGCATATTATGCGATAAGGTTTATAATTTGGTAAGGTGTCACTGACTTTACAATGTTTGTCAATTTGTGTACCATTTTATTAATAAGTTGTGATATTTTTGTTTGATGACAATTATGATACTGTAATTTAACATTTGATCTTATGTCATTGTATATATATATATTTGGGATAATTTTCAAATTAGTAATCATTTTCTGTACTCGATTTATGAATATTATAATTTATTTTATAACACATTCAGTAAATATTCTTTAAGGATTTCATATTGTCATATTACTTAGTATTCTACTTTGTAAAATTAATGTTAGGTTAGCATAGTTATTTTGTTTTATTGTTACAGTAACGTTCTGTAATGTTGGCTCGAGTGCCATTAACTAATCAGGCCTATTTGTATCAGAGGAGCCAAAAAACTTTTCGGCCTCCTGATTCGCTGCACTCGGTAACTTGCACCACTATTCTGCAGTCGTCACATCTGGATGTAAACACAAAACAATGGTTGCCTCCTTATACTGGTCCTTATGAAAGCGTCGGTTGTAGGATAGGGCTCACCCTACAGCATAGATACAACTCGTCGATCAGCTATGCCGTCTTTCAATATATATTGCTGATCTATTTAACGGAAGGATCGCAAAATCATTACAGTTACTTCCTCAACCCGTTTCAGTGCAGTGGCATTATTCACTATGATTTCATAGTGTCAACAACTTTGAGTGCAAGCGTTTGGATATTTTTATATACTTTCATATTTTCGCCATTATAGCAGAGCATACTGTGAACCAAATATAATATAAACTACAATCATATGTTATGCAGAAGTAAAAATTCAGTTGTGGCACGAGAGACTGCCTATTATTTTAATTCTATTTACTTTTGGAGGAGTAAATGGAATAGGAATCTCGTTTATTCTGTATCATATTTTTGTAATCGCCGAGGACGTCAACTAATGTAACCCGGAGCAGGTGTGGCATATGGGGATTATTATTAGATATTGTTGACTGGGGTTAACAATATACTTATTGTAGGGAAAGTAGGTCAGACGCATGCTTTCTGGTTCCATGTGTTATGCATGTGATAGTTACATGTTTGAACTGCGGAGTACGGGCGAGAACTAGTTGTGCGCATGCCCATAAATAACGAGATTTTTTAGCATGGGTACACGTAGAGCGGAGATTGAGACTTAGTAGAAGGAAGTTACGCCTTCGCTGCGCCACCCTAGGGATATGCAAAAAGGTAATGTAGAAGAAACTTATCGATAATGTAATAAACTTTATCTACTGGATTTACTTTTCAGTACTACCAAATCATTACCGTGATTCAATTATTTTTTTGTTATATTCTGGTTTTAAGTGTGGATGTTTGGTGTATAGTTAGAATCTTCGGGAATAAGTTCGGCTTCTTTTCCGGCCAGATGTTCATGTTAGATGTGTAATGTGGTGAAGGCGGATGAATATTCCGCTGCAGAGTGACGTAGACTTTTATGCTAGCGGCTACAGATTTTTCGATATCTTTTAAATGCACCCACTTAAATGAGATAGCGTCACATATCTTTGTTGTAAAACTCTTGTATATGAAGCCAAATTGGAATTTTTTCATCCCGGTTAAAGTAATATTTCCGTGCATTATTCTTAAGGACAATCAAATGAAGGGAATATTAAAAAATATTTTTCTACCCTTTACTTCAATGTATGTTTTTTCTAAGCTATCCATAACATTTTTCTTATGTTCACATTGGTTTCATCCTGGTCACTAACAAAAGTTGGGTATTAATCCACTTTCCTGGATTTGTACTGCATTGGTAATCGGTGTTTCTTTAATGTTGTGCTGTATCACACTATATCTGCTTAAAATTAAAACCCTTTGATCATTACTACCAACAGAATACACAACTATCGTTCAGCAATATTTGAATCTGAATAAATTTCCCAATCTTCAAACCTTTCGAATAAGTCATTCTGTGCACTATAGGATGAAAGTAACTTTGGGGCCACATAGTCCATTGCCACTGAAGCAATTTTTCTTGTGTTTTCAAAATTTCAATTCTAACTTGCACCAAATTAAGAATCAGGATAAACCAGGCTGCATCTCCGCATATGCTTTAATTGAACAAGTAAACACCCAGAAATCTTATCTGATTAAGCATACCTACGATCCTGAACCTTTCTGTTTTGAAAGGGTTATGTTGTCTATAAATTTTCCGACTGCATTGTTAAGAATACCATTTTCTGCCCTTCTTATATTTCATATGTTTCTGTTTTAAACTACACAACTCATTTCTGTCGGTCCTGGTGGTGTAGTGGTTACCATACCTGCCTCCTACACCCAAGATCGCGGTTTCGAGCCCGGCCAGGACCGATGGATTTTTTCGGGCGTAAGTATGGCTTCCTTCGGAAGGGAAGTAAAGCCGTGGGTCTCGCGTATTTACGGCACGAAAAAGAACTTCGAGCCTGAAATAGAGGCCTCTGAGCAAAATTTGTCGGCCGTTTCACGCCCTGAGTTGAATGGGACGCTGATGACCTGAGATGTTAAAGAGCGTCCGTAAATAAATAAACAAATCAAAATAAACTCATTTCTGAATCTACAAGTGTCTCCTTTTTATCCAGACGCTGTTTGCTTTAACAATCTGCACTTTACTTTCATTTTTAAACAATATTTGGACTTTTCTTCATCTTTGCAGATGCCGCTATTCTCCACTTCAACTAGATCACTAATTGTTTATTCTGACTTTGGTTCCTCTTCTGTTTTTTATTTCTTTGGACTCCTTCTGATATTAGTTTCCTTTTTTGAGGCAAAATTGAGGGCACAGAAAATAGAGAAAAATAAGGTAACCCAATATAACAATAAAATAAGGTAACTTGTCTATGAAAATTATCCTTATAAAACACTATACAACTAATTATTTTACACAAAAAATTTAATTTGTTTAATTACAGGTTCTATATCACTAAGATTTTGATTTTATTATACCCGTGTCCTTATTTTCAGGGGGAACACTGGTGTTATTTGTATACGTTTGATTATAATTTTCTTTATAGTTATAGCAATTATAACTTAATAATAAGTTAGCAGTTTTTACTAGTAAACGGCATCTTATTAGAGATAATAAAGTATTAAAAGTTGCTACCTTCTGTTTCAGTTTATACAAAAAAATATTATAACTGAAAAGTGCAGGCGATACCACAATTAATAATAGTACTTGAATTGCTTTCTAATAAATAGTCTGTGATTCAAATAGCAATATGTATACTATATTATTAGAGCAAATGCATTCATCATTATTAGGTCTAATCTTTTAAAATGCATGGTAATATTTGTTTTAACGGTATCACTTAATGGTAATAACGTGTCTCTGCTATAGTAAATATTTACCTCTGATTTTTTTATTTTGAGCTCCTTATTTAGAAATTGATCTAAAGACACAACATAGTTTCTGCTCAAATACTCTGGTTCATCTTTTCTAAAAATATCATCAAGATCCGCTCTTCTGCTGCAAATAACCAATTGTTTACATCTAAAAACAAGCATTAACAGCAATCAGCATGAAAAGAAACAATATGACTGTCGTGTATATGCATATAAGTATACTAACAGAGGTGGAATAAACAGACTTACTTTTTTGTTTATACCTACACTTCTTTGTTTTTTTGGAAATATATAAAAATACTTGGTATTTTTATTATTTATAATTGTTGAAACCATACATAGTGCACATAATCTGCCATTTTCGAAATTATAAAATTATAAAATATTCAATTTAAATATTGCCTTCTCGTGTAGCTTTGAAAATCCAATTATGCTAACTTATTAGTGTACCAAAAAAAAAATACTAGAATGACCTGGAATCAGTGTCTCGAAATTTAAGAATACTTCTTTACTGTTATATTTATAAGCTATTTAATATTACCTTCCAACTCATGCTGTGTTGTTTACAGTGACTGTAACATAAAAAACTAAAATAGCAAGTAAGTTGTTCGCTCAGCAACCATTGCCTCTGTAACCTCTACAAAAACAAGGTCACTTAATAGAGAATCTGCGTAATTTGTGACAATGAAGCGCAGGTGCTATGCAACAAATAAATTTGTTAATATGTTGTTAATATTTGGAGGATATCCACGTAATAACAAACAAGAAATTGCATTTTGTAGGCAATGGTATTCAGGCAAATGACAAAAATTTATTTATTTTATATTCTATTGAATGATTAAATTCTTTTTGTTGCATGATAAGTGGAAACTAGAAAAACGATTGTGCCAACACAGTAAGTTTCACACATCAATTCGCCCAAGTCATACGCAATAAATGTTGAAAGGGAAACTGTAATCCCCACACATTCACAAGAGATGTTGCATTTTCAACTGCAAACATACTCCATGAGAAAGCAAAGAATCTTGCTGGCCCGTTTGTAAATGACATACATTCAGACTACAATCTGGTTATCCTATCAATTGAACATTGGTATACAAATGGATAGTAAACACATGTGTTTGCAAAATAATGCTCGTAACAAATACAATGGTATCTCTATTGATTTCTAATGCCTTGCAATATTTATTTAACTTATTATCTTCATTTTAGATTTACATTACGATTTGTAATATGGCATTTAACGGAAAAGTTTGTGGTTGATGAGTGCATATTTGAAACTGATGCGTCACCAATCATCACAACAAGCACCAGTATGCCGACTGAATACTCATTGTAGAAAATGTTTGTTCATCCAGAATCACTTATCTGAAAATGTCTGGAGGGACACAATGAATGACCAGGTCAATGATCCCTTCATCATGGGTGAAGACTATTCCACATTTATTGAAGGACATTCCGCTAACCTGTTTATATATCGTCACTCGTCCACTTACCAGTCATTTTCGTTCAATAAGGTGAACATTTATTATACAGGAAGCAAAAGGGTTGTGATATTTGGATTAGGAAATATACCTGCAGGTGAATATGGTAATATGTTTCTTTACAAGAGTTACCCCAAAATTTCCGGACCTTGTCTCTGTGGACTTAATGTGAGACCGGATTTATGACGATTTATTTGTAGACAGATAATTCTAAATCCATAGCATCTAAAAAGTTAGGAGTAAGAAAAGAGGTAATGATAAAAGTGACTTATGTTTAGGGAAGGAGGGAGAATATTTTGAGCATCAATTGCAAATCATTTCCTGTGCACAGTGTAGGGCAGTCATCCTAGTGCTAAATATGCATCTTAAACAGCCTGTACATTTTATTTATCAATGGAAAATTTAAACATCTTTTCCTTATCATTTCCATTTATCACCGGTTACTCCAATAAGAATTCTGGTGCACTTAGTAGTAACAGATACCAGAAGAATAAGTGGTTCAAGTGCCATGTAGTGTGATACTAAGATATTACCTGGACGTGAAAGGGAATTATTTCAGCTAAAAGTTCAAGTATAAGAGTATGATTTATAAGAGCTTTTAAATTTAAATTATAGTGTTTAGGATAAGCACGATACAATGATGATGGAACGATTAAAACTCCTGAAAAGCCTTGTAGTTTCCGGGTCAAGTTTGTGACCATTTCCAAACAAGAATTAATCTATGAAAACAATTCCTTTCAAGTTTTCTTTGTGTTCATAATTTCAATAACAATGAAAAAAAATCAATAAGTGCTAAGCACCTAAAATTATATAAACAAAAGTTTCAAACGTAATCTTTACAGTATTGATAGGAAATTTAAAACACTTTAGCCGTTTTAAGGAAAAAGAATACTAGAGAGAATGCGTTGTATTAGTTATTAAACTTTATTGAACAGTTGTGGTTTAGGAGGTAGCTAACTGGCAATATTCATGCAAATCTAAATTAATTATTTTCTTAAATGAAGGGATTATTATAAGTGAAAATGAATATATTCATTGAAATGAAAATAAATACCAACGATTAGCCCAAAAATGGCAAATTATATTGCTTGAGTCACACTTGCTTGCTTGTGTGTTAATAAACTTACTGTAATTTAATAAGCAGAACGCAAATAAACATTTAAATTATGGCGACTAAAATTTTGAAAGTTGCTTCTGCCCTCCATCAAATAATGGTAAGCTGAGTTGTGGGAAATCGAGAAAATCGAAAATTTTATTTGATACAAAACGTACAATCCGTGTGCCACCGGACGCATATCCCAGAATATTTAAAGTGTTCACAGCATTAACTTTGTGACATTATTTATTTAATTAAGTTCTAACTCTGGATGCTAGGTAATGAGATCTAAGCGTTACAGCAAGAAAGTCTCATATATGAACGATGATTGTTTTAAAATAAAGTGGGCTTTTAAAATGTTGAGTATAACTTCCACATATCTGGTCTTGGCTTATCATGAAGAAAATTTAGCATTTGGTTTGCATGTATGAAGGTTTGGATTGTGAGTGTATCTATGCAGTTTGCTTAGATATCTCTGGATGTCTACTGAGTGGTGTTTTACCCTGTTATTTTTATATAGATATATTTGAATAAGAGATGATTAATCAGTAAGTTCTTCTATGAAGCTACGACCCGAGTACGAGCAATGGTCTGCAACAGCGACCTCTGCTTCCTGTGCCTCCGTCTCAAGATTTCATGATGGAGGGCAGTATTGCAAGGGGTCATGTTATCAGCCAACCGCCTCCGGTCACATACCACGCGGCTGTCTAGATAGGAGAACGCCACTTCTCCATCTGACAGCTTCCCAATTATCGCATGAGGCTGGGTGGACCCCGTCCCAGATCCCCGTAACTTAGAATAATTCCTAAGCAGAAACTGGGAATCGAACCCGGATTCTCCCGGCCAGCATTCAGCAACGCCAGCCGCTCTCAAGGAGACGATCAGTCAATAACTAACTTAAGACAAATTATTTCTTAGGTGTTAGGTAAATCTGAATTTGATGGAATGTATAAATAACTTGGTGTGGCGAGTCAGGTGAAAGTGGGTATAGATGACATTCCAGATCTGTTTGTACTGATTCCTACTTGACTGCCTCTTTGATCACCATGTGGTATTTCCCTGTTTCCAAAGTCAGTTCTTTGCCATGAAATATGCACTTTAATTTCCTATGATTTCAGAGAGATATGTCCCTTGCTCTTCGATAAATGAAACAAAAATTTCTTGATAAAAACAAGAAAACTTAAGTATTCAAGATTTAAAATTTGCCCATTTATATCTTTGCCAGCTATAGATGTAGTCAAAGTCGAAAATAAAAATTAAATAAAAAATCTATGTTACAAGATGGGGGCATAGAAATAGGGATCACAATAGGAACTACAAGAACACGTTTAAGTCCTCAATTGAACTTAATTCTTAAACAAATTAACGTTTCAAATACTCTATTCCTTTCTTAAGTTAACGAACGTTATCTCATGAGCCCATGAAGTTTCTGAACAATAACTGCTGATTTTCTTCAGATGATAAAAGATTTGATTTGTCCGTCAAACAGTTCAGTAGTGTTTGGATATTGAACGTTACGCCACAAAAACGTTGTGAGCAATGGCAAGCCCAAGACAAAAGAACACGGTACAAACTATCAATTCGGCGCTCAACTAAGATTTTGCCCCTAATGGGTCAAAAGTTCCTTGTCTGTTTTTTAATCTAAGAATTACATCTATTCTATGACATCTAAACAAACACTTTTCTTATAATTCACGTTCATATATGGTGAGAAAGTAACTAATCTAAAGCCAAATCCGCCATTATTTGGTAAGAGATGAGAGTTATTATGTAAATTAAATTCAAACTTACGTTATATTTTACTATAAATTCTAATAGCAAGTTTTATCCGGCTACGTTCAAGTACTGCTAGTCTTACCCGTATCTTTGTATGCGGTCACGTACTGAAGTGAAGTCACCCACGGCTGATACTGACACCCGAGTGCTCCAAGATCGTAGTGCATAACGTCTCTCATATCAGATTTTCACACAACGATATGGATACTCCTATATCCAAATTGTAAGGGTAGGAATTGTATTTATATAACATTTTCCCCTGTGTAATGCTGGTACTTTCGTTAAATTCTAGCCGATGAAAATCAGGTGACTGATGCCTACCACTACTACTACCACCGCCGCCACCACCACCACCACCACCACTATTATTATTATTATTATTATTATTATTATTATTATTATTATTATTATTATTATTATTATTAATATTATTAAATTCTTTAGTAAGTGATGTTCATGGTAATGTAGTAATGAGCTTCCCGCAGATTTTAAATCAATTCTTATATTTGCACTTTTACGTGATCAAAACTATATTTCCTTTGTTACTAAGGCAAAATCCTTTATCTTTTCATTTTTAAGAGCATTTTACAATTACATATTCTCAAAAATATATCAGGACTCATATATAAGACCACAATTTAAAAGTATATAAATTGCTTTGTTAATTTACAAAGACAAAAGTTTATTTCAATACTTATTAAAATTCTTATTTGAATTTGATTATGTATAAGAGTATATGAATTAGGTATAAATTAGAGCAGATGTGATGAAAGTACATACTTTGTTACTTAAATATGTATTATTAGAATTTAGAATGTAATTCGATTATCTGTTAAAAGAGTGAACATGTACAAAGGCTTGTCAAATATTGACTTTGTGTTTCATGTCACTAGTACAAATACTTTAGTCATAAAGTTTACCATCTGGAATGCAGATATGCAGTAATAAAGAACAATTAATTTGTAGATACAAACAAACTGCACTGCTACTCTAGGCTTGTACTGGGACCGGCTATTCACGCATCATTACTGTGTAGTGGTCAACTGCCGAATTGTATGTCATATACGCAAGTTAAGCTAAAGATAATTTATTTACTACAATTATAAAATAGTAATAAGATTAAAGTTTGAAATTTGTTAAAGTTTTTTCTTATAAAAGGTCTTATAAAAGTTCATATACCTGTGTAAGCATTACTGCAGAATAGTTTCGTGCAAATCGTATGCAGTTTGGAATCTATTCAAAAGTTCTGTAATATATAGCTAATAAAGCACGTACGCTATTCTAACAAGTACATACTCAGTTTTCAGTACGCTTTAGCGCCTTTTATCTCTCTTCAGAAGTTTCGCTTTTCTCTCCTACATATATTTTATACTCGCGTTCCTGCCCATCTCGTTTTATTCTTTATCCATGGCACCCTCTGTAAAATTTCAGTTCAGTCACCGCCATACTAGCATTAAGTTGCAACATTCTAGATAAATCATTTCCAACAAATCTTACGGTAGTCCGCTTCGCAAGTGTTCCGCACAATTGGTAGCTTTCTTATAATGTTTCTTCCTATGAAACATTAGGCTATATCCAGAGATAAATAATGTCGTCATATTTTAGAAATAAAAGGTTATCTCCCTGGTTAAACTACCAAAACAGAATTTAATATAGCAATTAAAGCTGAATACGAAGTTTAAAACTAGTTAAAGGTACTCAGATACATCAAAAGTATAAAAGCAAATGCCTGTTATCCTTTTCAGGCTGTTACTCAGCTGCCCATTTTGTATTTTGTTTTATACTTTTGGGGAGATGATAAATTCCCCCTTTATATTAATACTTATAAATATATTTATTTTATCAGTATACATGAGAGCTTATGCATTTTAACTATGGTCTTCTCCGGTATATTGTGAAAAGATCAGTATTTACTTATAAGGAAATTTATTTTAGTTATTGTAGATATTGCTTTCTTATCATTTGTGGTAGGACAAATGCTAAATTGTCGACTATACGAAGCCTCGGACAATATAAACTGAAATATATATCCAGGAAATGTACGTATTTTTAAGGATTTTTTGCAATACGGGTGGGTTTTTCTTCAATCCGAAGTTATTTTACTTCTTCACAGATTTTTTTGCGTCTTCTTCAGTAAGTTCCCTCCTGTTCATACTCTTTTTGACACCGACTGTCCATTGTTCTCGTAGTCCTCCTGTTCTGCTTCTGTCTTCAGCATTCCACGCGAATTTCCTTTTCGGAAATCTTTCTTTCTCCATCATTTTTACATGTCCAAACCATTAAAAATTTTTCTCCTCAATTACTTCGATAATATTCTTTTCAACTTCTGTATTTAGCCTAATTCTTTGATTTTTTTCTCTCTTCTTGATTCTCTTGCTTCTTTTTAATTTCTTAACCATTAATTTATTTGTAAAAGATCTGCCTCATGTAACATAATACTGTTAATCAATGATAAATGCAATATACAAATACATGATGAAGTTGAAACGATGACAGTGAGCATTTCTTATGCAGATTAATGTGACAACGAAGTTAAAGAATCCAAACGTCCACTTCAAAGTGCTATTCAATCTACTGCTGAAAGAAAGCATACGCACTCAAACTCCACTCCTTTCTCTGACATATGGACTCATGATACCCGTATGTTGATAATAGTGCCTACGAAGCATTTATCGATCAGTACATATCTGCAACTTATCCTAAGCCTTATATAATTAATTTGGATTGGTAGGGACGTAGGGCATTTCGGTACTTCAGACTTGCTCAAAGGCTAATGTTTGTGTCTGAAGCTCTGATGTATCTTTGGAAGGAAGGGATGAAACGGAGCGCCTAGGAGCCAAGGGCTTTGAGGTGCGGGCGTACACGGAGTCCCCAAAATTGTTTCCAGATAGAGCATCTCGACGAGGATGAACCCTCACACTAGAGCAGAAATCTTTCCAAAGCGCAAGCCACTTTAATCCCACAAAGCACCAGCACCACTTTTGAATCTGTTACAGAGCGAGCGGAAAATTTATGGAATGGAAAGATCCATCCCAGCATTTGCCAGATGTACATGACCGGACTAAAGGGACTTGAACTTGCCAAGGGCTTTTAACTTCAGACAAAATGTTTTCGCCTAAGCCACTCTGCTTTGTTATAATATTCCCAAGTAATTTTTAAATGGGGTAATATTTGTGTTTTTATTTCGCATTAAGCGACTATATATATTTTACATTTACAAAACACACTTGCTTTTATTTGGTGAAGAATAAATGCTTTTTTAGCAATTAAAGATAAATTATAAATTTGACTTTATGAACTACTTTAGAGTTTACTGTCATTTTTATTATTCTATTTTCTTATTGCCTCTTCTGTATGCAGAATAATTCAGATAATTGGTAATGCATTTACCCTGCTTTATTTGAATGAGTACACTGAATTCAGCCAAATGGACAAAAATATAAAATGTGCATTTTTGTGTACTAACTTCTTGCGAACTCTCTATCATTGATTTTAACGGTAATTGGATATATTTGACTTGATTTTCATACTAATTAATTTAATAATTTATTCACTAATATAATCTTAGTTTTAAGGCCGGATATTAATTCGATAAGAGCACAAAGAAATTAATAACTTCATATTTACGTTCATGCAAACAAGTGATAATAACTCCAGAGGCATGCGAAAATGGGTTTATTATGCATAGAGTTTTGCCATAAATCTTATTCTGAATATTGTGAATAGCACCATAAATGGATATGCATCATATTATTCCTCATCTCTAATTCAAAAGGTTTGTTATAAAAGCAACGGCTATTACTGCCATCACATTGCCACACACATATCAATATGCACGAAATGGCTTGTGATATATTTAATAATTTTGATTGTATGTTAACTTATTCAATTGTGCAATCAGCTATGTTTACCTTTTATTTCGGCGCTCGTTTTAATTATTATATCGACATATTTGAGGGCTTATAGAGCCTCTTGATATTTTATATTCCAGTTACTTTCTTTGGCTCAAAATATGATTTAATATTTAAACGAGGGTTTAGAAAATATGCTAATGCATTAGTCTTATTTTAATCGAAGTTTTTCTTTGCGTTGAGGCTTCGGACAATTCTTTAATGATAAGAACAACTTTTTTTTCTGCCCCAATCATGCATAGCTGTTTTAACAGAGAACTTAATTCCGCCGAACTGCAATTCTACTGCAAGTAACTGGTTTATTTTGTTTCTTGCTTTTGCTAATTGCTAAAAGTTTCCTTTGGCGAACTAAAAGCCTCACCAGGAACATACAAACAAATCTATTATGCACACAACTAAATGTTTCTTTAGAAAACTCATCTTCATAGACATTGTGAAGACATAGGTAAGAATATGCCCTTGCTCCTTGTACTGACGCAACAATGCCTTTAAATTATTTTACAAAATGCTTTACGACTTTTAATAACAGTCTATTCCTTTGGTAATGCATAATGTAACTTATTCAATAGGCTTAATACCACTTACGATAGTTAAGTATATTCTCATTATACACACTTTCGTCACGAAATTTACATCATCTGAACGGTGAGCTGAGAGACAGACAGATGGCAGATGATGTTAGTGGAGCAGGAATTTATTGTCCATCCATGGATCAATCGCACTAGCTTTCTTATAATGAAACATTTGATTCTATATTCAGGGTAAAATAATGTCCTCATTATATTTTTAGAAATAATTCAATTTTTGAACGTAGAAGGTATTGGTGGAGTCCGAATTTGTCGTATGAACAATATGTATGGAAATGCGTGTCTGTCAGCAACACACCGTTCATATGAGGTGGTGAATTTCGTGACGGACGTGTGTATAATGAGAACATGCCTACACGTGATGAAACTCACATAACCATCACCGAGGAATCAATCGCAGCATTAGATAACTTTGTAAGGGAGAATCACCACCACCTGAGAGATGGCAGAAACATTATTATTGAGCAAGGGAACTGTTCATACAATTCTTCATCGACGGTTGGAATACCACAAGTTTTGCGCGCAGTGGGTCTACAGGTAAATTTCTGGGGAGCAGAATGCTCGCTGAATGAGTTGAATGTAACATCGCTACGTTACCAAAGAAAGGGCAGTCATCCACGGACTTTTTCACTCGGGGTATCCATAAACTTGTGAAGCACTGGGACACTTGCTTGAACAGACTAGGTCACTATGTAGAGCGGAAATGTCACTAATGTATCACTCTCACTTGCTCTGTATTCATATAATGCGACCAAATAATCACTACCAAAAATTTTTGACTTTCATTCAGGCAACAAGCCATTTGTGAGTAGTATGATGGGAAGATGAGTAGAATGGATCCCAATCTATCTTGACGGCTTCTGCGGTTAGTACCACCAGTGTCGCACACAACATGCAACCAGACCATTTTATTGAATATAGAAAATATTAATTACAAAATTGGAGAATTTATACATATATAATTATACAAATTATGTATTAATGAAAATTGATTATACAAAATGACTAATATTTTATAAATATAATTATACAAAATATAATTGGCTGAAATTTGCTTCCCTGCCGAACTTGTTAGGTAACCGCGACAAAGATCAGGTAAGAAGAGCCATTATTTATTTCATTATACAAAATATTAACTACAAAATGATGGGAATTTCTACATATAATTATAAAAAATATTGTCACAAAACGGTGGGAACTTTTAAACATATAGCTATAAAAACTATTAATTGCAAATTGGCAGAAATTTGCTTTCTTACCGACCTTGGTAGATAAACCCGCGACAAAAATAAGGTAAGAAAGGTCATTATTTGATTGATTACTCAATTTAGTATTCCAAAATGGGTAAATTTATACATATATATACAAAATATTAATTACAAAATGGCGGCATTTAAGCATTTATTACATGCACAATGATGTAGGATACAATATAATTTTACAAAATATTCATTAAAATTTGTGTGGTGGTCCCACTTTCAAGGGAGAGTATACTATTATGGGTAAATATATATTCAGTTCTATGTATACCTTCAAGGGGAGTATACATTCGGTTGCAAGCATGTTTTATATGCGTAAGTGTACACACAATGGTTAGCATACATTTATGGGTAGGTATACATTCAGTGGTGAGCATAATTTTATGGGAATGCATGTTTTCACGGCAACCATACATTCGGTGACAAAATTATTTCTGGGGTGAGTATACATTCAGTGGTAAGCCTACTTTCAGGATCGAGTGTACGTACATTCATGGACGACCCTACCTTCAGGGACAAGTATACGACAAGCATATTTTCAGGATCATTTATCACTAATATGAATGTTTAAGTAGCGACGATTATTTTGTTAATTATACACATAATTACATAAATGACCCAAAATAGTGGAATTTTTAATGAGAAAACTTTGACCTAAAATTGTAAGGAATTTTATATGTTGTGCGGTGTGGTTGTAAAATGTATTGATTTTATAAACAAATGCAAAGTAATTTTCACTTAACAATAATTAACATTTAAATAATAATAATAATAATAATAATAATAATAATAATAATACACGCTGGAAATAAAATGCTACATGTCGGTCCTGGTGGCGTAGTGGTTACCATACTTGCCTCCTACACCCAAGATCGCGGGTTCGAACCCGGCCAGGACCGATGGATTTTTTCGGGCGTAAAAATCGTAAGTATGGCTACCTTCGGAAGGGAAGTAAAGCCGTGAGTCCCGTGTCGTACATTTACGGCACGAAAAAGAACCTCAAGCCTGAAAGAGAGGCCTCTGAGCAAAATTTGTCCGCCGTTTCACGCCTTGAGTTGAATGGGACGCTGATTACCTGAGATGTTAAAGAGCGTCCGTAAATAAATCAATAAAAAAATTGCTACATTGTGTAATACTTTGTTAATTTACTTTATGAACAATATTTTGGTTAAATGGTGTTAGGAAAGATGTTTTAGCTCTGAAAATAAGCGGTTACGATGAAAAAGATGGTGGAAATAAAAAGTCGCGTTTACAAATAATATTGTGACATACCTTATATGCGATGGTGGTCCGGACACCTTACACGATGTACGGCACGATCTGCAGCAGATTAGACACAGTAATTAAATCAGAGTTAATCTACACTTCAGCCAGTTGTCGTAGTGCGTCGCGGATCATGTTGCCTCCTTCGTTAGTTTCTCAGTACTGGCGCTGATGATGCACATTAGACAGTGCTTTGCAGGAGGGCAAGGGGAAAAAATCAACCTCATTGGGAGAAAACTAAGGTGGAAAACTTGCCCGTTTCTACCCGTGACGTAATCAGGGTGAGGGAAAAAATAGCACAAGTGTGAGACTCCAAGGACAAGTTTATACCTGCTCTGGCACTACGGATGGTCCACCTGACTGAACAAGGAAATGTAAGTTGCTAAAAGGATTTCTCCATTAACCTGTTAATGAAATCTTCATGTTTACCTTAGGACAGTAATTTCTTAGGAGCTAAAAGGTATTCTCATTTAGCATGTTAATGGCACTTCAATGTTTAACTCTGGACGGAAATTTCTTAGGGGGTGAAAGTTATTCTTACCTGTTAATGGTATTTAGATTGGATTACAATGGTTTACCTTGGGACAGATATTTCAAAGGAATTTCCTTTTAATTTGTAAGGTTTACCTTTTACGTGCTAATAGATTACTCCGTTCCTTCACTCCTTTAACGGCCTCGGACGTAGGGCTGGCGGGCGAAGGTATGCGCAGTAGGGAAAACAAACCTCATTGGCTGAAAACCAAATGGTCGGCCTATAGTACATGCGCAGAAGGGAAAACCAACCTTGTGGCGAGTCAGGTAATTGTAATCTGCAATAAAGTTATTCTGCTGCTACATTCTCAGTTATGTCAAACCATTTACACATATATAATTAAGTATACTTTGTAATAGTCTTGTTTTGTATTTCACATTTACTTTCTTACTTCTCGGTATCATCTTCACCCACACCTCACAGATACAAAAGTATTTCACCGAATATATTCCAATTTGATACGAATCTTAAGTTTTGTTTAATAATAAGAGTCGACGGATTAATCTAGTTAGAGGTGATCTATCACAATCAACTCTGAGAAGAATAGTTGTTTTTGTCATGATAATTCAGTAAATAAAATACACCATTAGGCCAAAAATGATAGTATACAATATTTAACTTTACAAAAAAAAGTTGATGTGTAAAAAATATTTACTCTGCTATTCACTTTGAATGAACAAAAATTAATACTAGAAGCAGAAATATGGTTAACTTTGCAGAAGAAAAGAAGTTGTGCAGCAAAAATTAAATATGTTGCAATCAAAGTTGTTGTGGTGCAAAAAAGTATTTATGTAGCAACAAAAGTTATTATATTACAAAAATACCATGTTGCATAAAAGTTATGTTGAGAAAACAAATTTACTCCGCGATTTAAGTTTAATAAAAAAATGAATGTTAGAAAGAAAAAATTTTAACTTTGCAAAAAAGGAGATTTTATTCATTTGTATCCAATTTTATACCTAATTATATAGTTTTTGAAATATCATTTAAGATACTTGTTGATTTGGTTTATTTAGTCAACTCTCTTTAAAATCTCTGGTCATTAGCGTTTCATTTAAGTGCGTGAAGCGGCCGATAAATTTTCCTCCGGTTCCACCTTTCAGGCTTCAGGCTATTTTTTGTGACGTAAATCTACGAGACGGGGTGCATGGTTTTAGTTACCTTCCAAAGGACATCTTACTTCAGATTTTTACGCCCGAAAAAATCCATTGACCCTGTCCGGGATTGAACCCGTGACCTTGGGTTTACGAAGTAAGTGTGATTACCCCTAGTCCTCCAACTACGACTTTTTAGATACAATAAGGCATGTGTCTGTATTAACATTAACTGTATAATACCTAAAGCTTGAATGCAACAATATAAACAACGATATGTGCTCTCAATAATTAGAGAACGCAAAAATTCACAATTTTCCCTTGTACTGACCTCAACTAATCACTCCAAATATACACAACTACTAGCAGTTATTAATGATACAGGTATTAAACTATGTTTACATAAAATTGCTGATGTTTCAGTCTTGCAATACAACTAATATCATTTGAAAATGGATGTATAAAGATATTAACTTAATATTAGAATGCCCAACGCTAGTCAATTGACAGCTTTTAATTTTCAAATGATCACATTTTCGTTGTTTTGGAACTATTTTTCCAAGGTTTAGTGACTTTTATTCCCTTTTCAATGATGTTTAGCTCACCAGTATTTTTTTTTTTTTTTTTTTTTTTTTGCATTACAGGCTTAACTTTTTAAAGTAATAGCAAATTTACAGTCTGTTGCCGGAGGCGGTCAATTGAATGCTTCCTTACCCAAGTGTCTTAAGATATTCATTGCGTAGTTGTACCCGACAGTAATCATCACTGTACAGCAAACCTATTTCAAACTCATTTTAGCATAGTGCGCGAGTTATTTATCAGTTCTTGTATCAGCGTCTAAAATTTAACTTAGCTTTCATCGACTATTGTCACCAGCACTCATGACTGATTATAAGGATGAAGGAACATCTAAGGCCAGTAAATGCAAGACATGTCACTTAGGGATATGCAAGAAACACAAAATTAAAGATATTGCTCAACACGCAAATAATATGTATGTATGTTCTTGTATTAGCAAAAACACTGCAAATGTTGTCATTCCAATACCTCTGAGAATTTTTCATTTTAACAGCTTTCTGTATAGATATAACCCGTATTTGTATTTCTTATATCTTTTTATACAAATAATTTGTTGCTACATAGCTTAGAGCAAACACAATTTGTATAAGTATGCAATTTTATTTTCATTATATTGGGTCTATGTGCAATTATTATATGCAAATCGGTATAACAAGGCATTGAAATATTTTATAGCTGCTTTGACTTAAATTCCTGGTGATATGTTAACTTTTCTAATTGCTACGTTTTTCAATTGCCCGCCATCAATGTGCACTAATAAGTCAATAATCAGTATGGCACTTGGAATATAGTGATTGGCGTGCGTTCTACATTTATTTCAAGATACCTTTTCCAACGCAACATCATGCTTTAACTACAAAGGGTTCAAATTGTTGATCACCAACATGGTTACACATCGACAGTGCATTGATCGTAATACACGGCAAAAATTATGGTTGTATGCGGATTATTTCACAAGCTGCGTCAATCCGTGTGATAAGGCTATCTGCTACAGCCCATATGGTAACCCTGAACTGTGTTGAATAATGTGAGTTACTGGCATGTTCGAATATTTTTTCCCCACACCTGAATGTTGCGCAAGTTCACGATGCCGTCACGAGACTCCTGTAACACCAGGAAGAACGTAACCACAGAATCTATACAGCGTGTTTAAAATGGACGTTAAACACTACTTAAAATAATCATGCAGCTTGTTAAATACTTCGTTCACAATCACATGTTTTTAATCGTGTGTGCCAATCTGTGAAACGCCAATGTACGCCCCGAAATAAAGTAGAATACGACAATTCAAACCCTTTTTGTAGTTAAGTGCAGAATAGGATGATCTTGTTGGGCTGATAATGGTTTGTTCACAAAATATAGAACGCATTATTATACCGCGACCTAGTGTATTTGCCAGACATCAAGGTAGGTATCGACATTAAACTAAATGGTGGAATATTATTAATTTTCAGTTATATGGTTTGTTTACAGTGGTTTATAGTTGGAATTAAATCAACAGTAGCGTGCTGCTTCTTTTGTTTTTATTAAGTTAATATTGATTTACTGAAATCACACCAGGAACTTGTTTAATAGAAAGTGTTAATACCACATGGGTTTGCTCTAGTATGTCTTTACTATGGCAGTGCACTGCATAATTCCATATTTTTATTCGCTAAATAGCAGTATTTAAAGGAGAAGTGGATAAAGAGTATACATCTTTCGAACTTTGAAGTTAACGATGAAACTGCAGCGTGAATTAAACCTATTGAGCCAAACTTTTTGCTCAGGGAGGACATTTTCCCAGAAAATTTCTCTAATATTTCATAATATGTTAGTGTGAGTTAGCAAAGAAATGAGAAATCCGGAAAAAACACTTATGAAGTGGTGTTTGGATCAAGATGAGAGTTTTAATGAGCATGGTGTTATAACATGTTTGAACTTGTTTAATAGTGACGTTATGCAAAGACAGCTACACTTGTAGTAGAATCGTTCATTTTGCTGCTATTAAACATATGAGTTTTTTATTCGGTTCGTTGGAGTTACATGGTTTATTATAGTAGATTATAATTTATCGTAAATAAACAACAGCGTGTTACTTCTTTAGTTTTTTCATTAAGATAAAATTGATTTACTGACATCACACTAGGCAATTGTGTAACAGAAAGTGTTTAGTACAGCATGGGTAGCCCTTGTATGTTTTAATTATGGCAGTGCACCACGTAATACCACATTTACATGTCCTAAATAGGAATAATTAAAGCAGGAGTGAAAAAAGAGTATACATATGTAAATTCTGAAGTTTATAATGCATATGTAGTGTCTATTAAGGACTTCTTACTAAAAATTTTGGTTAAGAAGAAAATTTTCCTTGTGTAATTTTTCCTAATCCACTATCTTATGTGATAGTGAGGGTTAATGAAAAGAAAAGATTCGGAAGAACGTATAAAGCGGTTTCTGGAGCGATATATATATATATATATATATATATATATATATATATATATATATGCTGTGTATTCATTAACGTCCGTTTTATCTATTGAGGCACCACAAGCGGTTGGAGCAAGCTGATAGTTTTAATGAATGATGTGAGCAGGGTATTATGTTTCGATTCCTTTGCAAGTGAGGTTAAGACAAGACAGGTAAAGGCGTTTATAACTATCGCCAAGGAAGACTATGTCCTTTTACTTACAATAGATGATGAAAAATATTATGCTGTCCCAAATATGTCCATTAGTTTTAAGGTGTCCAGTTATTTGGAAGTTCGTGTATTTAATAAAGAATTGTGATTATTTGTGCGCAAGTTTTAATTCACATTATTTTATATTTCATTCACATACCAATATTGTTTGTAACAACAATTTCAGATTCTAAAAAAAAAAATAAATAAATAAATAAATAAATAAAATAACATGGAAATATTTATTTTCCAATAATAAATAATGTTATCTTGTAAACATAATACCGCGCAAAAGTTTGGTATTTGCTATTGGTAGTAATAGGCTCACTTCGGCCGCCATTTTTTTCGTATTCGGGTCTGATAAATATGCTTGGTTTTGGTAATACTTTGACGCTCTACAGAACTCAAACCATGCATTTTTCGACATGGGTCCCCCTCTCGCAAAATGATCAGTTTGCAGTCCCGTACAACATATTAAGCTTGACCGTGTTTTCTGAATAACCCGGTATTTATGTACGAGCATGTAAACAATACGATTAGTAAAACGTTTTAGTACAACTATAAACTCATATAATTACAGCTGTTGACGTTACAAAATAGCAATAAATAAACTGTCCTACTCACCTGGAAGAAATTATAAACATTTAACTACCAATATTAAACATCCATCACATATACTGAAATAAATTTATGTATGTGATATTCAATTAGAGTGTAATATATCCAAACCGCTATCTTGAATGGTCTTAAAATCTGTACAAGGAATCTATCGTTGCAATTAAATGTAAGGGCAGCGATTTATTTACATTAATGCGTCATAACCTACTAGACCGTAGTACCAATGAAATATAGAAATAGCTTTTCTAACTTTTTCAGAACTATATTAAGTGCGATTCCAGCATCATTTAACGTGTCATTTGTTATAAATGATTTGAGTAAAAGGAGTTAACTTAGCGGTGTTAATTTTTATTTTATAGCTAAGAGGATGATTGTTTAGTATGACGCAATCTCATGAATTAAGACATTATGCTTTTATATGTTTTATAAAGGTCGTACACGCTCTTATGGTTATTAAAGACACTTAACCATTCTTTAGCCCTTTTTAAGATGAGCATATCAGGTAAAAGCTCCGTTACATTCCAAAGTCAAAGGGGAATTGAGAGTGTATGTAAATGAGCCTTATGATGCAGGCAAACTGTACTCGTCTAGATTGGTATTTTTGCGTGCTACTCATAAAAAAATTGGAAAAAATCTACCACAAAAAAGTATATCGATTTTTATCATACGAGCAAACAAACATACGAATAAATTTTCCATTCATGAAGTAGCTGTGGTGTGGGATAAAATCCGACCTTTATGTTCTGAGCCGTTTTGGATAAAGCACACAATTTACAAACGTTCACACTAGCACAAAAAAAACTTGTTCATATCTGTCCAAATGAGCTTCTGCCGAACCTTGATGAAAATTTTAAATATGCCTGTGAACACCAAAGTTTGAATGTTGGTGGTATTTAAAATACTACTGCTGGCATTTTTGGGGTAACGCAATTTTAATTTATTGTTTCGAAAAAATTGGCTGCTGAAGACGTAAATAATGTAATGTTGCTTTGATTTCAAATTATTTTTGTATTATTTTTATCCATTTTTTCTCGCTGAGTTTAAACAGTTGATGCACTTAAACCAATGTATCGTGCAACATATTTATAGACATACCGTTACACATTATTATAATTGTTGACAAAATATTTTAAATACACATCAAAGTGATAAAAAGCACTTATAGTAATATTTAAAACCGAATATTTACAACCGCTTTATTACGATTCGTGTGATAATTTTCTCCTTATATATAATTTTCACATATAAAATATATCCAAAACATCATGTTTAAGTTATATTCACGTATATTTTATAGTTATATGTACATGTACATATAGCTACACATGTGTATTTATAGTATGTACATGTGTATTTATAGTTTTCTATTTATATAATCTATAATGAGTGGTATAGCAAAAATTTGAAATATTATACCTGAATTACATACATCTTTTAGTGCAAAGCTAATTTTAGAAATGAAACTGGCTAATATAAAAAATTCAATAAACATATAAATTACGGAAGTACACTAACCATAGTCCTTAATTTTCACACTGATTTTCATTGTTTTCTTAACCTATTGGGACTGCAACGCTGTAGAAACCTTTCTGTAAAATATGGCAACTTCCCCTGAAGACACATCAAAATAAGACACAAGTTTTCTTACATCCTTACTCTTTTTATTGCTTGCATGCTTTAAATACTTATACATCTACCTTGGTCCACTGGTTTTAAAGAGTTTAACTTCTTCTTTAAACGTAAAATGAAGTTATTTAAGTTTCAGATCGGTAGAGTGCTGTTGCTTACTTGAGAAGCCAGTCCCTGCAGGTGGAGGCTTATGGTTAGTCAAAAAGTGATCGCGCCTTGGTCTGTTGATCGACGATTTGTTCGGGTGAAAATTGCAGTTCGTCATTTATACCAGTAAATAAATAGACTTGTAGATCGGGTTTTATATAGGCTACACCTGTAAAAAAGGATTCTTAAAGAGAAGTGTTAAGGGGATTAGTAAGAAAATATCTTGACCATCATGTTTCAGGTAGAGAAATTCGTTTAAAAAGTCCAGAGAAAATCTATCAATCAAAGAAATGTGACAGGGTTCGTTGTATTGTTACGGAGGAAATATTAAATGAAATACAGGAATGCCCTATGCAGATACCAGCAATGCATTTCCGCTAATGAACATATTTTTAATATTTGCTACAAGATACGTTAGTGCTATAAATATTTATTTTACATACATTATAGTTAATGTTTTCAGTAAAAATATAGATAGTAAAATAAAAATATTAACTCGCCACTTGGGTACCCAATCATTCTTTTTCAAATTGCGATGACTGAAATTTTTCTCCCGTGAGCAGCCGCACTCAGGCATTCCGTCACTCAAATAACCTCATTGTAGATACTCTGAATATAGCTTGTTTGAATCAAAATCTTCTTTTTCCGATAATGCAGAGCTTGAAATTGACATATTTTTAAATACCTTATCTATTTAAGAATATTTTAAGACACTTGAGATTTTGGATATTACAGTCCTTGCTAAACAGTAAACATTTCCCATGCTTATTAAAATGTTATGATATTATGAGAGTGAAAGGATAGCCCCCGTAGAAAGTCCTTTTCTGTATTTCCAAGTATGCGATCAAGGAGCATGTAACTATGTCCTCTCATTGTAAACTTTTGTGGCATTTTATTTAAAACTTCGACTTTACTATTCTTGTTAAAGTTGCAATCATTGTCGAATTCTTTTCTGAAATCAACAGAAGGAGGGGCAAGTTTTTTTTTTTCCCTCGCTAACTGTGCAACGTAGCTTTTAAGTACAGGATACGATAAACTCAGAGGAGGATTTGCATACCGAGGCCGCTAGACGAACCCATTCTACATATGCCCGAAGGAGAAAGGGAAGGGAAGGAGGATACACTGGGCGGCCAGGAAGCCAAGGAGACGATGCACTAGTGCAGGCGTGAACCCAAACGTTTGCACACATAAAAAGTCCCAGACGCCGAGGATCCACGCGAGAACCATCCAAATCCACCAAGATTGCATGCGAAGTGTCCCGCAGACCCTGAAGGGTCCACAGTTAAGTACAGATGTAACTCTGCTTTTCTAACCAGGTGTAATGACTAATACTTTTATTTGTACCACGGAGTCCAAGAAGTGCATCAAATCAACAAAGCCTATTGATTTCGAGAAAATAAAACCAGATGAAGGTAATATATAGTTCGGTATTTTTACACCATTCTATGCCAAGTAGTTCACGAGACATTGTCATATGTGGATGTTAGACTTTCAGATCCATTTTCGAGAATTCCTATTATCATTATAGAAACAAGAATATACTCCCCGCGGTTATGAGGCAAAAACAGTACATGTTTGTTCGCCATTTGTATACAATTTAGAGGTATTCTCCACAGTGTGCTATAGTTTATTCTGGGCGTTTGTCTGGATATTTTCAGCTTACACATTAAAGAAATCACAGTGTTCTTGCTACATTCTCCAAACACTAGGATCATGACGACTATTTCAGTATTAGTAAACAATACCACCTTCTCTATCACATCCAGTAGTATCCAACTTTTATGACATATAGCAACACATTGACAGATACTTGCCCTGTGTAAAGGAAACATGTACCTAAGCAGTTAAATGGAGCAGAGCACTCAAGTTGTATATGACTAAGGTTCGGAATTATAGACCCATCCAGAATAAACTGCAACATAATGCTGATAAGTTCCTAAATTGTACACAAAGTGAAAGTATGCATGTTCTGCTTTTGCCTAACAGGACAATCTATTGTTTTATGCCTAATGATCCTGGAAATTCTCTAAAAAACTTTTGAAAGTTCAGAGCTATATATGAAAATATCACGCAAACTATTTGTTCCAGAATTGTGCAAAATATTATATTGAGATTCTAATCTCATTTAGTTTTATTTTGATACTCATTGTTACATTTAAAAACGAATCTTTATTATAGAAGTAAATTTTATAATAATTGTTGGAATCGTTGTTGGGCTACATTAATGAGTCCATGTATGAATATTAATTCGGTTAAAAGGGCAGGTTAATTGCACCCTTTGTTTTCAAAATATTCATGTTTGTACTTTTAGGTGATTCGAATAAATATCATCAATATTTTTCAATAGTCTAGTTCTACACTGTAGTTAGGTCTACATTGTTAGTTAATTATGCTCTATTATTTTATTTATTTATTTATTTATTTTTTACATATGCAACTGTACAATTTTGCAAAAATAAAGCATTAAATTTTTACATTAAGTTAAAGATAAATGTGAGAAACGTTTACTGGTTTTCCTTCCTTCCTTCCTTCCCTTCTTTATTTCTTTCTTTCTTTGTTCTTTCTTTTCTCCTATGTTTTGTACCTTCTTCGATCTTTCTTTCTATCTCCTTTTCTTCCTTTCATCTCTCTAAGATATTAACTGTTCCACATTAATTTTAAATGGTATAATTTATTTCAACCAATATATTTCTTTACAGTTGTCTTAATATGTGCAGTGCATGTACAGGACTAAATGTTTTAGAGTATATTAAATTACAAGCAAAGTACGAGATCTGTTACTAGAAAAAGAGCAAACTTTGCAGATTATTTGTGTATATTTCTGAGAAACCAAACACAATTATTATACGAATAAAGCAAATAATTTAATTTCGCAATTACCAAGCAAAAATTTGCTTTTAAATGATATTAATAAACACATTATAGTTCGTGTATCGTGCGTTTTGTTAGCGTATTATCAGAACTTAGTCAGTACAACATTTATGATTAATTTTCTCTGCTTGAAGCATTATGAACGAGTAGAAGTAAAGGGATACAAAAATATGGAAGCAGTGGACATTGGTGGTACATGAAAAGAAATGATCAAATTTTTTTTTTTTTTTTTTTTGGTAGGTTGTTCCAGGTCTTATCATTGATGAGGACTGACCAAAACATGGCAAAAACCTCAGTCAGTGAGAATACCCTTAGCGAGAAATAAGGCCTAAATCTCTCCGATAACGAGCATAAGCCTTTAACGACGCCCTTTGTCTGCAACATCTTTGAGGGGAGGGATCCACGTTGTCAAATGTTTTCTCTTCAAACTTTTTATTATTGGCAATTTCTGTCAAAATATATTCTGCTCAATCTCCTTCGGCATAAGGGGTTTTTCAGATATAGTTTACTCTAAAAATAGGAATTTCGGATAAACTACTGCAACAAATTTGGAAACCGCGTTATTCCGAGAGAATCTATGCACCATTGATTTCGCTTCCTGACAATACCGCGGTTTCGTTAAACTTGAATATATATCTTTGAAGCAATTCATCGCTCTCACTCCCTGCAAGATCTCGTGTTATCGCTGCAATCCTGAACGATGTTAATACTGTTCTAAAGGTTGTGGTTTTTGCGTGTGTTTGCATTTATCGATTGTATTGAAAAAAGCAAATACATATTAAAGGTCGCCAAATTTTTGTGCACTCTAGAATTTCCTGCTCTTAGATATGATAAAAACGTATAAAAAGTTTTAGATAATAAATTTGACCTAGTGAGTTTGAATAAAAAGCAAAAAGCCTGGCAAAAGTTTTCCCACGAGATTTGAATAGCTTAGTGTTTGTATATTTAATGAGAAAGAACCTTTTCCGTTTCTGAATACCTCGAATTTCTCCCTTCAGGAAACCAAATTCTTTTGCATGTGTGAAGCTCAGAGTAACCAACACGCCCAACTCTAAAAGAAAAGTACCGTTTCGTTTTACAACCGCCATCTTTTGTGAAATATTTACTGCTTGTGTCCACCGCCACGGTCCAGACACACATTGGTTTATTCTGCAGGAAAACACTGTCTGGATGGCTTATTTTATGGAGACTCTCCTTATCCTGGGGCGAATGAAAGATGACTTTGCGTCGCCGATCTCAAAGTTAATTTACATCAACCCATTCATCGTACTGTCACGACCTACGATATCCAAGAACACAAACTTAGGCCAACAGGGTTTCATAGAGGAAAGGGTAACTGCATAGATATGATCACACTTCCTTGGCAAGGACTACGACAGGAATTTTGTAAAATTATAAACCTGTAATTCCCTAAATTACATTATGAATATATTAAATTATTCAAAGCTATTAAACAGAATTACAATTATTACACACCTGGTGTAAATACCTTACATGTTCCCTGAACTGGTTCCTTTTAACGGAAGAATATGTGACACTAGTATGTCTGACCTTCTTGGAAATCTCTCTCCAACTGATTTACCTCTCACGCTCCCCACGCTTCCTTTAGTAAGGAAGACCCCAAACCACCAAACAAGTGAAAGTACATGGCCGTTTTTTTCCAGAAAGTTCTAAGTAACTTATGATTAATCGCCACTTTTAAGTAATGGACACTTTCTTCCAATAATTCAAAATCAACATTCGTGATTGATTACGGTTAATACTACTACATTAATAACAGTCCAAGAGTCCATAGAATGCATAACTAGTAAAATGTTGTTCTTAAAACAGTCAGCATGCGATATTAATGATAAAAATAATAAATGAAGTGTGAAAAAATTAAAAATACGGAGAAAACAACTAATTGAAAAAAATATTACTGAGGGCAGCACATGCTACTTTTTAATTTCTATTAAGAAATTTCTCCAAGAGATAATTTGAAATACGAACGCGCCACTGTTCTGCAGTCAAATTGATGCCTATTGCCCAAGAGGATATCAAACTTAATGGAACAACGCCAGTCGCTTTTTGTTAACAAAAATTCACATCTTGGCAACCCATTAATGAATTTAACATAAGGGCTTATGTCTGTAAAGTTTAAGGAGGTAATATTGGTAATGTGCTACACAAAAATTAATTACAATTTAATTGAGATTAAATTTCATAATGCAGGAATTTTCTGTATGCTTTATAAATAAAGCATTCATAAACGAAATGTTTGTAAATATAAAATTAAAAATGAAAGCAACATAAACATTTATAAAATCTTTTTACGTTGGATTCCAATAAAAGATACAAATTAACATTCCATAGAATTCCAGCCCGTATTGCTCATTGCTGTACCACATTCATGTAAAATTTTCAAGAAAGTTAGGATTTGTACATATGATTATAAAACAACCCTGAACTTTCATGGATCACATTACAGGGTTGAAAGTTGCATTCTGTATAGGGTAGTAAACCTCAATGTAAAGCCAACGTCTTTTATGTTTAATATTCAAACGCAAACTGCCAAGGTACACAAAACTGAAAATGGAATTAATGATGTTGCAAGTAAACCCATAGCGTGTGAATTTTCAGAGCATAGGAAAATTTCGAAAAACTCTAAATAGGATCAAACTGCGCTCTTTGATTTAGGAGCTGATTGTGCATTAGTTCCCTAGACATCTGAGTCATAGAGATCGTTAACTAGATGTGCATTTCCGCCTCCAGAATAATGAAGGGGTTTAGTATAACAGCCGCATTGGACACCGAATTTTGAAGCGGTTTGGTATGGGCCCCACGTTGGGCGACAAATTATGAAGCGGTTTGGTATGGGTGGTGTTGTCGTCGTCGTTGTTCTATTTGTGTTGACCCCTACGTTGTGATGCCAATTTTGAAGATTTGTTATTGGTCGCTTCGGTGTTGTTGCTAACGCTTCAATGATAACAATTTCTCAGGGAACGTCTGCTATTTTGTGGGTTAGGACCCAACAGAACGCGGAGAGGATTTCAATAATGAAAGTAAGTACGTGACGCGACAAAATATGTACGAGTATATTAGTACTTTATTACGTCAAAAATCTTTCGCGTTCCTTGGTGTTTTGCTTACGATAGGCTTAGCTAGGTGGATACAAGCTTATTTGCTGCATGTGAAACTTATGGATGAGAGCCGCGGAGCTTGAAACTAAAAATCGAACTTGTAATGAGTACTGCGAACTGAGTGTATCTTGCCGCGTGCAGATCTTGTAACTGCGTGCCTCAGATACGTCGAACTTACAACTGCTTCTGCGAACTGCCTAACTGAATGGTGAAATGCGTCTCGCGGCATGTACAACATAGGACTGCCGTGTCTCACCGCGTATAAAACTTCAAACTGAGTCGAACTGCTTCTGCAAAGTTAATGCCCCAGCGGAGCAATCGCTTCCTTATATATTAAATTCAAACCAGGTAATTGTTGACTAAATGATAGCCAAGTGGTTGCACAGGCACACGCAATCTTCGCGCCTATCTTTAAAAGTTCAAGCATATATCTATCATTGGCTGGTTAAATTTCACCTGCTGTACGTATAATTCGTTGTTATTTGAAAGTTTAAAGCATTTGTCTACATTGGTCAGTTTAAAAGGCTATCTGTAGCTGTAGCTGTACAACCACCGATCGTGGTCAGAGCCCTTTAACGAATTTAAAAGTCCTTCAGTTTATTTACCCTGAAGTAGCTGTCCTGTTAAAAGAGAAAGGGGCTTCATACGCCACCCTCGGGTGACTTTCTTTGAATAGATTGATTGATTTACGGACGCTCTTTAACAGCTCAGGTCATCACCGTTCTTTGAATAGAGGTTTTATGATCCTTTTGTAGCCTTTTCAGACTTTTGCAACAAAACTTTCTTTGAATAGATTGATTGATTTACGGTCGCTCTTTAACAGCTTAGGTCATCACCGTTCTTTGAATAGAGGTTTTATGATCCTTTTGTAGCCTTTTCATACTTTTGCAACAAAACACCAAGGAGCTTTCTCTTTTTGTTGACATGCAATCACGTGTTAGCATTATGGCGTATTATACATATATGATATCAACATTACTAATTAGAGTACATGTAATTATGATTGGACTTGCATAAATATACATTATAATTATATTTCAGTGAGGCTGGAATGGAGGAACTGTTTCAATATTTCAAATTATATTTATGCATATGTTTGGCCTCTTTCACGTAATACAACTGCTCCTTGTTTAAAGTTTAGTGTAAATTAGCCGTTGCATGATCTTTAAATGAAGGTTTAAATAATTTATGTAAAATTATTTTGGAGGACAAATTCCTCAATAACCTATCTTAAAGAAAATTTTCCTAGAACAAGAGCAATATAAGAAACTTAATGATATTAAGAATAATATTGTGCCATAAATGTTGTTTCAGCCATTGTAATGCGTGTTTGTTGCTAGTTCCACGTGAGCTTTTCTGAAAACAAACAGGCTTACGGTTTAACTTAATTGGTTGTTTAGAGTTCTTCCATCTATGTAGCAATTAAAGTGAATGAGGGTAAACAGCAAAGTCAGGGCGGTTCGAGACATGCTCGCAAGCAAATCGGACCTATTGCTGTCAAATCTCTCTACTCCTACCCGAAAGAATCAGTTCAAGATCATGCGAAGGTCATTTACATTAGTGCGCAGTGATTGTAGCTCTGATAAACTTTGATAAGGTAATAAATGTGTATTGTGTTTTTGTCAATTACAATTGTCTAATTTAACAAACCACAATTACCACCACAATCGGCATTACTGTCATTATGCTTGATATATTTAATATATCTTCAAATAAATACCCTACGTTAAAATTCTACGCTGTCTGTTTCTTAAATAGAGCTATGTTATCTTGTTCCTTATCTCATATGAAAAAGCACTTAAGTAAATTTGAGCCATGGAAATAGCTTGTGTATAATTATAGTTGCGACATTAACGATGGTATAAGAAGAGCAAATGGTTCGATAATCACTACGATATACGCGAATAGATGAAACGGCGGAAAGTCAAAATAAATAATAACTAACACAATAGATCGATTGTACATGTGTAGCATAAAACCAATACATTCGCGGAGTCAATGTCTGCTCGCGCCCCGGATTTCATCAACCCAAATAATGAATGCATCTCTCATGCCACGAGTGATATCGAATTGCTTAAACAACTCGGAACGACTTAGTCCTAACACTTGGTACTTATAAATGCATATAGAAAGACTTGAAAAATAACCCCGTTTTCTTTAGGTTTACAAGGATGAATAAAAATTTATATGGATTTTCATATTAGATAGTAGTAACTCGGAAGTTTATTACAAATATAAATTTTAATGTTTGCATTTATTCTAAGTTTCATGAAACCTTATTCATATTTATTACATCTCCCATTATAGATATTGGTCTATGTCCATAGCTGCCCCTAATATATTTGGTTTACTTTCCCATTGGGAAATAATCTGCTGAGACAAACAGCCGATTGTTGGCGTAGGACATTTCCAAAGATAGCTGCTCACTCGGGCTAGCGATTCGCTAAATATAAGCGAACTAACAATTGGCGATAAAGGTCCCGAAAGCACCTTCAATATCCCATTCATAACTTTTCAGAAATTTCATTTGGAAAGATTAAATGACTCTCTCAAATTCGATCTGCACAACTAGATTGCTCTCACTTTCAGTCAAATACCAGGGTCACTAATTATACACTTTAGGGGAAGTTGTAGGTATTCAGCAATCAACATGGTGAGCAATTTTATGCTGTATATTTGCCTGCTTTAGAAATTTTATACATTGGTATTTATGCTACAAAGCCATTGTTCTTTCCTACTCTTTTGGCAAACTAAAGTTCCGGTTTCTCAACTAAATATAATGCCTTAAAATTGTTTTAATAAATTTTTAATTTCCTGTTACTGTGTTATTTCTGTAATCTAACCTTAGTTTTGTGTTATTTTTTTGTTGTCCTATAAGTAAGTAGACCTCACACAGGAGTCTATCACAGAGTTATCACAGAATGTTTCTTTCTTCTGTTTCCTAGGTCATAAACGGAGGGTTCAAAAAATGTATACACACTTCAAGCAGAGAAAAAACTGTGTTAACATAAAACTGAATTCGCAGAAAAAGAAAATAATGAGCACTAATCATATTAGACCTTTACAGTTAAAACAGTTGTCCAAAATGCCCACCATCAGCATCGATACACTTCTGACTACTTTCAACTACTGATTGAGCAACGTTTGCGAAATTGTCCTCGGCGATTGCAGCCAAGCCGTTTCAATTTCTTCCCGAAGTGCTGCCAGTGTAGCTGGCTTTCAACGGTATACAACATCCTTTAGAGTTCCCCATAGATACAAGTTCAACGGAGTTAGATCTGGAGAACGCGGTGGAAAATCAATCGGACCTCTTCTTCCTATCCAGTGCCTTGGATCCTGCGCGCGAGACTCGTTCCTGTGCTGTGCTCTGCGATCTCCCAGATCTGACCTTGTGAACATCGCATACGGTATCTTGAATCTCAAATTTGTGCAATTGCTACTCGCGTTGGCGTTTCTGTTATGTGCACACGTCTCCACTGCCTTTGAACTTCAACATTCTCGGTTTCCCAATACTTCTTCAAAATTGTTTTCCGCTGTTCAAACGATAATCTTCACTCCATTTTGTTGTAGCAACGCTAGCATAACATATTGCGAGTCACATCTGTTTACAGAACATCATACGATAATCGTGGCTTCATTTGTTCATTATTGATTTACGATATAATTGACTTTATTTAATCACTGTTGATTTACCTGTCGCGTAGCAACGCTATCATAATGTATGTGGGTCACATCTGTTTACAGAACAGCATACTGCAAATCACTGTTATTTTTCGATGCAACTTTGAAATATATTAAATAGATATCCTCTGTGAAAGTGTGTATACATTTTTGGCACCCTCGGTATATTTAAAGTATTTAAATGCCCATTGTTTCTCTAGGTCCAGTATTATTGTGTATTCTGCTGCCTCTCTGCTTCCTCTTGTGAATACGAAATCTGTCCAAAAAGAAATTGAATTTTCGCCGCCAATGAATTGATGTTCACTTACTTGTGCTGCTTAGTAAAATTCTTCACAAGTTATCTCTCGTTTATTGCATTACTCTATTTTGTTTCATTTTCATTTTGCAAGCATTTAAGTAGCGTTCCGTGTTTACGGCAGAGAAAATGAAGATTCTTGAATATGAATGCCTATGCATCAAATTTTATTTCAAGAGGGAAAGTCATTTGAAGAAATCCTAAAACTATAACAAGAGGTTTAAGGGAAAACGTGATCTGTTATGCACGGTATGAGTTATTCAAAGCGGATAAAACATTCTTGAAGACGATGCAGAACCTAAACGACTGTTAACATCATGTGATAACGATCATGTTGAAAAAGTGGGTACTTTGTTGCGGAGATATCCTATCCGTGAAATAGCAGTAGTAGCAGTAATTAGCAAAACAACGTGTCACAGGAATTTGGTGGAAAAACTGGACATGCATCAGCTTGCTGTAAAATGTGTTACACAATTCCTGACAGTTGAGCAAAAGAAACGCTTGTTGCAGTACAGAGAGAAGAGGGATTTGAAGCCATGACCTCCCGAATGTGAATCCCAAGAGTTTCCGCCTGAGTCATCCCGTTCGTTGCTATTAATTTACATGTTTTATATTTTTTCACCAAGGTTAATATTTTCAAGATTGATTTTTGTGTATATGCCGATTGTGGTTATTTTTGTTTTCTTCAGGACAAGTAAATTTCCTTCTTTGTATATTCTCATATTCTTTTTTCTTTCTGGTTTCAGAAAGCAAGAGACGTCTGCCGCTAACCGACCTGCAGTTTGTGTAAGTTGTTGAATTTCTAAAAATTTAGCTGTCCCTCTCAAGAACATTTCCATTGTAATGAGTGTGTCAATTTTTATAAAATTTCTTGGGATATGGATAGTATGCATTTTTTAATTCCTCATGTTTCATAGCGTTGTTTGATACTATGTAGAGAATACTTAAATTATACTTTTGCATAAAATGTTTTAAAACCAAACCAAGAAGGAATCACACCATCTTTCTCAAGACCATTTGGACCCTACCATAGATTTCCATTTTTATTTAACGACTCTAGATCAATTACCTTGCACAAGTTACTTGTTCTTCACTTTTCTATATAGTGTTCAACGAATTCGCCCTATGTACCTTGTTGACAATAAGTATGCCAGAACAAGCTACAAGAGAGCAGAGACATATCTAAACACGCTCCTGCTGATTTATATCTTTGACATGGGATTAATTTTAATATATGTTTTAACAAAGTTATCTTAGTGTAGCGTATTCCAGATAAATGGAATTACTACATAGAGTCATGTCAGCTTTTCTGATGTAGATCTTTTAGTCGCGATACGTTTATAGTGCTCTATATGCTTATAGCGCACTATTATTTGGCAATAGTATGTTAAAAGGTTGTGGCGGTTTCACATTGAACACTTTTGCTCCCAGAATGATGATAGCGCCACTTTTGGAGCATTTGCAAGTAATGTAGCATAGCCCTTATATGTAAAATTTATCTTCAGCCTCAATTACTTCTAAATTAAAATAGGATGGGCTTGAATGACTGGAAGCTCGAAATATTATCTTTTCCAGGCAAAACTAATGCGTAGGGAGTAGCCCTTAAATTGTTAATTGTTGAACCACATGAATGACAAATGTAGAAGATATATGGTGAAAGGATAATATAAGTTTAAAAGTAAGTCAAGAGCATTAAATGTATTTTAAGAAATGGAATAAATATCAAAAATGAAATATAGAAATCAGATTAGGGAAAACCTAGGAGCACATTGTAGCAATCTACAAAAAGGTTTGTTAGTGGTACACCAAAATGACCCCGATACGTTAAAATAATAGGTAAACGATATAAAAATACATATATCGGTTATGTAAACTTTGCAGGGAAAACAATTTGTAATAAAGATTTTACATTTAAATATAAATTTCCTAAGAAATCAGGCTTTTAAAAAGATAAGCAAATTGTCATTTTATTACTATTTTGGGCGTTGGCTCCTGAGGCAACAGATTAAAATATCTTACTTAGTTTTCCAGGTTGTTTTTACTATAAAAATATATTCGAGTTCATAGAATGGAAAATTTTAATTGTCATGACAAGAGTTTCTGGCCCAGAAATCACACATAAACAAATCCAAATGTCGTCTATTATCCATTTGAACAGATCAATTAAATAGGTGCATTAGATGCATACATATTATTCACAATTAACAATTTTTCAGATAGTCTGCACGTCTGAGCAGGATTACTTTTTCTGTTTCTTATTATTTATATTACCTTATTTTTATCATCCCAAAGAGCTCAAAAACAATTTTTTCCTTTTTTTTGTGGAATATTTATGAAAAGTTAAAACTGAAAAATCGAATTCTTGGAAATATATTTCAATTCTTTGATGCTTCTCATTTGAGAAGAGTTCTTACTCTGTCTGATATTTATTTTAAGAGGTGAATTAACTTTTGGATGTACAGATTATTCTAAAAAATATTGTACTCAAAATTGGTTATGAACATATTGAAACATTCATTGCGAGCCTGAATTAGATACCTGCTAAATATGGAGTGTTATAAAACTTTGTGATGCCGTTGCACCTGCTTCTATTAATCAAATGAGTAAATCACAATGTTATTAAATATGTTATCCAATATTTTCCACTTATAAAAGCGTAAATTGAGAAGAAAAGTTAAATTACTCCGCTACTTTATGGAACGATAATATTTATTTGCTAAATAATGTGGGCCATCTCGGTGGTTTTGCTTGTCTACCTGTAAATATGCAGGTCCCGGGTCCCATTCCCATTCCCATTCCCATTCCCATTCCCATGCCTGTGTACGTGTTTTTTTTTCCGGAGCTTTTTCTTATCCTGAAAGATGAATGCTACATAACTTGGAGCATTTTGGACTACGGGTTCATTTAGACACTCATTTCATCAACATTCATTCATCGTCTCTTTAAGCTTAGTTCTTATGTTGGATGTTAAACTGTCATTAAATGTTAAATTATAAACCCATAACCAAGAACTCACTCGTGGTTTCATATATTAAATCTTATTGATTTAAAGGAAACATGATAGTCACTTCTGCGAGGCATATATTATTTGTCATTTTTCAGATACAAGTAAAAACAACTTCACATTAGAAATGTCAGTGCGAGATGCATATTCACAAAGCACATTTTTCACTAATTTTCAGGAGACTTTGAAGTTGAATATCTAGACTGTGTAATAAAGAAATCTCTTCATCACGTCCTTACTTGTATTTTATGAATTTAAGAACAGTAGACTAAAACTTATGAAACTTGACATTTCTATTGAATTAAACTGTTTCACGAATTGCAGTCTGTTTCAATATCTTAAAATTACTATAAATAAATATGCAATGACGCGAATAACACTAACGGCGAACAATTGATTATTCACGGAATATTTATTATTTACTTAAAGAATATAATTAAGTCAATCTCTACATAACCTGTAATACAAGATTTTTCCCGTTAAGGTTAAATTTTTATGTTTTAAACAACGATGCTGATGATGATAGCACTACACATTAAGCTAGCATCTAGCTAATTTGCCTCCCTACTAGTTAAAATCTCGCACGGTAAATGTGTATTTTAAATACATTTTCAAGGAATAGCAGTAGCAGCAGCAACAAGGAAGTATTAATAGTTTGCGGACTCCCGCACTTCAGCCATAGGCTTTTTGTGCAACTCCTAACCAATTATAGTGCTGAGGTTGAAAGCAATATTCAGGAGGCATGAAGACCCTTTCAGGTACCGTTTCTGAATGTTCTATGTTCATCGCTAAAGTTTATCGGTGAGCAGACTTCAGGTTGACCCAGGAATGTACATCTTTAACAACGTCAACAAACATGACTGGTGCTGGACATTTAGTATCCTGGTGATTGCACAACAATGCACATTTGAGTTTAAGAACAATCGATGCACTGTGGGATATCACTAGGAACACCCTGGACTGCAATCTGAGAGAACAATAATTGGCATTTGTCCTGAATAGTGCTTTTGCGGGAACTGCAAAGCAGACGTCACTATTACATTATTCGGAGTTTGCTATAATGAGATGAGAGTCTCTTCCCCAGTAAGGGCACCGCCATTAGACACAATATACACTACTGTTCAGATTAAAATCCTTGCTAAATTTGACCAGTTGAATGCAAAATTGTTGTAGAAATCTCGAAGACTATTTATTACCTCTTCCCGCCTCATCTGACCAGTTGAGGAACTCAACACAGTAAGCCTGTTGGAGGACGTTCCTTTGGCATTAGCAAAGAACCATTGGCTTCAATTAGATGAAGTACTCTCTTACAGCCACCGCGTGTGGTACCACAACTCGATATTAACTATTGGGTACATGGATCGGATTTTAAGGATAGATATTATGGAACTTTTATAGCTTATTTGAGCCTGTTGTTTTATGGAGTGTTTTGAAGAATAAGATATACCATAGGAAGCTACAAATTCCCCGCGACCTCAAACGGAGATATACGAGCTGCCTGTCGTGTCGTTTTACCTAGAATGATGCTCTTCCACATCAACATGAACGTTTTTCTCCACCAGAGCCAGCGAGCGCAATAACATCACTTCGAATATCGGCGTGGTCATATTCATACCAATGATATCGTCATCGTTGTCATCGATCTCGTATTTTTATACCATGTGGAATTGTACAGTCTGGATATATAGTTTGTCTTTGTTTGCACTAGTTGAGACTTTTTCATGGAATTTTCACTGTGGATGATATATTAAATATATCTTCAAATTAAGAAATTGTGTTAAAATCTCCATTCTGTTTATTTTAAAAAAAAACTTCTCCGTTATGACCATTCCTTATTTTGAATAAAACATAGTATATGTTAAATTGCAGAATTGTAGCGTTTATGTCGGTGGATGTCCCTGGTTTCACCTACGAACAACAAATAACTCATGCCACGATTTCTATTGGAGTTGTCTAAACAATTCTGAACCGCTTAGGCAAACACAATCATTTTGCGTTCCTTAGTGACGTTCGCATAAAGCCAATAACTTCCAAGTTCAGTCAGACCCATTAGTACACGTATTCTTATGGTTTCTCTTGTAAAGGAACGTTATTGGTGCTTTATCTACGTCATTAGTTGTTCAATTTAATTGTTTATTGCTTTTAATTTATTATAACTTTTAATTTATTATAACTTTTGTGGCAATTATTCCACCTTCTCTGATGTTAAATTAGTCAGCGGTACCCCGAAAGTGTACCTTTGTGAATAGTATTTGTGCGCAAATTTATTCGGAGATTAATAATCTACAATGATGAAGAGATCGCTAATCTTGTTCTCCTGATTCCAATTAAGAAAGCTACAAACAGAGCAGCAAAATACTTTAAAGGCTTGTAGTTTACAATAAAGGACCTGTGAAGAAATAAAGAACCAGAAAATTCTAGAAGAGAAACATGTTAAAAAGCTTACAAAATACTTTCGTTTCGCAAAAGTATGTTTACATAAGAGCATTACTATGATCTAGCTTCACTTTTTATTGTTACAAGAAAGGTGACCAGATTTTCAGAACAGATAGTACTTGAGGATAGGTAGTACTGTAAAAACCTATTTCCCCTCAAACAATTAATTTTTGTCTATTCTTTCTTCTCGTGTACAAGGCAGAATAAGTGGTATTAGAATCGACTTATAGATCCTGAAATTATGAAAAAATGGCTTGGGAGATGTAACTTAAAAATGGAATTGTCGACGATATAGACGTCTCATGATGGGCGCTAAAAATACGAAGCGGTTTACTTTTATTTAGTTCAGAGGCTCGCGCCGTACTTTTTCTTCAATCAAACAATACATATGATTAACGACTGCACTATACAAAAAATAAACATGAAATTTTATAGTTCTTTTCTTCAATTTCCAAATTTCTTGTTTACTTGACCTAACTTGGTACCAAATTATTATAATTTTTGCATTTTTATTTTATTAGTACTGTAGTACGCCACACCGTGGTCGGAGTGACAGCACTTTAGTTCACAATAAAAAGTCACTTGACACGGCTCTTTCTTGTATTACACTTTGGCCACTATACGATATTCTGTACATGCGCCTGTCCGCGGTCACTGAACTTCACTAACTACTTTCCCCACATTCACAGCTGTTTTCTTCTGAAGATTTATATACAATAGCTTATATGTACATTAGTTGTGCCAGTGAATGTCACTAGTGAATAATAACATAAATGTCCGCCCAATCTCTCCGTCTTTTGTATCTGGTTCTTAAACATGGCCATCCTATAACTGCCGTACATAAGAAAGAAAATTAAACATACATTAATTGATTAACTAGTAGGGTCTGAAGTATCGGCCTGAGCAATTTCAGCCCTTTTATAACGGCACATTGGTTGCTTATGATATATGCTAGTTTTGGGATGTTTTATCTTGTATGTTTGTGACACCAAGTTGCCCATTAATTTGAATGGTCCCACAGCATGGCAGCTCCATCCTATGGTAACGCCCCTCTATAAGGCTGGAAAATACATTATTTTCAATTAAAACTAAGTCATTTCATTTGGTTTACCAGGTATGTTTGCGGCGCGTGGCTCGACGCTTCCACTTTTCCATTTTTCTTTGATTCGCCGGTATGCTATTTGACAAAGTTCCATGTCGGTAAGCGCCTCTCCCTGGGCAGGTATAGAGTTCTTTTATAGTGCAATTGGTGGTTCCGGCTGTCTATTCAACATCAGCTGGAACAGGTGCTAAATTTGTAGTGGAGTTGATTGAATTGTTCATAATTGTTTCATTAACTGCACAATGATGCACCCAGTGCGTATGTTTGTTATGATGCAATATTCTAAGATAAATAGATATATTTTTGATGACCCTTCTGTTGGGTTACCCTCAAGGGAAGTAGTTATTGAAAGATACAGCTACTCGCCGTCTTTCCTCAAACTCTTGTTAAAATATTTACTTTAAACACCGTTGCGTTATCCAACAAAACAGTTCCCATTTTTTCGTAAATCATGATATAATCACCAATATTTTTGTTTATATATGGGATTTATTTTATTAAATTTACTAAAAGTATCATGCATAACTAATACGTACCTATTTCCAAATTCCCCTCTTAGCATTTCGCCATGTATGTCTATTGTCATTAGAGCGTTAGGCTTTATCTTTCATTTTGACAATACGGTTTGCTAATCCGGTATCTAAGTACTCAACAAAAAATTAAATCATCCTCTCTTTCTCCGACGCTTTTTTTTCAATGCTTTGCTCTGTTTTACTTTAAAAGAATTGCACAATAACAATATCTAGCACTTCTTTAATAAAACCACTCTTACTTCTAAAATCTATTTCTGCGCTCCAGGCATAATGTATCGCATCCCAGTATCAATTCTGTAACGAGACGAAGTATTACTAACAACATTAATTTAAGGAACTAACTATTTGTTTCTACTGTTAACATAATCTGGTGTTTTATTCACTCTTTTTTGCTTTCCGACCGCTACTGCGCATAGAACGCCACACACTGACAGGCACATTATCTTTAAATTACACACAATCAGTTGTTGATGGAATGCATCGTTGCATACATTGTTCGAAGCTCCAGTAGCTCTTCTACCTCCCAGCTCCGAATCCGTTCTTTTATTCTTGGAGGTTTTCTTATCATTTCATCATCTTCCTCATTGCCTCTCGGGTTTCTGACGGTTTCCTCTGTATTATTTATTGTCGGCTACTCCTCTGTGTTTTCATGATTGCTGAACTCTGGTTGGTGGTTTCCCCAAGTCACTACTCGGGAACAGTAGGACCGAGAAAGAAGTTTACCGATGGTACATTTGTTTCCCATCCCTCACTTCCGTTTACCCCTGTGGTCCCATGGTCTCTACTCGTTGTCTCCGTTTCTTGCCCATGATGCTTGCTTCCGGCGGTAATTATTCCATCCTCTTGCAAACGTAAACTCAGTATTCAAGTAGTTTACTGCAGGCCTCCGTCGAAGTGGTTTCTTAATGGTTCGTGTCTGCTTTACTGGTCTGCCCCTACCCCAAAAGAATTTTGATTCGGATGGCTTTGTCTCCCACAATCACACTATGAAATTCCTCCAGGCGTTCTCCATCTCCCTGTAATTTTCACCTGTTGGGCGTTGCTACTATCAAGTTGTTTCTAATAAGCTTAGGATAGTGATTACACTAAGGCGTTTAACTCGCGGTTCACGGGCGGTTAAAGCAGTTTACTTTACCTACCCATTTCAAGAAAATGGTCCACCATACTCAGGTTGTTCCTAGCGGAATACTTCCGGTTGGACAATTCTAATCTTATTGAGCTTTGATGGGCAGATCCCCAATACCAGGCCAAAAATAGCTGTTAAAACTATCTAACCATGAGCATTCTGCCAAAGTAAGCGAATACCAGCTCAGAGCTTATCCCTTCATAATTCTCTCTACTTAGATAACCTTCGTTTTGTCGGGAATAAATATAATTTTCCATAACGTTCCAATTCCTGAACAAAACGATGCGGATTGTTCCCGTCCTCTCCGCAAAAGTTGGGGGCGCTATCTCATTAGTTAGATGATTTGGCCCTGCGTTCCACGCGGGATTTGGTCTTTTTATCATATTAGTATTCCCTTGCACACCAAATCCCATCGAGGCGTAGGCCGGATACGCATAATTTTCAGCGCTGGCTCTGTTATCTTTACTCGCTCTTGGCGAACTGGTTACATTGGTTACATCTACTACGTGAATGCTATTTACATCACTCTGTGTGACAGATTCACGCAACATGCCAATTTCCTGGTTCAGCCTGCTCTGGTTATCGTCGAGGTTTGCACTGCCAGTTTTATAGTTCTAATCTCCTCTACATTTGAGGTACATTTATCTTTAATGGTATTCTGAACTGCCCGTAATTAACGATTCAAATATTCATCTCGTTGCATTTTTTTGCTAAGCCGGCATGGCCGCCTCTGCATCTCCAAAATGACTTTCTCCTTAAAATGTTCATATTTACACCTAATTTTGTTTATGTCTTCCCTTAGTACTGCTTCCTTTTTCATATTCCCCATTTCATTGTCCCACTTTACTAAACTCTCACTCAAGTTTCTTCTTGTACTCTCCTGCCTTCGTTAAACCTCTCCTCTAAATTTTTTCCAATTACTGATGGTTATTAGTTATTTCATTCTTTAGCTCTGTTTATTTACTAATTAATCTCTTTTCAAATTCTGATTGACTATTATTTCCTGCTGATTATTTGCAAGCTTGCTGTCTAAATTCTTTTCTTTATTAGCTTTATCACTATGGTTGATAGTCTCCTGCATTTCCTTGAGAATTCTGAATGGCTATATTAGTTTCCTGTTCCCTGTCATTAAACTCTGCATGAGTAATATCTTCTCCGTTTTTCTCTGCCATCCTAACTATTTTTCTGTTTCTCATAAGCATCAAGAGTAGAACGTAATTATCACTGCTAAAAAATTACAAAACAAGGCACATATACAAAACAGCATTTCTAAAATTTATATATAAAGTAAGTTTTTATGGTTCTCCGTACTTCACCTTCTTCTACAGCGACTGCTAGTTACTCGGCCATCTCTACCCGCTTCTCGATTTGATGCCCAGATGTGAGTTCCGTCGCTTTAGGTCCCATCCAGTACAGCCCATTCCTGGTGTCCATGTTAAACCTTTACATCAAGCCTCTCAAGGCTCCCGCCGCCTCTTTTAATGTTCGTATTTGCCTCCTGGTCGGCGTGGTCGGCGCCTGTCGACTCCGCGTCGCCTGGTTGTCGTTACATCGCCACAGCATCAAGATTTCCTTTACTCCTTCACGGCGTTGTCGTCGTGTATCTCCTACTCCCCTACCGCGCAGTTTTGTCCGCCTTCTCCTCTCCTTCAAGGAGTCATGCTGGCCCCACATTGTGTGCCAAAAATATGAAGTGGGATTTCTGTACACGCCCCACATTGGACGCCAAAAATACGACGTGGATTGGTTTTAGTTGAGAGGCTCGCGGGGGCGGAAACGATTCCATGGCACTCGAATTACGATTACTTATTGCCGGCCGCGACCATCTCAATGAAAGCATTTCTTGTGGAACACCTACTCAAGGGCCCCCATTTTGGACCCTGGGTTTCTCTCTCAGGCAGGCTCCTTTTCGCGCCCTCGTGGTCATGGGGAGGGGGGGAAGGAAGTGAAGTAGCAAATTAGAAAGCATCGCTTCATTTAAAACCTGCAAGTGTTTATTTGAGTCGAAGTTTCTGGACGGCCACCTGATTTGCTGCCATTTGCCGGCGAAGGTAGTTTGCTGCCCTAAACACGAGATTGTAAGAAACCATACACGCTTGAATTGAAGATTAAGACTGCGAATAATCGGCATAAAATTGTCGTGACTATCGCCAACTCCATAATTGAACTGCAGAGAACTGAGTTGAAATCAAACTGCCTACACTGTTCGTTATTCAATGTCCTAGAATGGTCAACTGAAAGGTAAGACGGCGTACACACTACCCGAACTGAAGAGTAATAATACGTATTCTACCAGGAGTAGATATCTAAAAAAAATGCGTCTACTGCCTGAACTAAAGTTCAACACTTCGTGTATTTGCAAGGAAGTTTCCCCTTTTATACCATATTTAAAATGTCGCCACGTGGTCTTCAGAACTCATTGGGGTCCTCACGATAGCGCCCACTCTTGCTGAGGTTTAGAAATTCTTAAATTTCATTGCCGGGCTCTGACTAGCCCAAGCGCGTTCGCTTTTGATTTTTTGAAACTTTGGTTTCCCATAGGTTGATTTTGAAACATACTATCGTGTGGTGTGAGAATGCATTTGCTCCTCCGCTGGCTGCTGGGGGATTTCCAGTAAGTGAAAATATAAAGAACTTATTGCTCTGACTTCTACTGCACACCTGCGATCACTTAGCTATTGTTACCGTCGACAGTCTTCGTTTGGGGCCAAAAGGGAATAGAACCAGAACCGGGTAGCCTACATCTTGTTGTTATATATTTTTCCTTTGTATTAACGCAGGATATAAAGTATTATGTAATCATTATCATTTATTTAATACATGTATTCACTTTGGAGCAGACGGGGGTGAGAATATCTGCTTTGCAATTTGAGCGTACTTTATGACTTAACTTTAGATTATAAAGCACAATGGGTCCATGCAGGCCTAAATGCAGATTAGTTCTAAGTACACAGCCTGAAATTATTTTACATTCATTTTTTCATTCATAGTTATGAATTTCGAAATGAACGTTTATGGTTTTCTATGAGTCATTGAATTCTGGCCCTAATAGCTGTTATAAATGGGATATGATAAGAACGTCATTATCAATTAAACTCCAATGTGTAAAGGAGTTAAATTTGTGGTCGAATTTTAGATTTTATTTTCCTCTTGAATTTTTATTAATGGTTCTGGTGAGGTATAGGTTTTACATCATGACATTCACACGTACCAAAATGGTTGTTGGAGAAAATCAAATTATTTCACAATATAAGATAGCAACTTTCAACTTATAGCGATTATAACAATGGATTGCAGATCTTGAAAGAAGGAATACCAAGCGTAAACGCTAAATTTTTAGATAAAATTCCATTTTCTTGGTACGAATACCAAACAAATTTTCATGATAAAAGCTTAAGCCAACATTAAGCAATAGGCTTCAAGGCTGTCCGCTGCAGAATGGTGAGGGGTACAAACGTACATTCTAGATGATAGCGCGTGGTTTGTGTTATACGGTTTGTGTCACATTATTTTTTTTCTTGTCTTTTTTTTTTTTTAAATTTCTTTTGGGAAAATATCTTGACCAGTTATTCTAATACTATTGTGATCATGAATAAGCCGTACGATTAAACACTCTGAAAGCTACCTTTGACAAAGTAAGCCTCAACCTACGCCATTAGATACGCATCTCTAGTTGGGTACTACCCTATGTGTAACCGAGAACACTCTTCCATTAATTGGAGTTTTTATCAAGTTACACAGTAGAGTAGTTTTTGAACAGTTATTAAATGCACGTCAGAACACTACTCCCTTTGTAACTGAATATGGGTCTCTGAATTCCGTGACGATAGTGACGCTTGTGATGAATATACCCATGCCCGCGTGTTTAATTGACCTCCTTAGTTATCAAATGATACAATACTCCAAGATTTACAGGTATATGACTTGGTAATTAAAACTGAAAATTAACATTGGTCTCTTGGCTATGAGTATCAGGCGCAAAATGGTGTTCCTTTAATTTAAATTGGTGTAACCTTTATAATTTAATTTGATGATTGCAGGTCACGAAGTTTCCACTAGTTGCGCTGGTCAATCACCCACGTGCAATACATGTGGTGAGACCACTCATTTCCGTGATCGTTGTCCATACAAGAAATTTACCTCTTAAGAACAAGTGGGAACAAGTACCTTGTCCAACATTGATAATATTATTATTATTATCCCTCGGAAACGTCTGCCATTCAACTTGATCAGCAGGCAGAAGCTCTACACCCTCTTAAGCCCTCTTACTAGTCAGCGTCTAGTTGGAACCGATGAAACCGACCTTGTTGTCGCAACGGCCTGACACCTCCCTTGTCCTCGCCTACTAGTGACACTGAAATGGTAGCTACTGCAACAAACAAAAAGTACACGAAGGATCCCAATCAATGATGGCCCCTTTGAATAATGTTGATACTCATACTTTACAAAATGATAAACCAGGGATTTCACATCTAGATCCGTGATTACAAGGCAGCACAATTTCTCTAGATTCTGTTAACAGTAGAAAATCTGGAACATTTCTTATGTTATCTGGAAATCCTACTAAACTAATGTCACAAGAAAAGTCTCCTAATACCCTGGGGTTCACAATAGGAGAAAAATTCCTTATTACTCTCCATAAACATGCAATTTATTTTAGTTGCTCTTGGATTAACTTTTTCTCTCTTTACGCTACACACATATAAAATACATTGAATATTAGTAATATCCAAACTCCCGAAAGGTTCCGCCTTCTTGCAAAGACACTTTATTGTGCCCTGGATGTTGATATTGCTCTTCTTCAAGATATATATATATATATATATATATCACTTATGTGGCTACAATACTGAACTTAATGCCGATTTTATTACCCATGGTACTGCTATCTTGCTTGAAGATCACTTGCAATATATGGATGTGCGCGAGACCTCAAATTTTAGCATCACACCTTGTTCTAGGGGACCTCAATATTATCAGTGTATATAGCCCTCCTGGCACCCATATGTGGAAGGAAAGACGGAAAAGTTTTGCTGAAGGTTGGCTTGTAGCTTCTTTATTCTCTAATTCTCCACATATATTATTAGATGACAATTTTAATACTATTTTATCTCCTGAAATTGCACGGAAGTTTACTTACCCTGCCCTACAGTGACCTAATTCACCAACTTGAGTTACGTGATACATGGGAAGTCCTGAATTGCGAACGCTGATGACCTGAGATGTTAAAGAGCGTTCATAAATAAACAAACAAACCTGAATTGCGACCGTCTGCTTTATACATTTCAACGCAATCTCTCGAGTGCACGACTAGATTGCATTTACGTTGACAGAGTCTTTGTATTAGCATTGTGGATATATATCCGACAGTGGTCTCTGATCATTGTGGGTGTCTTTACCGCCATTGCGCTGCCTGCGTCCTTTCCCTCATATGGTCGCGGATACTGGAAACTTAATGTGCTGATACTTTCTGACAAAGATATTCAAGAATTCTTTGCTGAACGGTAACGATGTTGGATTTATCAGCAACGATTTTATTCTACTAAACTGGAATGGTGGATTATCATCAAAACAAAGATAAAGCGATTTCTTCAGCATGTGTTGGTGAACAGTGCCGCAGTAAATAACAATATGGGCAGTTTCTGTATGGAGTGTTACGAGATCTGTACAGTTGCCCCATGATTGATAAAAATGCGGTATTCAGATAAAAAGAATAAAATTCGGATCATCAAACTTCAATTAACAATTTCAGGGGCACTCAGGTGCGCTCCCGAGCTACGTTCATTAATATGGAATCCCCTCCAATAAATGATCATGTATGAGTTCAGCGGCGTGCTAAACGGAAATATATTCAGTGTTTAAAATAGTTCCAATGTTTCTGTATGTAGCCAAGTGGATATTCGTATTGTTACTTATGAGTATTTTCAAAAGTTGTGTCATAAAAGTGTCCCTAAAGAACTCCTTGTTACAGAGGAAGTTTAGGTTCTATCCTCTTCTGGCCCAGTTGATACCATTCCTCTATTTACCATTGTTGAACTGCAAGCACTTTTATTTGCCTGTCACCGAAACAAATCCCCGGAGCAGATGGCCTACGTACAAAATTTTACTCCGAATTGTGCTCATTCCTGAAGGATGAACTGCTTGCAATTTTCAATGAAATGCTCTGTACCACCTTGATTCCTGCTGCATTTGTCTATGGCATACTGACTCTTGTGCCTAAATGTTGCCATCGCAATACTGCAAAAAACATTCGTCCTTTAATAAGGCTATATACTGATTATAAAAGATTCATGGAATATATTAAACACCGTTTATCACCAATGATAACTAATATTCTTGCATCGGTTCAACCGTCAATACGATGTGGAGGGAACATATTGCATATCTTATATGCTCTTCGCGACGCTTATTAGTGCGGCCCATGTTTAGCGTGTTGGGAAAATGTTAATCTCGTGGGGCTTTGACCATGCAACAATAGAGTTAAGATTTTGAACTTAGAAAATATTGAAGCAGAAATGCGTCTATAAAATAATGGAAGGTATAAAATCTCGAGTTATTAATCAGAATAAAGCTACTTTAACGAATAAATAAATTTCAAATAATTCAAGATATTTTTATGATTTACTTCAATAAATAATATTACAGGATTAAAATACTATTACTATTTTAGGAAAATGAAACTATGTTCTTGGAACATAAAGATGACAATGTATAGAAGATAAAAAGGGAATAAGAAATGTCTGTACATAAAATGTAGGGCAGTGTGGCAAGGAAGTACGCCGCGGTTTTTTTTTTTTTTTTTTTTTTTTTTTATGATTTACAAGTAGAAATAGCTTTGGCAAACAATTATTACAAATGTGCAAAATTAATTTCAATCTACTATCGTCATTAATTCTTCATTTATTAAACTGTCAAAAATAAGAATTTATATATTACTGCTCACTGCTTTCTTTGTTTTAGCTACAAGAAGTACTCTTGACTAACTTCGCCGTTAAAGTAAGGTACATGTGATTTTTATTTAAATTTCATTCTATTATTAGAGCAATCCTTGCGCATTCTAATTAGCTAATGTAATTATTGCTTACATTCTCTTCACATTTATCTTTCTGATATATATTCTTGCAATTTTATTTTACTTTTGAACCAGATGCTGTGACATGCTTTTCCTTTAATGACTCCAGAAAATTATAGTTTATTTGCCTCGTATATAAAATGGCTTTTCATTCGTGTTTGTATAAATGTTTGGTTGTCTACTTTGGATGTTAAAACATAAGATAATGAAATATCTCAACCTCGGTTTTAATTTTGATGCGTAATATTGTAATAAAAATAAAATTGTACCTAGACCATTATAAGAGAAGGGGTGATATTTTGCAACTAAGCATTGTGCTGTTCTGCGAATAGTGTTTGCTGGAGACACCCTTTGCCATCTCTCTAAGCATTTATTTATGCATGAGAAACGTTAATTTTAAAATCCATATATTCTGTTTGAGTGGAAGGCAAGTTGAAGTTCATTTCGTGATTTTTTTTTAAATTCATGTTTTAGGTATACTATTTTCTCAGTCAAACAAATTTGAGTCAAAGTTTTCCATATATGCCCAGCTGTAACATATTTTGAGCAGAAAATGTATATAACTTCAAAAGCATGTAGGAAGTAATTTTGTTCGCCAAAGCTGTTTATTTTAGACTGGCAATACTCTTTGAAATAATTAATTAAATTAATTAATGCTGACGGTTAGTTAGATGATAAGGAAACGCTCTGCTGCGTAAATCAAGCAGTGAGCATATAGTATCACTATGAAATATATATTATTCATGTACAGAAATCTGGCACCTATGATCTACTTTCTGCCATGGCAAAAACATGCATGGAATAAGGTAGTCAACTTTAGCACAGTTGGAAAAGGCGAGAGGTAAAGTCGGCTATTATTGGATATAGAAATTTCCTCTATGATCATGAAGTGAATATTTAACGGTAATTTATGTTTTAGTACAGACGATTACCTACGGTTAAATGCAGGTCATTCTTTATAAAGATCAAATTTATCGTTCTGGGAATCTATCGAGACTGTATCCGATATTAATGGCGTTAAATAAGTACATAAATATACAATTGTCATATTTTCAATAACTTTTAATTTTTTACTATCTTTAAATATCTTTTAATCACATTCTGTAGTTGCTTTCTATTGTCATTTGTTAGAAGGGATTAGACATGTTTTGGAGGGGCAATTCAGATGTTAAAAGTTTTTAGGAAAGAGCAAAATAGAGCACTCTTAGATACAAAATGTAAAACATTAAGTTTTAATAGAGACAACTTAAGTTTAAGAGCAATGTGCAAAAGAGATAACTAACATAACAAAAACTGAAGAATGGTGCCCGACAGTCAATTATCTGCCGGAGCACCACTTACCTTACTGGATCAAGAGCGAAGCGCAGACGTAGCCAAATCGAAGAGGAACTAAGAGAGACCAAGAGCTAAGAGCTTGTCGGAATCAACACCACCCGAGGAACACGCGTTTCTGAAATGTTCTACGTCCATATAACCAACCACACTGCGGCATATCATAGTCGCCCACATAACTACACGGATTACTTTCAAATGTAATTCAACAGGAAACCATGTTTTCTTTGCTTTCCCGCAAATATAATTGCAATATCTTCATGTAAATTAAAACCTACTTTAATATAATATGCATAATTTTGTTAAAATTTTACATCAGCTTCTGTATTGGTGATACAATATACAAACAGCGTTGGCCGTCATGTAACCTGAAATAGTGATGGGAATATTATATTGTCTGTATATGATAACACTATGTATGATAAATATTTCTTAATTTTTAAATTTATATAATTAACATTTTAAAATGCTTTATAACATTATATATTATATTTAATATATTATTTTAAGAAAATGTGCTATAAGATATCAATAATTTTTCTAAATAAATAATTCCCTAATTAAAATTTTCTTCAGTGACAATTAACAAAATTGTGTCACTAGAATTCTCCGGGCTGTTATGCCGTGGTCTGCTGGAGATGCACTTTCTAGACATTTCGTCCGCAACTACGGCCGACATCTTCAGTGGCGTAGACGTAGCTTCCTCCGTTGTTTCACTGCGTCTGACGCGTTGGCTTTTTTTTAGGGGCGGCCCCACAACCGCCAACCCCGGTGGCGATCATACGCAGAGGCTACATCGCCTCCCCATGCAGTTAGTACCTAAGCATGCATGAAGGGTGCAGGTTAATAAGAGTTCATGCAGGTGATTGGAAGTTTAACATGCAGGTGACGGGTCGGGTTACGCTAATGCACCCCAGTTAGTAACTATTAGTGTGAAGCGTGCTTGTATGCGTAGCATGCCAGCGTGTCAAAAGTGATTCTCGGGCATCATCCATGACACGACCTGAACGATGCCCGAGAGTTAGAACGTGAGCCTAAATGAGCATGTTAAATGAGTTAATAGGTTAGTTAGCTACATAAGTTAGTATTAATGCCATGAATAATGAGATGGGTCATTCGTTATTTTCATGCATGGGTCATATGATATTTAATGGTGGGGGTGGAATTTTCGTCGTCTTCTTACCGTAAGGAGGTGAATAGTCCATGGGGAGTTGGCTTGCTGTTTCGTTGTTGTAGATGATTCTTCGTGAGGCTTACAGAAGACCTTAGGATCCTGAAAGAGATCTGAGATGTGTGTTAATCAAATTGGGAGCTTTGCTAGGTAGATTATCGCTTCTATGGCTGAGTCATCTTTGTGCAATGTTCGGTCGAATAATGAAAGCGGTCTCTTATGTTTATCGTGAAAAGTGTCATATTTTCCTAGATTCATAGTTGGAGGACTACGGTATTTCTCAATTTTGGTGTATGTGTCAGCGGCAAGTTTTTAAATGAATTCTTCAATAGTGTGTACGTGCAGTTCCTTGCGAATAATAGAGGACGGGACAAGTGCTGGTAACTTAGCTATAATTTTGGAAACTTTGGAGTTTCTTTATATGGCTGGGTGCAGCATACCCCCAGACAGGGCCCGCGTATGTGAGAATGAGTCTGATGAGTGTTTTATATAGTGTAAGGCCGAGGTGTAGTTGTAGTGTATTATTGTAGTTTATAAGGGGGTAGAGTGTGCGTAGTTGTGCATTGGCTTTGTGGCGTACGGTGTCTATGTGTTCTTTCCAAGTATGTCCCTGGTTCATGGTGACTCCTAAGTATGTAATTTTGCGAGATACATTAATTGGTTTATCAAATAGTTTTAGTGGTGTTAGCTGGTTTGACATTGTACGATGCTTAGTGTGCTTGGTGAACAGAATATCTTGGCATTTGTTTGTGTTGACTAATGTGCGCCATTTTGTTAACCAGTGTTCGAGAGAGCTAAGTGCGTGCTATAGATTATTGTATAGGAGTTGAGGGCTACCTGATTTTGTCATGATGGATGTGTCATCAGCTTAGATGTAATATGATGCATTTGTTTCCATGGGTATGTCGTTAATATATATGTTGAATAGCGTGGGCCCTAAAATGCTGCCTTGAGGGACACCTGCATTGATTGGGTCTATACTGGAGAGTGTAGAGTTAACGGAAGATCGAAATTGTCTGTTTTTTGGTAGTTGACAGTGAGTTTGATTGTGGTATCAGAGAATTTGTACTGGTGCATTTTACGTAGCAGGCCTTCGTGCCATACGCGGTCGAAGGCACGTTCTATATTTAAAAAGAGAGCGCCTGTGGATTTGTTTATATTAAAACCTCGCGTTATGTGTTATGTGGCTCTGAGGAGTTGTAGAGTGGTAGAATGTTGGATTCTAAAGTCAAACTGTTGCGGTATCAAAAGGTTATGTCTGTGCAAGTGGGCGTTAATGCGTTTTAATATGATCTTTTCAAACACTTTGCTTAGAGTATTAAGCAGGCTGATCGGGCAGTAATTTAGCGGATTTGAAAGGACCTTGTTCTTTTTTGGGGAAATGCAGTACTGTGGCATTGTTCCAGCAGGACCGATGGATTTTTCCGGGCGTAAAAATCCAAAGTATGGCTTCCGTCGGAAGGGAAGTAAAGCCGTGGGTCCCGTGTCGTACATTTACGGCACGAAAAAGAACCTCAAGCCTGAAGGAGAGGCCTCTGAGCAAAATTTGTCGACCGTTTCACGCCCTGAGTTGAATGGGACGCTGATGACCTAAGCTGTTAAAGAGCGTCCATAAATAAATCGATCAAAAAAGAAAAAGGAAGGATAAGTTCCAGTTTCAAGGACAAAGTTGAATATGGTCCCTCAAACTTTCAATGCGTGAGGTGGCAAATTTTTCAGTGCAATGTTAGGTATTTGATCAGGGCCAGGGGCTTTTTTATTGGGTAAATATCTAATGAGCCAGAAAAATTCCGAGGGACAGGTTTTTCGGATTTTATTGTGAGTTATCATGGAGAAAAGGTTTTTGGTGATGGCCAGGGTTTCCGCAATGAATGGAGGAGACGAGGGAGCCATGTTATGAGTGAGAGTGTTTTCTAGGGCTTCGGCAAGTGCTTCGGCTTTCTCTTGATCTGTTTGAGCAATTGCCTGGTTACAGCGGAGGGGAGGTATATGTGTTTTTACATTTGTAAGAGACTTCGCAATGTGCCATACTTTGTGATGTTCAAGGTCAAGTATTTCTAATGTGGTATTCCATTGACCTCTTATGTGAGAAGTCAAGGCTTATTTTAGTTGTTCATTGCGTCGCTGCAGCTCGTGTTTAGCAACTGGGTGCCTGATAGTCTGCCAGGCGCGACGAGCCTTGTTACGAAGAGCTTTAATACCGCTTATATCAGGTGGCAGTCACTGGTTATGTTTATTAGGGACCTGAATTGGAACTGAGGTTATGATAGCAAATTTAATTGTTTGTTCAAAGTGTTTAGTCGCGTGTTAGAGTTCACTTTCTGTTGTAATTAGAGTATCACAGAGCTGTTCATTTATGTTTTGTTGGAAGGATTCCCAGTTGGCCTTGTTGTAATTATGACAGGCTTGGTTGGGGGCAAGGGCAAGGGCACCCTCAAGTTCAATAAGCAAAGGGAGGTGGACCGACGAGAGGTCGTTAAGTACTGATAAATTAATTCTGTAATTAATATGTTGTACTATGGCGATGTCGAGTATGTCAGGTTTGTGGTTTCTGTTTCCGGGGATGAACATGGGTTCAGTAGGGATGTAGATCACGCATGAGGAGGAATTTTAATGTCTGTTGAGCTTCACTCCTGCTAGGTTAGTGGTTGTGCAATTCCAGAGCGAATGTTTAGCATTAAGGTCGCCTGCTATTATGGTTCGACTTGAAAGTTGCAATAATGTTTCCAGATCAGTGATGGCGATGTCGCCTGGTGGGTTGTAATTGGCAGTTAAGGTGGTTTGAAGATTATTTATCGTTATGCGTACAATAGTTGCTTCGAAGCGAGTGAGCTGCGGAGTAAGAACAGCAAGCAGAATTATTAATTCCGTCCTGTATGGCCACCGCGGTAACCCCTCCAAAACGGTCCCTGTCGGAGCGATAAACAGTTTATCCTTCCATGGATAGCCTATCTAAAGGGCGTAGATGTGTTTCTGTAAGCAGTGCTGCCTGTATATTGTGTTAATAGAGGAAATCTTTGAGTTCGGTCTTACGGCGACGAATCCCATTTGCATTCCTTGCCTTAATTTTGCTATTAGTCACCATAAATGATTTCTGGAACGGCAAACATTGCAAAGAAGTTTGCATAATTCATAATTATTCTTTTGGAATCGAGAGGATAAGCCAAAAGGTTGGATTAGACATCAATAGCCTGTTCCCTTTGTCTTGGCCAGGGCATCTGAAATGGGCCGTTAATCCCCATGACAGTGGCATATGTCTGTCTGAAAGGGTACGGCTCTTGTGGAACATTAGTAGCTGGTTCCTGATTTTGAATATCATTTTCAGTGCGTTCAGAGTTTACACATTGCTTGTTTTGATTATGCTCACTGCGTCCAGAATTGCCGCATGAACACAGAGTGAGTAGCGTCATGTGAGATTGTGAGCCTGAATTAGGTAGCTCGCGCAGTTCCCTTGGGGCAAAGTGTGCCTGGGGGCTATAACTGGGCGCAATATTGGCCTGAGTAGCAGGAATTGTCATGTTACGCCATTGTGTGTATGTCCACAGAGTCTGGGCCCAGTTGGGCACGATGACAGTATACTGCTGGGACGGAGCAGCTGCCCCGTAGCCCGTGGTATGCTGGAGTCCCTATAGTCGGGCAGCAGAGTTGCGAAGGACAGCCAACTGTCTTTTGTATTCAGTTCAAGCCCTGTACCTGGCACCGTGGCCCCGTTGCTTGCACAAAGCACACCTGCGTTGTTCATTTGTGGCAGTGCACTCCCGCGTAACATGGGGATCCATGCATCTTAAACAGACAGGTCTCGGGGCTTGGCAGTTGCGTATTTGTTGGTAGCGATTACACAGCACTGCACATGCGGGGGTATGAAGTCTTTAATGGTGACCTTCATGTGTATTATGACGTCAAGTTGTAGGACCTAGGCTCTGACCTCATTAGATGGTACCTCCACTTGGTAAATTGGGAGGGGCGTGCGGTCTTTATAGAGCCGGCGCAGTTGAGCTACTCTGGTAATGCCGATGCGTAGCCACAAGAGCTCGTCCTAAATCTCCTTTTCTTTCTCATTTAAGAATAAATTCTTGATAACCAATCTATGGCTTCTGGCAGGACCGGAAGGGGTCATTTGAAAATTGATGGCCCTGTCCCTGAAGAACAGGGCGAGGGCGCGATAGCCTGCTGGTTCAAAAGCACTAATTTGAAAGCCCCTAGTCTGTGCTGCCCTTGTCACTCTGTACCCATGAGAGGGGTGATTAGCATCAAATTCAGCCAAGATCTTTGACAGATCTTTTTCTTTTATTGATTTATTTATGGACGCTCTTTAAGAGCTCAGGTCATCAGCGTTCCATTCATCTCAGGCCGTGAAACGGCCGACAAATTTTGCTCAGAGGCCTGTCTTTCAGGCTTGAGGTTCTTTTTCGTGCCGTAAATGTACGACACGGGACCCACGGCTTTACTTCCCTTCCGAAGGAAGCCATACTTAGAATTTTTACGCCCGAAAAAATCCATCGGTCCTGGCCGGGTTCGAACCCGCGATCTTGGGTTTAGGAGGCAAGTATGGTAACCACTATACCACCAGGACCGATTTGACAGATCTGTGTCGTGGCTTTTTGACACATATAAGGGTGGCTGGAGCTCAGTCGAAACTGCTTGGGCAAATGTGGTCGGGGAAGTGCAGGACCTTCTGTAGCATGAATTGGCGTGAGAGGTGGCTGGTTGGGCCGTGGGCTGGGAGGAAGGGGTTTGAGAGGGAGGGATTGAGTGGTGGGTACTGACGTGCGCGACGCGGAGTGGAGTGGCTGGACTGATGGGAGTCGGTCATGGTATAGAAGGAAGCAGGAGGAGTGCAGATGGTGTTGGGAGTGGCAGGGGAAGAGGGGGGAGGGTTGGGAAGGGGGTTCTAGGAGGAAGGGGATTGCACCTCTCAGGTGGTTCAACATCCTCTTTGGCAGCATAAGGCTGCTTACCAAACTTCCCCATGATTCAACTACTTATGTGTTGAGCACCTAACAAAATTATGATTATGAATATTAATAGGTTTTTTTTATTAAATTATCCTAAGAGTGAAGAAGAAGAGGAAGGAAATCTTATAATCTAAGGGGTCCTAATGGGGTAAGCTTATATACTAATAGAAAAGAGGAAAGACAGAGAAATATAGAGAAAAAGACAGCTAGAAGGGTGCTGAAAAGCCCGAGCTACAAAGGGTCTACCCAAGGGGCGCCAAGGTACCAGTTAAGAGACTGTTAGCTCGACCTTGTAGCTCTGCCCAAGCTAGGCTGTAAGTTGGAGGTCTGAAACAGATCAGATGGTATCCTCGTTGAGGTGGCACAGCAGTGCCCGGCTGAAGGGGCAGTGGTTGCCGGGTAGTTTACCTCGCGCCGCTCGTAGATAATACTCCGTCCGCGGCTCGCGGCCGAGTGGCGGAACTGCAGGTAGACGAGTCCCCGCGCAGCTGACCCTCTTCCCTGAAGACTTGCGCCGGTCGGCTTTCCCCCGCTTGGAGATCCTGCCTCGTCCGCTCCTCTCGCTGAATTCACCACTGGAGCGTTCGATTTTTTTATTGTTTTTATTTTTTTACCAATGATATACTAGGTATATAATTGAATCTGTGATGATTCTATTTATTGTTTAATTTGGGAAGTAGGGGGTCATTGAGCCTGGTACCGCTTTCGCACCCAGGAGTTTGTGAGCGATTCTAAAATCACCAACCAGTTATAATGGAACCGGTGTGATCGGGGAGGTTATGAGGTATCGACGCCATGGCAACACCCTGGCGTAAACCTCCATCAGTAGTGAGGTCTGTGGTTTAATCTTAGCAATTGGTGTTGTTCATAATATTTATGGTGGTTTGTTCGGCTTGGAGATAGTGCTGAGTGGTTGATGGGCGTTTCCTCTGCCTTTGGAGGACTGTTGTATAAGCCTGTGTCTTCTCTTGTTGGCGAGGTTGACCTCGATGGCGGTAATTATTACGTCGTGGCGGAGGTGCCGTCAGGTTATCTACAGGTATGTTTGCTTGCTTCAATTCAAGAAGGCTAGCCATAGTGAAGTGCAGTAGTTTAGTTATAGCAATGAAGTTGTTGTTCTGGGTGTCCAGTAAGGTTTTTATTCCAGTTTCGGTGGTTGATTTCATGCTTTGAATGCGTCTTTTAATGTTATCTGAGGTCTGTGTGTTCGTAGCCTGGAGAGTGGTGAAGGCCTCTTCTAATTGGTTCAGTCTAGTTGTTGTGGCGTCCTGTACTGCAAGTTGTTGATTGATTAAGCCTGTGTGTTGCAAGATGGTACTCTGTAGTAAATTGATGAGTCCAGTAAGTTCTGTCACTGCTTGTATGATTGCAGTCAGAGTGGTGAGTGCTGTTTCCCTATTCTTGTCGATTATGGCTGTGATTGGTGCGCCCTGTGCAGCGGCTGGCAGAGTGGTTGGGATGCTGTGATTACAGTTGCAGCTGCGCTGGAGAGGGCAGGCGGCCTGGCCGGTATAATGGCTAGTACTTCCGCAGGAGGCACAAAGCCTGCACCGGCGTGCCAGGTCATGTGTTTTGCAATCATATGTGAGCGATGCCGCTCCGCAATATGATGGTGTCTGTTCATGTGGTAGTTCAGGTTCATTGTCGGGATGTTGATGTGATGGTGGCGGAGTGTAGGGTCTGGTAGTGGGATCGTCTGTGTTTCCATCTGTGTGCATTGGCGGGGCCATCTGCAGCTGCACATGTTTCCCCTTAGGAGGTGCGATAAGTGCAGGGCCTAAGGTTGCAGGTGCTGCGGCTGGAACTGGCTTGATCGGTTGGTTTGGTGGGTTATCTTCTTCTTCTTCTTCTTCTTCTTCTTCTTCTGTGTCCTGCTGCTAAAATTTCCCCTTAAGAGATTGAGTCGGTTCAACAGGGCTCCAGGCTAGAGAAGATGCAGGTGTTGTGTCTGGGGCTGGCTGGTTGTCGGCAGTGAGACGCGAAGCTGGCATGTGTGCGGCGGCGGGCGCTGTGCTCTTAGCGGCCGGCGTTTGCTTTGCTGCGGCGAATAGAATATTAGTATTCTGCTACTTGATTTGTTCCCCTCTGCTTCGATGGCGTGTTCTGCAACCGCAGACTTATCTAACCTAGACGGCAGTTCCTGTTGAATTCTTTGAATCTGGTGTTGATGCTACGTTTTGTGGTGCCGATGTAGACAGAACCGCAGGAGTAGGGTATGCGGTAGACACCGGACGACGACAAAGAGTCCCGGGGATCTTTGAGCGAGCACAGTAAGTTTCTTAGCTGCTTAGTAGTCTTGAAGACGGTCTTGACACCGTGGATGTTCGCACACTTAATCCAGAATCTCCTAAATCATACTTTGCAGTCCAATGATCTGATTGTCAGCTTTGACGTCGTGTCTCTCTTCAAGATGGTTCCTGTACAGCAAGCTCTCACTGAGCTTGCACATATTTTACTCGACGATATAATAACACTTTTCAAACAGGTGCTCAGCACGACTTACTTCCAGTGGAATCACTCATTTTATGAACAAATAAGACGGTGTTGCCATGGGCAGCCCGTTGAGTCCGGTGGTGGCCAACTTCTTCATGGAATACTTCGAAATTACAGCACTAGACACAGCTCCACTAAAACCAAATGCCTGGCTGCGCTACGTTAATGATACTTTCGTTATTTAATCTCACGGGGAGGAAGCTCTACATGAGTTCCTCCTTCACCTCAATAACATCAATCCCCGCATTCATTTCACCATGCAACAAGAAGTAGGTTGACAGTTGGCCTTCCTAGACGTTCTGGTTAGCAGAAAAGCCAACTTCACATTGGTCACACTCTACCATAAACCCACTCATACTGACCGCTATCCAAATAAATACTCCAATCATCATCCAAGGCAGATACGTGGCATGATGAAAACTCTCGTAAATCATGCTGAAGGGATTTGTGAGCCCCAGCTACTACCACAGGAACTGCGTCACTTGGAACTAGCATTACAATCCAACGGTTAATCAATTCAGGAAATCAAAAGAGCCAGCCGCCCGGCTAGACCGCAACCGCCCAGCCAAAAACCGGACCAATCTTATGTTAAAGGCAAAGTTTTTTCTTACTTATTTCAAAAACGTCACAGATCGTATTGAGCACATCCTAACACACCATGGTGTTAAGACCGTCTTCAAGCCTACTAAGCAGTTAAGAAACTTACTACCTCACTCAAAGATTCCCGGGACCCTTTGTCTTCGTCCGGTGTCTACCGCATTCCCTGCTCCTGCAGTTCGGTCTACATTGGCACCCAGAGGGGGAACACATCAAGTTTCAGGACACTAAATTCCTTCATCCATGACGCACTACCATGCTAGACTGCAACGTAAAGCCATCGAAATCAACAAACATTCTAATAATTTCAACAGGAAAGAAGAGGTCCTGAAACTTAACAGCAACTGGTTTGCAGCGATTAAAAACACAGTACAATATCCAACACATAATAACATAGCAAGCCTATCACAAGAGAGCAACAACACAGCAGAGACCAGGCTCCTCCCACTAGCCGATCGGCCGCCGCTCGTCCCGGACCAATCAGCTCTGGTACTATAAATATAGCGACACCAAAGGCCAACGCTCCTTCAACATGGGACGCCGAGGGAGTAAGACGCCAGCCAGCCAATCAGCACGCAACACTTGCTCCGCCAATTCTAAGTCAGCGCCCGCCGCTGCAGGCACACCTTCACCAACGCTTCCCACTGCCGACCAGCCAGCTCTAGCCACAACACCTGCCACCTCTCCAACCTGGGACCCTGCTGAACCAATACAAATCCAAATTCTTAAGGGAAATTTTGGCAGTAGGATAACCAGGAAGAAGAGACCTTAACTAACCAAAGTCAATGCAGCACGATCGAACCACCGTCAGTCGCCGCCATCTATCCACCTCCAATCGCCACACCGACAACCCGGGATCCTGCACTCAACTCACACGCATCACTTAAGGGGCAACATGTGCCGCAGGATGCCCCGGAGGAGCTTACAGATAGAAACACGGACGATCCCACTGCCAGAACCTGCACTCCGCCTCCACAACCTTCACTTTCAGACTCAGCATTGGATCAGCAACAGAACCAGACACTACAGTTTAACGCCGTGCTCCTAGGAGTCCCCCGGAACATAGCTTCGTCCTATATTCTTTGAACTGCCCAGCGACAGTGACCATCCGCACATTATGCAACACGCATATATTCCAGTACAGGCGCGACAACGGTACGTGTTAATTTTCTTGAGCCAGCAGAGTGTGAGGCGGCTATCTCAGCCGGAGTCACTATTGGACCAAACCGCCTCACATTCGAGCCCAGCCACCGCCGACGCAACGTTCCATGCAGATGCTGCCGCATGTACGGACACGCTGTACGGCCTGTACGGAGCTTCCGCGATGTCACTACTGCGGGGCAGCATCCCTAACAGCAGATTCTACCGAACACGACCTGGTGCGCCGCTGCAGATTTTGTGCCTCTTGCGGAGGTACAAGCCACTTTACCGGCCAGGCCGCCTGCCCAATACAACGCAGCTCCAACCACAACCGCAGTAAACCAACTACAGACCACTCACTGCCAACCACAGCGCAGCACGCATCAACCACATCCATCTTCGACAAAAGCAGAGAAGCAGCACTCACCACACTAACCACAATTATGGAAGCAGTAACAGCACTAACTGGCTTCATCAACGAACTACAGAACACCATCTTCCAACACACCGACTTAATCAACAACTCGCAGCACAGGACGGCACCACTGCTAGGCTGAGTCAACTGGAAGAGGCCTTCAACACTCTCTAGACTACGAACACACAGACCTCAGACAACATTAAGAGACGCATTCAAGATATGAAATCAGCCACCGAAACTGGAATAAAAACCTTGCAGGACACCCAGAACAGCAACTTCACTGCTGTAACTAAACTACTGCACTTCACTATGGCTAGCCTTCATGAATTGAAGCAAGCAAACATACCTGTAGATAACCAGACGGCGCCTCCACCACAACGTAACGATTACCGCGGAGAAGACTTCCCTGGTACCCCCCGGCAGCCATCGAGGTCAACCTCGCCAACAAGAGAAAACACAGACGACTTCCACAGTCCTCCGAAGGAAGAGGAAATGCCCACCAACCACTCGGCACCACCTCCAAGCCGAACAAATCACTATAAATATTATGAACAACACCTATTGCTAAGATTAAACTGCAGATCACACTCCTGATGGAGGTTTACGCCAGGGCCTTGCCATGGCGTCGATACGTCATAACCTCTCCGACCATACCGGCTCTTTTATAAACGGTTGGTGATTTTAGAATCGCTCTCAAATTCCTGGGTGCGAAAGCGGTACCAGGCTCAATGATCCTCCACTGCCCAAATTAAAGAATAAATAGAATCATCACCGTAATACCTACAATATAATTGTTAAAAAAAAAAAAAAGCCAACGCTTCAGACGCAGTGTGTCAACGGAGGAAGCTACGTCCACGTCACTGATGATGTCCGCCGTAGTTGCGAACGAAATGTCTGGAAAGTGCCTCTCCAGCAGACCAAGGCATAGCAGCCCAGAAAATTCTACTGACATCTATGACTCCGGCCCTGAAGGCCTACGTTCTCTAACAAAAAGTGTTTTGTGAAAATTGCATCTTACCCTGTTTTACACATAATAAGGTTCGTATTCATAGTTCTTAAGCGAATTATCGCTTTTTGCAGTTTCTTTCTATTTTGGTCTTCCCTTCAAAGTATTTTGTTCATCGTAATAAGCAAGGAGCTCTCAACCGAGTTGACCGGATTGTTTCGTGGCCTTTTCAACGCTAGTATTGCATAGTTCTAAAAATGTCGGCCTGTCAATAGTTTATCGAATAACGTGGGTAAAATATTAAAGTTTTTAAAATTGAGGTCATAAACCAAGTACTGTAATTTTCTGTGCATACCTATGCATACCTGTCCTTTCAGCAGCATGACATAAAACAGAACTTCGCTAAAATAATTCTTTTTTGGTTTCACGCCTTCTTGGTATAGTAGTATCGTTTCTGACTGCTTACCCGGTGGATCTGGGTTCAATTGCTCATCAGATCAAGCTATTTGTGTAAGGGTTTTGTACCGGAATTTTTCCCCTGATAAGATGAATGCCGGATAGCTTTGAGGGGCCAAATACTCCAAGCTTATTTGCGCCGACATTAATTCATTTCATTTATTCATACGGACTGCCAAAGTTATAAGGATCTCTCTAGTGTACCATAACCATCATCTCTGCTGGGACGATACAGCGGCGTCCTATGGACGTCCTGATCTCAGAAGTATGCTACAATACCACCATGCCATGAGGGAATGCCCACAAGTTCATGAAACAATAAGATATTTTTGGACAGAAAAATCTTGTTTGGTTTCGTTGAAGTACGAATTGAGACAATCTTCTAACGACGTACTCTAGCCGTGCCACATAAAATAATTTGCCTAACTTTTTGCTTGATATAAAACCACAGATCAGTTGACTTGCAGTAAATTTTACAGTCTATTTAACCAAATCTGTGTGGTCTCGTTGCATCTGAAACAAAGCATTGTTTGCCGTTTGATCTATGAAAATTCAATTCCAATTTATGCGAAAACACCACTATTGCTGATACAAGCCATTTCTCGCTCTGTCTTTAACTGCACTGAGCTTGCTTATCCACTAAACAAAAATGTCATTAATTTTTTAAACTGATGTACTGAGCCGTTTTAATCCATCTCCACGTTATAATACTTCCCATTTCTGATTTAACATAAGAAGTCTGTAGACTGTAGACTAACATCCGTATTTCTCTTAGGGATTTTACATTCCAATTCTACAGAAATATTTTTTCTGCAATTGTTTTGCTTATCAGTATCCATGTTATTATGCTACAGTGACTAATGTAGCTTACTGTAGCACGATGAAACTGCTCCGTTTATAGCGAAAGGTGGTTCAAATTCAACGTTGATTGTATCCGTGTTTGAATTGGTTATGGAATATTGTCCTGCTATAATATCATGTGTTTCTTTTATATTTATTTTATCTATGTTTAAAGTATTTTCCCCGTTAGTATAGGTAGCGGTTGTGCTTCAGTTCCAATTTTTCTTTTTTAATAACTTTTTGAACAAAACATTTATGAATTTGATTATTTATAAGAAGCTCGTAAAATCGCACTCTTCTGAAAGTTACGTTTAATATTACAAATAATAATTTTCACAGAGGGTATGATAACAGGCGTTATTAACCTTTCTACTTCATCTCATTGCGCAAAAATTTTATTAAACATGTGTTACATTCGCCAGTTGACTTATCTGTTTACTCCTATACCCATCTTATAAACATTTATGTACATAATTTTATGTGTGTACGAAAGTCCTGAGCGGAGTACCTGGATGGTGAACACCCTAGGTTGTAACTAAGAAAACTGCGCTATTTTAAAATCTTATGAGGCTGATGGCCAAAAATCTAATAAGGAAAAATGTTTCTTTGGTCCGATTTCAATGAAACCTTATTGTGCGACTAATACATTCTAAGTTTAATTATATGAATACTTTCCCTTAAACTAAATATTAACCTACACAGAATTGTTGAAAAATAGATAGACGGCTCAGGGCGGCACGGCAGAGTCAGCTAGTATAATAACCACATATCATTTCCTTGCTTGTGCTATTGTCAAAAAATGTGAACAGTTGAAAGAAAAACATAAGTGACCGTAGAGTGTAAATGCAAATATATTATCTGTTTTGAAAAAGAAACGGGATGAAAACTATCAGGATATTTGTAATGTATTAAAGAATCAAAATGTACGTAAGTTTATAAACAACATGAGTCAGGTGTTGATGAACAACAGTTTGCGATCTTTCTTGAAAATATATTGAGAAAAAAAGTTTTTCCTTAAAGGAAACATGCAGACGACATTAGAGTTTACTAATGGAAATGATTAGATATCTTAGATAAATTATAGTAGTAACTGAAATGAACTGAAATTGAAGAAAAATATAAAATGTCCTAGATAACAAATTGAAGTTACAATAATTACAGACCATCTACATAGAAACGCTCTAAATGATGGGATATTTTACTAACCTATGATGCAGTTATCGTTAGGGGTGGATCAAGCGGTAACGCTTGGCACTCACATTCGTGGGAGGCCGGTTCAAATTCCTTAGGGCCGGCTATCTTGACCTTACGATTTTTCTTTGTTTTCCATGATAGCTCAGGAGAACTGTGGGGATGAATCTTGCATTTCCATGAATCTGTCATTTCTCCTCAATTTATTTGGTTGGTTCTATTGCCAGCCGAACTGACTGATGCTCTGTGCGGTAAGGCGATAGCTGGCACTTTTACAAGGTATCATGTGGGTCTCGAAATTCTTGGAATGGGGTCTCCACCAGCGTAAAGATTCTTCATCTGGAAACAATGTTAGGCACCTCGTTTACTGCCACTGGATCCTATCACCTGGTATTCCCTCATCTCATACCTTCTTTCCGGAGTTGCCTCCTTTGGGGGCGTAGGCTCAATCGGTAAGCCTTAAACAATACTAAGAATGATCCTTCTGCACATACTGCTGTTTTCCACGGATACTTATCCTAAGACACATCAGTGATCACGTCACATTCAAATCCATTCTGTGCAAATGTTGACTACAAAGGAAGCAAAATTCAATACGATTAAACCATGGGAATGCCCTACATGCATAAATATTATATTTTCCTTTTCATCTTCTATTGCGTGACAGCCCGATATCGAGCCTTGGCCTGCCGCAGCGATCGCTGCATCCTCTTAACTCAATCTTGCGACGTCATTGATAGAGGGTAGTGCTGCAAGGACGGGTGAGCAGCAATGCTACCCCGCAGGTCGCCTATCATGTTCTGTTTTTTTTTTTTAATAGAGGGACACTAAGTTTCTATCAGGCAATTTCTCAATTATGAGGCTATATGGACCCAGTTCCAGATCTTCCTAAATTAGACTTTTTCTAGGCAGGTACTGAGGGTCGAATACGGGACTACTGTCCAGCATTCAGTAAGGGCAGCCAAAATGTTCCTCTTGTGTATTAAAAAGTTAAAAATTGTTGCACAAAACTACGGAATGATATTAGGACTTTTAACTGATTTGAAACGGCTGTACGAATATTCAAATACAGAATTAAAATAAAAATAAAACATTTCGATTCCAAAATATTTAAATGTGCATATAAACAGTGATTTAAATGTAAATTTGCAAATTATGGTACTTATGGCAATAATTTTTCTCCATAAAGATTGTGGGGTAATTGCATTTAAAGATGAATCTACAGGAACGAAGACTCACACGTCGCCTAATGAAAGCAGAAGCAAATAAAGCAAAAAAGAGACTCGTCAAACATGTTGTAAGCTACGCTTGTGCAGATAATATTACCGGAGTTAATTAATGTAAAAAGGATACGATTTCAGTGACCGACATCCCCTTGCAATGATGCTGCATTCGTCAATACTAGCGATAAAATCATCTAAATTCAAACCTTTGCATCGCAGTGAGGCGAGAAAAATATCCAGAATATAAGTACACTAAGAGTGCTTTGCTATTTTCATATCAGGATTTATGTAATTTTTATTTTTCTAACCAAATAAAAGTGACAAAGGGATATATTTCTAATTTTTATTTATTTACGGGTGTTCTTTAAAATATCTAATCATCAGCACGGTATATTTAATTAAGGACACGAAATGGCCAATAAATTCTGCTTGGAGGCTTATTTCGGTTTTGAGGTTATTGTACGTGTTTTAAATTTACCACTTGCTACCCCATAGCTTTACTTCTCATCCCAAAGCACCCCTATTTAGGATTTTTACGCCGAAAAAATCCATCGACCCTGGCAGGGGTTAAACCTGCTATATTGGGTCTATGAGAAAAATATAGTTACCATTATACTGTCAGGGCCAACACACACATACGCACACACGCACATATATATTTCTAAAGTGGAGTCATCAGAGATATATGTACTTTTAACATGAGTCTATAAAATATGTTTATGATAAATCACACTCCCTTTATTTGCATGTTTTAGAAATAGGCATTTAGAAGAATTAAAATTGCACAAATCTGTATTTAAATACCCTCTAGTATCAGGATATCGTTTTTACTGGATTTATTAAGAAACAGAATAAATCGTTCCCAAAATCCAACCCTTGGGGTTTTCAGTACCATTACTGAATGAAAATAAAAGCTAGCATACTCAGAGTAAAACTGGACTGTCGCTCATTTAGACATTGACTGTCTGCTTGTCGTTGTGGACCGCGTTTGATTTCCGATAGGGATAATTTGCCTATATAAGGCTATTTCCGGAGTATCCTTATGTTGAATACAGAGTATCGTTAGGCATTGACGGACTGCGGACCAATTATGTCATTAATCTATTCAGTTCAACGTCTCAAAGATATATGTAAATTAAGAAGAGGTTCTAAACAATTTAAAACCATTAAACGACTTTATTTTTTAAAATAAACAATGAGAGAAATTTAAAAATTTTCTGTAAAGTATTTTCCTCGTTCAAAAGGCTAATGTACCGTTCCGTGTTTATTTGCGCATTCTCGCTAAGAACTTCGAGCAGGTTTCCACGTTAGTAATCTCATTAAAAACGTACAATATAAGCAGCTTATACCGTCAGTGGTAGAGTGGAATGAATACAAAAAAATCAATTCTGTGGGGGTAAGTGCCCATATTTTAATCGGTTATTCGTTATTAACTTTGCTTCGATGCAGTTTGAAGCAACAAGTATTTTGGTTCCACTATAAGCTATACTTATTTGAAAGGAAATTAACTTAAGTGAAATCGAAAATATTAAGTTCATTCCATAAAATTAGCCAGTGTTCAAATAATTAAAAAGAAAGTCATTTATTCATTGCTATTACTCAAAACAAACAGGAAGAACCAACTTTTGAAGGAAAGCTAATTGCCATTAAATAGTAAATGTCATGTTGAAAAGCCTACAGCGTTTTTCAAGTACCGATGGTGCAATACGGATAGTTCCGAACACTGTCGGCACTCAATTCTTAAGCCTTCGTTGCACAATGTATCACGCTGAATCATAACTTTGTGTCTTAAGTGAGATTTATAGGTATAATTAATGCAGTTAACCACCTATATTCAATATATATTAATAGATAAATATACTTTACACACATTATTTATGATTTAACGCGAAATACTACTTCCAGCTTATGGTATTTTTAATACTCACTTCTTTAAAGAGGTTTGAAAAAATGAATAATTTTCATACTAAAAACATTAATGGTATAAAATATAAAGTATTATATATTATTTAATTTTAGAGAAGTGGTTTCTGTTTGTTTAAACTTCCTTGTAAATGCAGGCTAACGTGCATTAATTTCAATATACTTCAATATTTACATGAAATCGACATCAAATAAGTTGAATAAATTAAAATTACTTAGATTATCGTGTTTATTTATTAAAACATGTTTGTTTAAAAGAGCAGCTGAACTTGTTATTTTTATAAAATAATATTTTTTTGCGTTAGAGCAACCTAATCTTTGGAAACTTACAACTGTACGTTTAATTAACTGAGTCACATTTATATAATAGCCTCTGTAACATAGGTATATGTGCTGTTTCCTGCGCTACAGTTTGTTGTTTGTTGGTGATACCTAAAATGATTACATGACTCGAATGACTCCAAGAGTAGAACTATATGTGAAAAAGAGTTGTGATTGTAGTATTGAGGAAGATAAAGTTGTGAATTTGTCATCCTGCTAAAGAATTTGATTATCTACTGAGGTAGGGCAATACACCCATGCCTACCACGAAAATACTGGCAGAAACCAAGCCTTACCACGACCAGAGTAGTCTCTCAAAACTAATAAATGCATACCAGTAAAGGGATGCTTTTTAAACTGCACTACAAATGTGTTCAGAACTAGTAAAAATTGACAAAAATAGTTTGTTTGAATAGTAAAAAAAGACACCCAGAAGCCGATCAGAATGTGATATGACAATAGAAAACCGTTAGTTACTTAGTATACGTCGCTCACGGTAAAGTTGCACTTAAGAGTTCATTATTGTGGGAAAAAAAGAAAGCAGTGAAAGAGATGGAACATCCAGCACTACAACCTTCTTCTGTAGTAGCTACCTATTCTTAAGAAAGCTTTAGTTATGTGCTTGAGTGACGAAATAAGTGGTCATTATATTGTCTTTATGCCATCTTTAGTTTGCGCTTTTTTTAAAATTATACACATCCAAATAATTCACAAAATGCAATGTGCAGTTTGCATGATGTTCCGACAGTTCCCGGAAAGGTCAATGTCGTCATAGCAGGTAGTATAGCTGAATGCAGAGATATTGTGCTTTAGGTCTATCCGTAGTTCCGTGTTCCGAAACATGAGCTTCACCCGCAAGGGAGGTTTCAATTAACAAGCAGAAAAGTACATTTATTTCCCGAAAGAGGGCAGAGAGACAGGTGGTGGTAAGCCCATCGTCTCCAACGTCATTTGACAGGGAACTAATGTATTCCTTAGGGGTGAAAAGGACAATAATACTGTCCGAAGAACCTCTTTTTTCACGTGTCGTATATCTAAGACACAGAATCCATGACTTGCAGTTCTTCTCGAAGAACTTGTGCTCGAGATGTTTATGCTCTGAAGTCCAGGTCTGAACCCGCGAATCTTGGATTCAAAGGATAGCACGCTACCCCCACACCATCGAGATTATTAATGCTTATTAACATAAAAAGACACTATAATATGGTATACAGCAGCAACACTGGACACCTATTGATTGGTCGAAGTGAATCCAGACACGAGCGCTTTGTTACCAGGAATAGAATATATACTAGCAAAGTAAAGGAGACGAGATTTTCTACCAGCGCGTTCTGCCAGTTTTTGAACACGGTGACGACCATTTATGATTTTGGGATAATTTTCTGGTATTAACGTTGGGAATATTCTGAAAATTGAAGAAAAGATGGGCCAGTAAATAAAATATTGAGTCATCTGGATTGCATTTAGTAGGAAAGATTGCATCTTTCAACAAACAGTACTATAAGCAGGATTTACATTGCATCCAAAGAAAAATAGAGGATGCTGAAGATTTGCTGCACATGTAACTCCATAGAATAAGTTTTTATGGGACAAAACGGATAGAGTAGGCCAAGGAATGTATTAAAAAGTTTAGAATATCTTTCTAAGCTTCTTCAGTAATTATGGAAGAGTATAGTATCAGAATATCTCTTAAGAAACTATAAACCAACTGTCTAGGCTTAGAAAAGTAGTTACGAAAGTTAAGGTGTTTACTTTGATGATAAATTCATATTAATTATTACATTTAGCCTCCATCATTACATGACTTTCCAATAAAAATATTTCTGTGGTAATGCATTTGAATACACGTGTTCCTCTTAGAAATATCCAGGAAATTATATAGCGCAATGATCGGTAGTGCAATTTTAATATGCAAAATGAAAGGAGCTTAAAATACATGTGAGAGCCTAGGAAGGGATATAATCATAAATAAATTCTTATATTATCAATGCTTAGAGATAATTCTATAATTAAGAAAGGGGATATTATCTGGTCGGAATAAAAAGTGTTATAACCCAGTAATGAAAATTTAGGTACGACTATAATTTATTAGTTTAATTTCCATTTGAAAATTCAATAAATTCCGTAATGTTTTCAAAAATTAGGAAATACGAAAACATTTAATGCACTAGTTCTTGGTGTCAGTTATTTTATATTCAGTATAAACTAAGTAGTGGTTTGTAATTAAATTTAAAATGGTTTTAAGTATTTTTAAATTCTGATACTTATTTTAACAATTACATAGGTATTACAATGAAATTAAACAGACATGTTTATATCATTGATGATTCCCTACTAATTCAAAAAAGTCCATGAAAGAAGTGAAAGAAACTTTCTGTTCGCATGGCAAAAAGCGAATAACAGGGTGGAAAAGGAGAAAGTGCATTAAATTCTTTAATTACAGAGGAACCTCGCACATTTCCAGGTTAACAAAAATTCATGTTTTATTTCATGTTTCAGAATTTTTTATTACAAGGTGTATATTGCGGATAGTCTGCCTTCAAAACACGGCTTAGTTTGGCTAGCTGGTATAGCTAAGCCTACAATTTTGTGTAATATTAAACTTTTATTTTCAGACGAAATACTAATCATAGAATATTCTGTGAAATACAGCTTTGTAAGCGTTCGTCCGATGCGCTTCCACTAAAATATAATTATCATATACAGAGGGTGTCAAAAAATGTATACGCACTTCAAGCAAAGAAAAAAACTGTGTTAACATAACAAAACTGAATTCACACAAAAAGAAAATGATGAGCACTAATCATCTAAGACTTTTACAGTTTCAACAGTTGCTCAAAATGCTCACTATCGGCTTCGATACTCTTCTGAGTAAGTTGAACAACTGATTGAACAACGTTCGCGAAAGTGTTCTTAGGGATTGCAGCACATGCCGTTTCACTTTCTTCCCGAAGTGCATCCATAGTAGCTGGTTTTCTACGGTATACAACAACCTTAAGAGTTCCCCATAGGTAGAAGTCCAACGGAGTTAGATCCGGAGAACGCGATGTGCACTCAATCGGACCTCTTCGTCCTATCCAATGCCTTGGAAGATTGTCATCAAGGTGCGCACGTACATCTCGGCGATAATGTTGTTGTGCACCATCCTGTTGGAAGTAAAATTCCTTATTTCCACAGAGTGTATGAATGCCGGGTGAGACGGATGTGGTTATCATGTTCAGATACAATGGGCCAGTGAGTGTTCCTTCAAAAAAGAATGGTCCAATTAGACCCCTAGATGACAACGCATTCCGCTCTTCAAACGATAATTTGACTCCATTTTGTTGTAGCAACGCTAGCATTACGTAATATGAGTCACGTCTGTTTACAGAATATTGTACAAAAATCTTGACTTCATTTGTTTATTGTTGATTTACCAGTCACGTAGCAACACTATCATTATGTATAAGAGTCAAGTTTGTTTACAGAACTTCATACTACACATTGCTATTGTTTTTCGGTGCTATATAAATAAATATCTACTGTGGAATGGGTGTATACATTTTTGTCACCCGCGGCAGCCCTACTATCATAGCCTGGCATTGTAATTAATAATATAAATATTATATATGTTTGTCATACGCTTTAACCACAATATAGCAATTGTAAATAAAACTTCCTTTGGTATCTTCTGTGGCAGTAGCTGGATTCGTCAACCTTTTGAAAGCTTTTATGACAGTCGCTCGCATGGCCCCATTCTCGGGTTTTAAAGGGACAAGCTTTTCTTTTGCAAGGAAATAACCTTGCTAAAGTATTTTTAAACCTTCTGGGGTGTGGCGCTGACCCTTACCGGCAGGTGGACCGTTAGCACTTAATGTATATCTCTTAAATACGTTCAAATATAGCGCATGAAGTGTAAGGTAGGGAAAAATTGAGCCATCCAATGAAAACAGTGTATTTTAACTTTTAAGGAAAGCGAGGATGCTCGTGGCTTTTTGGCGTCTCCTAGCCAACGATTTTCGATTCGAATTTGAGATATAAATGAGGTGGCTACCTCGCTGGGGCAAGCAGTTTCCTCAGTTTACGCAGTCCTGGACAAATGCTACTCAGTTCGCGATCAAGTCAGGCACTTAGCACTCGGTTTTACGCGTTCAGTCGACTTACTCATTTCAATTCATCTCAGTTCGACTCAGTTAAGCAGTTCGCAGTACTCGTCTGAAAGTTTCATAGACGGTAACTAAGTTTACATCCAAAGTAGCTCAGTCTAACAAACGCGATAACAGTAAAGGAGTTTGACATAATAATCTACGAGATATATTATGTCGCATCGAGTGCTCATTTACACCTTCAAGTTCCCCTCCCGGTCATGATGAGCTCCACTGAACGAAAGAGCGGAATCGCCCTGAGATATTGTTACCAAAGCAGCGCCGGCACAACATCGCGGCAACCAACAAACATTCCAGAAAGCACTTCATAATTTGGTTCACCAACGTAAACATTTACAACAATAACAACAACAACAACAACAACATTCCCACTACAAACAGCTTTATAAATTTTGCGCGCAACCTGGCTGCCATGCCAAACCGCTTCAATTTTTAGGTTTTTGAACACTGCTGGATTATTTCATGCATCCGAAGCTCGATGGATACTTTGAACGAGTTTAGAGGCACTCTCCAAGCTGTAATCCTTACATACATAACACATTTTAAATTACAGTATGTCAATAATAAAATGCAATTAACTTTTAATCTATCTTTTAGGAAATTAACTGCAGTAGAAACTACTATAATTTTGCCGTCTCCTGGTAGGAATGTAGAAGTAACAGTAAAATAAAGCGTTATTTTACTTCATACAATTAGGTCGCAGAGGTGTGCTGCTGAGGGGAAGAATATTCTAATGTATCCAAAGAGTTTTAGAGCCTTAGCACATTTCTTATTCATTGTACTTTATATTTAGAAGTTAATGCACCATTCTAGGTTTATTCATTCTATAGATGCCGAATATTAAGTCTACAGTCACTACTGGCCTTTAGTTAGGCCTGTTATCTAACATCTTTAATTTTCGTCCTCTCACACCTTGGTATACATTTAAAACTTTACTTTTTCTCTATTAATTTCAGTGTTTTCATTTCACCATTAAATAAGTGAAACTAATTTGTATTTGTATTTAGTTTCAGCATAAATGTCATTAATAACCCTTTTCCTATATTATTATTTATTTCAATTGTGCATATAACAGTACGCTTTCCACGAAAAGCCATTGTCTTATTTCTTCAATCATCATTTATATATTGTACGCCTTACATATGAATGTCATTCGTACATTTTCCTTTACCAAAAGAGATAAAAGTGTAAGTGGTTGATCATGAGTAAACAATATAGTTATTATATTCCATTGCTTTAAATATTTACAGTGCTCCAGTATCAACCTCCACAATAATTTACATTTGTCAATATAAATATTAACCATTGGCGGTTATTGAAAATTCACTACTTAAACTACTTAAACGTCTTTGTTAAATAAGCGTAGGTTAAGTGCGCGGTCTATATTCAAAGAAAATTTAGAAATTGATTTTTTTTTTTAAATTTTAATTCTGCAATACTTACATCCTGATATCTTGGTTCTACATCAGGACGTAATACTCCAGATTTCATTTATTTATTCCTCTTATATCTTTCAATACAATTTAAATTACAATTAAATTTTACAGATTTTAAAATCTACACTACTAATACTATAACTAAACAAAATTAAAACTTCAAAAAACAAAACCGGTACTGGAATCCAGCACTACGGCTATTTATTATGACTTATAATAACATCTACAATTGCAACTGGTACCCAGTAGCAATTGTTACATTTAAACTTTATTAATTTACAATTATTATCCAATTTACTCTATGCGTCTTCATTTCTGCTAACGCTCGGTATCCGGGCTGCTCCTCACTGGAATTCCTGGCAACAGAACCTGGACATCAGTGGAGTTGCTGCCGATCTCAAGCAACAGCTATACTGAACCACGGTGTGTTGACAGTGTAGTTTCCTTCGCTTCTCTCCTTCTCCTGACCTCTGTCTACTTCTTCTCTCAACTGCTTCGTTTCCGCCCGAAAACTGCCATTTTTTCTTTCTTCTGTCAGTTCTGCTCTCTTCTTCTTATTCAAATTGGGTGTTATCTTTTTTATCATCTTTTTCTTCAACAAATTTTAGTTGTAAATATCATTCTTGCCTTTCCCTGATTCTCTCGGATCTTCTAGGGGAATATACCATTTCTGGCCTTTGGATTTTTTCTCTTGTTTGTTTTTTGCCGTTTTTATACTCTTCTGCCATTTTGCTTGATATTTTATTTGTTAGTTCGTTCAATGCCCTAAAATCATCTTCGTCTCTCATGATGTTCCAGATGCGTTTCTCAGCAAGTAGTCGTCTTTCTTCTGCTACAACTGACTGGTATTTAGGGCATTCAAATGAGACATGTTCCGGTGTATCGATCACGTTACAGTCCGTACATGTATTATTTGCTTGTAATTTAAATCTTTGCAAATATGAGCAATATGGACCATGGCCTGTTACATAATGCACTAAACCCTTATTGGGATGAATGTGCTTAAATAGTAATCTTTCCTTATGGATGGAAATATTTCATGTACTCTTCTATCTTCTTTTATTTCATCCCATTCTCGTTGCCATATTTGTAATAAAGAATCTTTGGTTTCTTTTTTATTCCTACACTTTTTACCAACAATGTCCATTATTTTTGAGTTGTTTTAGAAATTGAATATATAATTGAGATTAAAATAATTAGTGTTCATTAATTTGTTATAAAAATATTTAAAACAATTTATGGGCCTTATATATTAAACACGCCATGGCCTCCCGAAGGCAAGATTTAATTTCAGTTCCTGCCTGCGTGTCTCAAGGGCGTTCCAGCTATATTTGCGGCCGCATGTGGCATTAACACGATGGGGCACCTACTTTCTTCTCCATTGCAGTTTGACAACATTCTAAATTGGCATTCGGCAAGCAAAAGATTTTTTTGAGGTGTATCCTGCCTACTCACTCTCCAGACATCACAGTACTTGATTTTCTAGTGTGGTGGCACTTGATCAAACTTTTGTACGAGATGCCAATTGAGTCGGAAGAGGAACTGGTCACTCGGGTGCTCGCAAAATCTTACAAGTATATTAACATGTAAGAAAGTCACTTTATTGTAAATCTATTCTTTTGATTAATTTTATAAAAGATTAAAATTATACATTGAAACGTTCGTTTTATTCTCAAATAACTTCTATAAACTATTCCATCTTATCCTCCGCAGGGTGACTCTTCACTCGATATTAGACCTATGGCTATTTAACAAAAGCATTTGTTTTGCTCTCTTCAATCATTTTTGGAAGTTCTCGTAGGAAATTTAAGAGCACTGAAATAAAAATAAAAGCATATAAAACTCAATATATATATATATATATACACATCTGTAATGTATAATGTGATTTAGAAATGAAAGTCTTATCCATTACTATTTGAAGATAGCTTATCCAATATTTTAAGTCTTGTGTAGTAATCTTCAGTTAAGAGGGTCTGCGTTCTTTTATTATTATAACTCAACGATTCTATGTTAAAAATATTAAAAATAAGCAACTGTAGCATATGCATATACAAACATTTTTTTTGACTAAGCAATGGAAAAACAAAAATATCTCCCATATGCCCCAACTGATATATTGGAGTTGGACAAAATAATATAGAGAATCGCTTCTAAGAGAGTGTAAGTTCGGAACACAAAACCTTCTTATTCCGGGTAATAACTAGTGAGATATTATAGTGTGATTCATACAGTGGAAAATATTCTAAGTAATGCAGTTTTATCCTTTTATTTCAACCAAAATCTAAAGTATTGCTCGCAACCCGTGTATTTAGAGTAGTCACTTAAACTTCGGTACGTTGAACCCAAAATCTCCCAGACAAGAAACTTGCATAAACTTTAAATAATTTAAAAAAAAACAATATTTGTAGGCTTACTGCTTCTTAATAAAGGGTTGTTTTGTTGCCTCGAAAAGAGACTATAATCCAATGTCCTTCACCTCTCTCTTATATTTGTGAAAGTGATCCAGGAAAAATTCAAATATCAAGTAAAAAAACTAACATTTCACTATTATCTCTGAACATGCAAAGTAGTCTGAAAGTGGTTAGTGCTCAGCTGGTCAATTTGGTTGCATATTTTGAACAGCGAGCATCTGTTATGTTCAGATGAAAAAAATAGAAGATAAAGAAAAGATATAATTTTATCGCCATAATAATTAATAAAAATTGTACACGTAGCCAATAATTTTGTTACACTTAATTTGGTCATTATCATGCTTGCGTTTACACGTTTCGTTTTAATGGCTCATATGCGTTCTCTATTTCTCAGAGTTTTCTTAATTTATTTCCACATAAGCTGGATAAAAAGCTAGTAAAGTGTTACATGCTGCTAAAGTTTACCTCATAGCGAAGCATTGAATGTTCATGTCTAAACAATAATGCAGATTTAGAAATATAATACCAGCAAGCTAACAGATACTACCCAATATGGACAACAGTTGCTCGTATCTAGTAGGGTATGTAGCTGTCATCAGAGAACTTCAGTATACAGCGTGGGACTCAATTCACAGAAATATTATAAGGCAATAATGTCTGAAATTCCCTTAAGTACGGAGTATATGCTTATCTGAATATCACAATATTAATTACAGAATCACTCACGGTACGGGTGTGAGATTCGTTAACGTTATTTATACCGAATTCTCTTTGCTCTGGACATTTTACTAGTAAATTATGTGCTACATTTCCCATTTATTTCCTCTTTCCGCCGGGTCCCTTTCCGTATATTTCACACCCTGCTTCTTCTAATTTGATTAATTGTATTTGTAAAATAATATCCGAAGACCTTAATAAGTAATAAAATGTCTCCTCAATTGTTTTATGTACAGGTTAATTGTCATAGATATGGTAAAAATAACTAATATTCATAAATATTTTAATGCATAATAAATGACATTATCAGGTGCAAGGGCCTACTGAAGAATGTAGGGAATGTTAAAATGGCTCTGCAAAATAAATATGATAACTTGAAATTACTATTAAACCACTATTAATTTCCTTCATTTCCTTCAACACATTACATTACGTAAATTACAAATTAATTTATATTATCGAAGTATTTTAATCCCAAATTAGTTCAAGGCCAGTTATCCATATGTTTATATTGAGAGGAGGGTATAATGAAGTGTAATGAAGTAAATATAATATTTTCATTGGTTCAGACTGTAAAACCTAAGAAGAGGATAAAAAAATGTAACGTGACAGTTTAGGAAATATACGTACTCTGAATTTTAGAACATATTTTATGAAAAAATCTATAGCACAGTTATGAATAAGAAATCTGCCTAACTGCATGTAAATAGAAAAAGGCGCATAAATGAATTTACTGAATGTTAGTTCTAGTAATAATTATTCATATTTGCCTTTTTCTGTAAATACTAAACAAAAATCTACAAAACGTTTACGCAGTGTAAGTTTCAACGGCTTACTTAGAGAAAACTTAAAAAATAATGCGAGTTCACATTGCAGCTCTATTGTGCCATTTTACTGAATCTTATAATTATTTTAAGAAATGTTAAAGTAACAAAACTCGTACAGTGAAAACTTAGGTGGTATTGCAGTGCAGAGAAGCAGGTATAGCATCAAAATGAACACTAGCAATCGGGATGGCTTAAGCAGCAGCGCTTGGGACTCGCCTTAGGAAAGACCTAAGTTCAAATCTTTTTGGGCCGATCTTCCTGACCTGATGTCATGGTTTCGTCTAGTCGCTTAGGCAAACGCTTCGATGAATTTTTCATTTCTACGAATTTTCAGCTGTCCTATTTCATACCATTTCATCCCGTTGTTTCTATTGCAGGGACAAAAGTGTCAGGCGAGATAAGCTGGTGTTATGTGAGGTGTAGCGATGGCTTGCGCTTGCAAGTGTTTCTTTCCCGTCGTATGATGTGGAAGCGACCTTTATGAGGGGTTCCAATTCCTTGTAGGGAGTTCCGAGGCGTCGGGGTGAACTATTTGGAAACAACGACCCATTCTTGGTCCGTATCTCACCGCAATTGGATTTTGGCAACCCGGTTTCCCTTACTTTATCCCTTTCTGCTATAGGAGCCGCACAACCAAAGTATTGAGAATTTTCCTCCTTTGTCCTTATTAATACAATCCAATATTAATACTCAAACGCTACAAAGGATTTTGTCTGCATTTGGTATCTTCAAAGTAGGTTCCACGTAATAGATTTTAAGACAATACACTTAGCTATTTAATATTGCTTCTCAATTTTAATTAATTTTCCGTAAATTAATCAGTTATTGAATTGCAGTTAGAAAATTTGACAGTGATGAAGTGTCCTTATATAACAGAGCAAACTATTAAATGGGAATTGAATAAGCCACATCTAGTGGCACTAACTAGCAATGAGCAAAATATTATCTCATTTACTTTAAATAAAGATAGTACAGCTCACAAGAACGTAGACTTTTATTCCACATCCCCCGAGATGTATAGCTAATAACGCAACGATAATACATTAATTGTGATCAATCACCTTTGCTGGGAATGATGTCCTTGCACCCGCTCATGAGATGTGCTTTTGTTCGAAAATCACGGCGCAGAAAGAGTCACGCTCCTACAAGGTAACCCAGATTATGGGGATCTTATGGTTTCGTAGCATGTACTCCATGCTTATGTCCCACAGAAAATAATCCAATGGATCAAAGAAAAAGATTGAGCAAGACACCAAACAGACCCATCTCTCTGTTTGGGTGTGATTTAGCTAATATACTTCACACTAGTAGCGATTCGCCATCCAACTTGCTGCCAGTGCCAGAGGAACATTTTTAGCATAGCAATTGGCGTCAAAATGATCCGGAGTAAGCGTAAAATTTTCGTGTCTGTCATCCAGAAGACCGGATGATGTGATCGCCAAAAATGTACTTCAGCAAATTTGTCTATGTCTCACTAGAACCCAGTGAACATTTACTCTGGACCATTGGTGCATATTGTGTTTATTAATTTTTTCCGTTTTATTCTCCTTAAGAAGAAAAAAGTTTTGTCACTCCAAAAAAGGCCAGAAAATGTTCTTGGGATTAATGCCATCTCCGTGAGGTAGAGAGACCTTCTTTCATTCTCGTTCCCATGCAGTTTATAGACAAGCGCCATTCATGTGGATGCTAAGCATAAAATCAAATGGTTGACTTGGCACGCATAAGTTGTCTGCGATAGCTTTGATGCTTATAATTTGGCTCTTTCAAACATGTGACGCGAGCTGCGATGCGAAATGTTTCTGAACATATGATGTGAGCTGCAATCCAAAAATTTTCCAAGTTCGAAGCAGACACAGTGCGCATGCGCACTTGGCGGATTGAAAGAAATCGAGTTTTGTACATGTTTGAATATTTTTGCAATTATTTTTGCGCTAAATAGTGTTGTAAATTATTTGCTACCACAGCAGAATTCTTATATGTATATGTAATAATTGTATTATTATTATTTTGTGCAGCAGAAGAGCCAACGTAAGGTCACAACAATCATTGCAGCCAACAGAAGTATCTTGTTCGTAAAATACCTAAACTAATCTAAACTGCACCAATAAAATACCTAAATCTAAACTAATCTAAAATGCACTAATCGTTTTAACTACTGGATACACCAGCCGAATGTCCTCCACCAGTTCTTGAAAAGAATCTGCTGACCTGTTTTTGCAGTCCTGGTGCAACAAAAATTCACAAATGTGCACATTCATTTTGTCCCGCCTAATGCCGCCCCTAGACAGATGATGACGTATAGTTCTCCAGCGGGAGTCTGTGTTATTCGCGTGACAGTATGTCACGGGGTCCACAAAATGCACTGAGTGGTTGACAGTTAGATGGTCTGCAAATCAGCTAGCCATTACCCCGTAATAAACTCCCCAGGCATCTGTATGGATCGTACTGGTAAACTGTACGTGCTACTCAATTAAATTGAACAACGTGTTGGCATTTCTCCTGTTATTGGGATAAATCCCCATCCTCGCTTCGTTTGCTCACAAGAATAAGCCTTAGGACACAGAAACGTTTTTACTCTGTCAAGTAATAAAGGTAACAAAGGAATATGGCCTGGAATTTTCAAAACAGCCCTCTCCTTAATTGCTTTCAGATGCTCTTGCATACATAAGTTGCGCAGCGGTCTGGGGTGTTCCTGCAAAAATTGACTGCATTAAAGACTCAGTGTCTTTCAGTCCGTCTGCAGCTACGTCTGCGCACGCATGCGCACTGTGTCTCCTTCGGACTTAGAAAAAGTCACGTGATTCTCGCGTCTGTTGTTCGAAAGTTTCTCCTTTAATGTACAAATTCTTTCAATGATGTGAATTATGGCGAAAATTTTAAAAAACGTCAACTTCATATTCACTATACTCACGCTTCCGGTCAACTATAATCCGAGAACAGCACTTATAGACTGGCTGGTATCGGATCAGAAACCTTTCGCTATAACATCCACTTGCCTCCTGTCTTTAGTTCCGCATCGAGTTGGACCATATTAGTGCACTCTGTTGGAATAAACACCTGATACCTTTACATTTGCAAACATTACCTTAACAGCAGCAAGAGATGTGTACATAACATTATTCTGAAACATTTTAGGCATTTCCATTTGCATTAATGAACTGAAAATTTCTAGCAGCATCTGAAATTGAATTTTGAAATTACAAAACAAAGTAGAGAGTGACAATTGATCTATTTATTTTAAATTCGTTGTACCGGCTATAAAGTTTAGGGAGTCATCGACTACCCATAGAAATGCGTAAATACTGTATTGCTCAAAATTGTTACAGCTATGAAAATTAGTTCTCTTAGATAAATAATCCATCAACTACTACCTACCTTTTTATTGCTTATGTAATTGGCAGTACTTTCTTAAATACGGAAACACGAGAACTAAGTTTGTTTGCCGCTAGCTTGTTTCGCAGGAAGCCTAAAAAGTTTACTATCCGTTGTTCATATTGCCAATTACATGTCAAAAGCATGTTACTAAAACGACATAATTATATATATTGATGTGAGAATAATGCGAATTATTGAGCAATGAAACATAATTTTCTATGTTAACTCAACTCAGTCTCTTCCGTAAGATTTTTCGGAGAGCTGATGAAAAATGAAACTCTTAAGCTGTCAGAACACTCATTTTTTTAATGTTAAACGGTGCTCAGGGTAACAGGAACAAAGTTTTAATAACATGAACATTGCAGAAGAGGTAACTCCTCTCAAGTGAGGGGGCACACCTAAACATTCTAAGGAGGCAGCCACTCCGTCCTGCAACTCAGCGTTGGCCGAAACGTTTTTCACTCAAATGTTTTCAAAAGAGGAGGAATTGACTGCATACTTATTTAACAGCTAAAGCTATAATGAGACATGAATATGCCAAAATGTCTATTATGATTTTATAATTGGTTTTAGAAAAGTTCGAGAGCTAATAAATAAAGAGCCATAATTAGGAAAGAAAATGCATGAAAAAATATATACAGAAATGGTACCAGTAACAATGGATTACCTCAACAAAGGAGTGCAGCGCAGGCTGTAGCGATATTAAATAGCAAAAAATGGACAAATGTTGATATCTCTGAGGTATGAATGGACATATTAGAATTAAAGAGCATCTAATGATAATAGAACTATTAGGTGTAGAAGAAGGCAAATAAGAAAGTGATATACATGTTATAATTATCTAGATGAACTATAACAACTTAAGACAATTTGGCTGCTCCAAGACCGAGTGGTTAGGTTGCAAGCCTCTTTCGATCCCGGTTTCGAGTCCAGCGGCCGCAATTGGGATTTGTGCAATACGTAGCGGCATCTGGATAGGTTTTCTCTAGGTCCACCGGTTCCCTCTTCCATTCCTTTTTTTTTTTTTTTTTTATTTATTTATTTACGGACGCTCTTTAACATCTCAGGTCATCAGCGTCCCATTCAACTCAGGGCGTGAAACGGCCGACAAATTTTGCTCAGAGACCTCTCTTTCAGGCTTGAGGTTCTTTTTCGTGCCGTAAATGTACGACACGGGACCCACGGCTTTACTTCCCTTCCGAAGGAACCCATACTTAGGATTTTTACGCCCGGAAAAATCCATCGGTCCTGGCCGGGTTCGAACCCGCGATCTTGTGTTTAGGAGCTTCCAATGCTCCATCATCTCATCGTCATCCTCATCATCATTCAGCGCAATATAGTTCGCCGTTTCTTCGTGTAAGCATTTGAAGCATATATAAATTGGTAGAACGTTGATTACCTCTAAGTACTGTAACACAAAACAATGTACAGCCAAGGGATTATAATTTTAACTCTATAAATGAACTCTCAAAATTAATTTTAAGGCTTACCTCTAAAAGAAATAATTTTGTTTCTGTTACATCCAACTAAAGACTGGGAGGAAAAAACTCCTGAGCTAAGCTTAAGACTATAAAAGTGAATATTCTGTGAATAGTTAGACTAAATGTTTCTCCTACATTTACTAGAAATAAATATTGGTACTGGGTGGGAACATAAACACAACCACAAAGGCAACGATTAAACTTCATTCGTAAAATCTACTTGCCAATAAAGAAAAAAAATATTGTATTTTGTTCTGATATAAGCACGATCAAAGCCTATGAAAGATTACATTCATGTTTTTCCACGGATCTTAATGTTAACATCGTAGCATACTCTCTTATAAGCTCTATTATAGTTATGTTGTTGAAAATATTACGTAGGAGTAAGTGTGTCATGTTCTATTTCGTAAAATGCAAATTTTATATGAAGAGAAGTGCATACGAATGGGCGCAATATAGATTTTCAATATGTTTAACGCTCGTTTTTACTACTGAGGCACCACCACAGGCAGTGGACACTGATGATATATGAGATGAAATGATATATTGGGAAAGTATATTTTTTTTTTCAGGTTGGAAACTTTCCAGGTCTAATTTTAATGTACCTCCCCGGCATTTGCCATTTATGAGCAATGAGGAAAACTTGGAAAAAACTTCAGTCATTGAGGACAGTCCTAGCGGGACCCGAACCCCAGATCTCCCGTTTACGAGTTCGCGTTAATGACCTTGATAACCCGTGGCGGTTATATAAATATTATTTGGATTATTTTATTTCCATATATGTATGTAGATGTGGAAATTAAAACTGCCACCTCAAACATCTGCCGTACTATTGTTGATACGAGCAAGCTGGTTTCGCTAGATTTAATAGTACATAAAATCCGAAAAGTCTTTCCTATGGAACACTAATAGTGATCGTAATAAATAACCATTTTCATTGCACACATCGAATGGAAATAGCTTACAAATAATTCATTTTTAAATGTTTGCATTAAAAATTAACATTAACATGGTAATTAAATAAGGATCTTCAGGTGTCCCTCAGTCTTTTGTTTTCTTTCTAATAAATTATCTGAAGCTTCTTCTTCCTACAAGTCTAGGGAATTCGCCTGGCTTATACATGTTAAAATTGGTGATTGTTCACTGTAACAAACTTCCATCTTTAATGCATATTTTGGTATTTAGAAGAAATAATATTGCAAGCTTATGCTGTGCTGCGTGCCTTGTAGTTTAGCTGGTACGTCCATCAACAAACTTTGCCCTACAGTTTTTGTCCCATAGAAAAAATGAAGGGGTATCAAATCAAAAGATCTTACTGACTAGTTTACAGAACCCCCAGTCAATTCAATAGGCTCGAAACAGTCCATTGATGGTTCTTTTACTGCGCCTTGCATAATGAGCAGGACAAACATCCAGTTGAAATCACATCTTAGTCGTAGTTTCCATCGGAATGTGTTCTAATAAAGTTTGCTGATAATTTAAAAGTTGTTGAGCTAAAGAGGATAAATGGACACGTGTCATGTGCTAAATCCCACTGACAGAAATTTACACAGCTCTCAAAACCGTGACCGTATAATTCTTGATGTAGAGTAACGTGATATGAATGGAATTTGTAACGGTGAAGAATCTGTAGCACACTGCCTTGACTTATACCACTTTCTATAGCAATATTACAAGAACTAGCATACTCCAACTTCAGTTAGAATAATAATTTCGCCTTTTTCCCCAGTCATTTTTGCGAAACAATACATACCCATTTTCCCTTAATCGGTTGAAGAGTTTTGTGAATATTTTCCAAAATGGCTAACTTCACTCAACATATTTATGAGCAATCAAATTGCATGACAGCATTCTATGTTATCTACGTTCACCATACATGAGAATCATATCGACTGTTTCACAATTGGTAAACATCGTTTTCTAAACTTCTACCACGTTTTAAAAATAAAACAAGCAATAAACAAAATAAGTATATAAGAAAAACCCCTATTGTTAATTATTTCATCTCACTGTAATAGTTGTAAAATAAATTACTAATAAACTGTTTTTATTAGAAACATACGACAAATCCACATTATTATTCAGTTCAATTTCATCTGCATTTTTGTCTATTGATTCATTAAAACAATATGTTTATAAATTTGTGCTCAAAGTACAAAGTACTTTTTTTAGTATACATTAATTATGTTCTCCTCCTTGGCCTAGTGGTTACCGTTGCTGTCTGCTGATCAAGATATACCGGGTTCGATTCTCGGTATCTGCTTAGGAAAGTCTGGAACGGAATCAACCAGCCTCGTGAGGATAATTGGGGAGCTACCTTAGATGTGGAAAACAGAGGGGTAGGTGGAATACTAATGACAGGCCTGGTGCATTACTGACTTCTATCAATGAAGTCGTAAAACAGATATAGAGTCAGTTGAGGTTATTACAGCAGCCATGACCGGATCTCGAGCTGACGCGTCATTAATGAACAGAAGTAAATCATTAAAGGCTAGATTTGCGGGCTCTAAGCTGCCTTTAGATCTAGCGAAAACAGCTCATCGATGCCAATAATACTATAGGAAATATTTTAGGTGGAGTGTAAGTGCTTCATTTTGTATATTAAAAATAATACAATTAAGGGGATGTTACACTGCAATTGAAACTTTCCACATATTTTTACCAAGAAAGCTGAAATTTTACTACATATCAGCGATGTAATCTGTTAATAGTATACTCAATTTGAACTTCTTAGACAGTATGGTTTTCTAATTTTAATTTATTTTCAAATTTAGAAATGCCCCTCAAGATCCAATTTTTAAAATTAAACAATAAAAAGTTTACTATAATTGTTGATCTCAGGCATCAACATTGTGTCATATAAATTTTCTGCAATACTATCAGTTTTTGCATAAAAAATTAAATAATGAAACAGCATTAAATTATCACAAATTTACAAATATTTCTGCTTAATATCTTCACTATACTTCAAAATAAAAAATAATATGAAAAAGTTTTTATTCTGTTATTTTCTATTAAGTTTCCAATTTTGAAGTCATGTTATTAAGAACTGCATCGTGTGGAGCATTTTGAGCATAAAATTATAGAAAAACCATCAAGCGAGAAAATTTGCTTTTAAAAATAAAAATTTGTAAAAAGTGCATTAATCATACCTTAACAGCTTAAAGCTCCCCATCCCCATTTGATGGACCCCCCTGTTGTTTCTGCTTGGTATCAATGGCAGCTTTAGACATTCGAAGCCCTCGTCGCTATGATTTAAATATCTTCTTCTATGACTAGATCGCTAACCTTATTTAATGAGTGTGTACAATCCACTTGAAATTAACTTATGGCTGATATCACTGCTATTTAATTTTTTTAGAAACAAATGTTTTTTTTTTTTTGACATTTTGCGCAAATAAAACTATGCAGAATCCATTGACATTTAGGATGTTACTAAGAGTACACCTACTTAGGAGTTCATCACAAGCCACTCTTTGATATACTGGTATGATTTCAGCCACAGCATCAAGCCTGAGGGCGTTTTCACGGTACTGTTTTGTTTTGGTGCTTGTTGCTCTGTTATAAAAGCACCATATTTTCCCTCCAGGCACCTAGCTAGGGTTCTTCATCTATGGACATTGAATGGTGCAAAGTGGCATATATGATACTTTTCATTTACAGTATGTTAGAAATATTGCCCACAATGGCTTTTCTATAGTAAATCTGTAGATGCGGAAACGCATCAGCTGTCAAATTTCCCTTTTTCCATCAATGGTAACATGTTGCTTTTTCAAGTCCGATACATTATTTCTAAGCCCTGAATTCAATCTTTTGGCCTCATGATTCATGCATTCATTTTTCTCTATAGTTAAAGGCTTACCATACACCAGAAGAGCCCGAAGAAGTTTTTAAGTTTTGGAATCTCCATCAGAGAGTACTGTTGTAAATCTCATTTAATAATTCATAGCCCCCTTCCATAATATCTCATAATATGTTAAACTCAGTTAAGCCATGGTTAGTCTCTAAATGTGCCTGGCCAACAGTAGTATGTCTCTGTTCTAAAACGTTCTCCTTTACTGCTACATTTTCTGCATTTATTTTATAAATCTGTGCATTGTAAGCAGTCACTATTCAGGAGTCATATTCTTTTATAGGAAAGTTAACTCATACTGCTGTCAAGGCACGGGTAATAAGTACTGGAGAAAATCCCATGGCAGCCATAGTTATAAACAAACCGAAGCTCCAAACAGTCAGCAGCACATAACTAAATGACTCCCATACAAACTGAATCGAAATTACACATGATAGTGGAAAATTTATAGTAGGTAATCGGTACTTTGAATGCAGTCATACTATAGAACCTTATTTAGATACAATTAGAATCATTAATGGAATCTTTTTGGACACCGAAATACTACATATGTGCGATGCTAATGGAAATCCGATTGGTGTTATAACGAATTAAAAGACGAACGAGGAGAAAAGTTGGAAGAAGTAAATTCTGAATTAAATTTAATTATTATAAACCATACCAACAATCCGCCAACATTTGAAAATCGCACAGGGGAAACATCCAACGTTGACATTACACTATGTAACTCTATAATAGTAAACAAAATTACCAATTCGAAAGTTGGAAATGATTATACTTAGTGACCACCGATTAATTTATTTTCATTACTGTATTAGAAAAGGATGTAGGAGTGAATCAATACAACGAGTTATAACGTGTAACTATTCACTTGCCAACTGGATAAAAATGAGAAAAAAATTTAACACCCTACAGTTAAATACTGAGCACTCTGTTGAACAAGAAGCAGAAAGGTTAGCCAAAGCTATTAAATTGCCATTTCTGGTTCCGTACCATTTCAAAACCTAAAAAATATACAGATAAAGTTCGGGTTGATGCATTACAAAAAGCCAGAAGAAGAATGAGGAAGACTAGAAGAATATATCAGAAAACAATAGCAGGTGAACGGGAAAATAACTTGAGAAACTACAGAGAAGCAAAAGAAAGATTTAAACGGCTATTAAATGAAACTAAAATAAATCCTGGCAGAAGTTTGTAGAAAATAATCTAGATACTAACATCCGGGGTGTTCCATACAATATTATTACGGAAAAAATTATAAAACCAGAAATTTTAACTACTCTCAGTAAAGATAATGGAACAATACAACTACTTGGAGAGATTCAGTTAACGTGAATTAAACAAACTGTGCCCGATGATAACCATCATACCAATGAAGTACAAAACACATTAAAAAGAATCATTATGAATCATACATTTAATAATACTGGAAGCATATATCGATTTGACATCTCAGAAATCAGACTCACCATTAACCAACCCAAAAAGAAAAGGGCTACAGGATCAGACGCGATATCAAATGAGGTACTCATCTGTCTTCAGGAAAAAATAACACCATTTCTATTTAGATTGTTAAATGACTGTATTTGGGAAGGCCGTTTTCTACTATGCTGGAAAGTAGTCAACTAATTATATTAAAGAAAGGCTTTGATAAAGGCCCTAAACAAACAAATTTTTACATACCTATTAGTTTACTTATTACAATCGGCAAGGTGTTTGAGCAATTAATATCAAAAAGAATAACCCAATTTACAACAATGATAGATATAAATAATCAGCAATATGGATTCAGAAAAAGAAGTCAACGGAAGATACAACTAATGAATAATCAAAACAGTTAAATCATCCAATTGTAGCTATGTTGTGGCCATACTAATTTATATTTCTGGGCCCTTTGATAACGTATGGTGGCCCTTTTTGTTTGAAAAGCTACGAGAAAAGAATTTTCCAAAATGCCTTTATGCTCCATTAAAAGATTACTGTTTAAATAGGAGGGTACATATAAAAGGCGTAGGAGAGGTGATAAGTGATAAAATAACGAAAGGGTATCTCCAGGGTTCGGTCCTTGGGCCGATCTTTCGGGATATTGTCCTGGAAACCCTTTTGGATAATTTAAATGACGACATTAATATAGTGAACACCATTGCCTACGGTGACAACATTATATATATTTATAATTGAAGGAAATCCCAGGAAACAACTGAAAGAACGGGAAAAATATCTAACTGCAATTTTAAAGACATGGCGCATAAATTCCAAACAGATTGCTCCTGGCAAATCATGTTACATGCTCCTGAAAGGAAATTTAAAAAGAGATCCTTTCATAAAATACAATAGTCAAGTAATCACAAGAAAAAGAGTAGTAAAGTACCAAGGATTATATTTGGAAAAATTCCACTTCAAAAAACGTACTGATTATGTCAAATCCAAATCCTAGAAAACAATTATGCATTTAGCGAGAATTATAGTCAAAATTCAAAGTATCATTAAATGCAATAACAATTTATCACAACTGCATATTTGCAGCCATAACCACACATGGGACAGGGGCGTGGGCAACCAGGATGCATAATGTAAGTTTAAAAAAATTAATTAAGAAACACACAGAGAAAAATACTATTAAGGTACACAGGAGTGGTTAGCTCTACACCTACCCTAGCCATACTTGTACCCACCGGCATTTGGTCGATAGAGTTATTAACATGTTTAAGGGGAGCAATATACTGCTTTAAGAAAAGAGGTTTGATAAAGTTACTGAAATAGTTGGAAAAGATTCTATTTCGACATCTGGTATAAAGTATATGCTTCAAATAACCTGGCAGCAAGAGTGGGATGAAGTAAATGTAGGCAGAAGTACGCATAATCTTTTTAGTAATATTTCAGAAAGGTTTAAACAAAGGCACATAAACCAACCAAAGGTCTGATTCACTATCTAACAGGACATGGTCCGTATGACACGTATTGATGAAAAATTAAAAAAATTAAATAACGACAGTTGTAAATATTGAAATACACCAGGTACTCCAAAACATGCCCTATTTGAATGTAAGAGATATGATATAGAACGCAAGAGTAGAGAACGGCGTTAAGTGGATATCGGAAAAAATACACCCTAAGAACAGAAGAATTATACCACCATCTTGAAATCTTAGCTCACAAAATAAGCAAAATCGCGTAGCAGGAGAAAGCTGAACTGGAGGAGATACGAACAAATTGGGGGATCAGCGAGGTTAAGCACGATTAATTTAACTAACATGCCAACAATCAATTTACCATCAGATGGCAATCAAGAAACAGATCAAAGTACACAAGTAGAAGGAGGCGGTGTGGAAGGAGAGGAAGATGAAGATGAGTAGTAAACGGAACGTTCAACATTGCAACCTGGAGGCCGCCGAAGGATAAATGAAGAGCAGTGGAAGAAGGAGATTAAAACACAGAGGAAGAGGAAAACCACAGCCACCAAGAGAGGGTGTTCGAGAAGGAGAAAAAGGGAGGTGAATGGAGAAAGACGACGTAGGAGAATTCAAAGAGAAAACCAGGACAATACAGAGGAAGGAACTGCAGCTACCAAGAGAAGAGACTGAAACGAAGCGATATTGGGGTGAAGGAAGAGGAGCCGGAAATGTAGATAATCTATAATAATTAATAAAGGAAAGTTTTATTATAGATACATAGTTTCCAAAAATAGAACGGAAAACTCGAGTGAAGTGTTGAGAGAAAAATAACACAAGTTATTGGTTAAAAATAAGTGAACAATATTGAACTTTATAAGACCTATAAAATGTTTATTTATTAATAAATAGTAACTGGTATTTAAAGGTTATTATCAATAATAATAATAATAATAATAATAATAATAATAATAGTAATGCATACTTTAATGTAAGAGAAGCTAAGCCACAGGATAAATTAATTCTACAGAATAAGTTGGGTATTAAGAGTAGAAATTGTATAGTATATAGTTATATTTGCTTTCTACATAACTAACAAGAATTGTATTTAAGTTACGTAACTTATTTGCAATACAGAAAAAAAATTTAAAGTAAATTATTATTGTACAGTATACCAGTACACATTTTCGCAGGAAACCGGCGGAAAAGTTTTAATTTAGGAAGTAAATAATAGTATTTATTTGTAAATTGTACCTTTGTTTTAACAGTTGCTTACCAGATGTAGGTTAGTGCTGGCTTCCACCATGTATGGGGATCTATAATTAGTTTAGTTTATGAATATGTTTTATTGTATATGTTAAATGTGATATTCCTAGAGTAATTTTCTTTTGTTCTCCATCCATTTATATCTATTTTATTAAATGATTATCATTTAATCGCTTTGTTTTAGTTATTCTTTAGATTTAGATAACTCTGATCGATTGTAATAAATGTAAACATATATTTTTTCAAATAAAGAATAAAAGTTCGGGGATATACGTTCGAGTATAAGGAACAAGGTACCGGAATGTAGTATTACAGATTTTTTATTTTATTTTTTTTCGTACTATCTTTTATGTTATTTTAGTCAACCTTATTTTACGCATTCCAATACCTGAAAAAATATCAGGTCCTGCATATGCTTCTTCCATATCTGAAATTGCATTCACCATTCTATGATTTACATCAAATGGGAGAAGAGATGGCTGTGGTAAGTCGTGTCTTGGACTGATATACACTTCATTTCAAATAACATTGCATTCAGAGCACTGCACTCTAATTTTGCCACAAAATCCCATTTGCTAACATAGGCCTGCTTACACCACAAATGCTACGTGGTATGTCTCAGAACAGTTCAGACCACACACTGGAATGCACTAACACATATACTGAATTATCTGGGGTAAGCAAAGGTAGCTCATTACTAAATGTTTCAAATTTCTTTTCACTTGTACTGTTCATAGAGCCTATTTTCTTTTCACTTGAGCTTCCACACTACTTGAAGCAATGCAACTAGGCGTGTAAGGTTCTGTATTTTACTTTACTTATGTTGCTCTTGATCCTGACATGATGCCAGTGCAGGCTCTGATTTAAACTTTTATTTGTTAGACCACAGCCTTTCTAACTGAATTTGGTAAGTCTCTGCAACGAGTATCTTTCACTCTGTTCATATTTATAAGCTCCAACTTATAAACTAACCTAATAACCAGCCCTAATCAAAACTATTATAACGTAATTCTCTAATAACTATAAATGCCAATATTATATACACTAACTATTAACATATATATTAGCTAATTAACTAGTAAAACTTCCTTCTATAATGAATAAATTTAACGATAATGTTTAAAAAAACTCAGTAAATGTCCAACATAGGTGCTGACAAAAGTGTTTTTTAAAACGAATGCAATGTTGCATACGTTTCAGCTATGTCAATTCACTAATAGAAAATGGACCATGAAGTTACACAATCCGCGCAATTCAATTTGCAACGAAAATACGGAATTAGAGTGAAGTAGCACATATCACATCAGGCAGCCATTTAAAGAGTCAGATGTGAAAGAACTTTCAAATAGTCGCGTGATAACGTTTAGATTGCCACAGAACAAAATATGAAACTGAAATGTGAAAGATAAATGTCCATAAATTGTAATGGGTAAAAAACCAATTTTTTAATTTTTTTTCATAAAAGTTCAGTGTACCATCTCCTAGATCCCCTAATGACAAATTTAGTGGTTCCGTCTTACATGCTAGGGATTTCGATTCAACAGTGCCTCAGATGTGGTATTATGTTCAGTGTCCGTATTTCTGTCGCTATTACCAGGGTTAGGTACAACCCAATGGTCGTTTTATTTTCTCAACTTGAAAACTTGAAATAAAAGTGAACAAATGCATTTGAGTTTTATTTTCCAATTATAGATAGTAAAAATAAAATTAAATATGTTTAAAATGTTCTTTTTAATACATTTGAAAAATATATTCCTAAATCGTTCTTAATATAGCTAAGTCTAATTATAAAGAAATATTGCATTACAACTAAGTATAACTACTTTTGAAGTAAATTGGGACCTAGATTTATTTTCAAGAATGATATTTTGTAATTTTCTTATCTATTCCTTTCACCTGTGCTTTCTTATACTTTTCTGTTTAATGTTAGGTAAGTGCTCTAAAATTTGTTTATTTGGAAATACGTACATATTATTTTACTACAACACAAAGCTACAGGTTCTCGTGTACTTAGAAAGAATCAACACAATTTAATATCATCGTTGAACCCGATAGAAAACATAGGTAATTGTCTAAAACGGTCTTTAACTTCTGGCATTGATTTCTAGTGTTATGAGAACATCACCTTTAAGACAAGAGCAAAGTCTAACGGCGAAATACTCTCACGATTTAAGTCATGTTTTTCTGTGAGAGCTTACCGCCCTAGATTGAAATCTGGAAGATACAGACTTTAATGCTTTTTATACCTCTAATTATGAGATTAATTAGCGCCAGCACACAAAGTAAAACTTTATAAGAAATTGGAGTTTCAAAAGAACGTTCCACCTCCGTCATAGTTAAAGGCTTATCACGTTACAGCTGTAATAAATTAAAAAGAAGCTTCAGCTTTCTCAACTCTGTGGAATTCCTGTGGGTTGTAGCCTCTTTGATTTCCGGATTACACGCGCATGGATCTTGTCTCTAAAAGAGATGTAGCACGCTAACACGCTACTCAACCCTGCGGAACCTGAATGCATAAGATAACTTGTGGTTATCGACTTTCCGAGTAATTGGAAATTATGTATGATTAGCAATCAGATGGATAACAGAGCATCTACGTATATCATACGAAATATCTAAAATAGCATTTTTATTTAATAGAAACTCCAATATGCAACACCCTTGGGCTCAAACAAGTAAAATCACATTAAAATGCAGCTATATGATATTTGCTTACCTCTGAATTGAATAGAAAATTTTAAACATCGCACTTACTCACTAAAGGGCTCCGTTTTGTCACCTTTCTCTCACCTTCTATTACACCAACTCAGATTGTGCCGGTATTTTTGTCACACTCCCTGTTTGTCTGCGTGCCTACTGAGTGGAAAAAACGATTAGATAATTAGCAAAAAATCCAGTTAATGAGCTGAGAGGCGCTGATAGTATGAGGTGAATTTACACAAAAGTGGAATTAATATGGAAAATGATTTTTGAAACATTTATAGAAAGTCCTTGTATGGATTAATCTATACTTGCACATCCTCAATATTAATAATGAAATGAATTCCTCACACTTGTGACTTCTTGACTGGTGATCCTTTTTAATTTATTAATTTGGTTTATTTACTGGGATCTTTAACATCTCAGGTCATGTACGTCCCATTCAATTCAGGGTAGGAAACAACGATTAATTTTGCTCAGAGATCTTTTCTTTCAGGCTTTAGGTTCTTATTTGCCGAAAATCTGTGAATAAGGCCCACACTTTAGTTCCCTTCTGAAGGAAGCCATACTTAAGATGTCTACACCCGAAAAAATCCTGGACCCTGGACCGCGATTGAACCGGCGGTGATGGGTATACGAGACCAACAGGACCGACACCACGGGTACCAAAGTTGAGCGCTAATTGGTTCCACTTAATGTCAGGTTTATTATTTATAATTTTTCTATCTGGCCTGTCTTAACCAACTCCTGTTCTTGTCGATTCCAAAAGTATTAAAGCATTTGAGGAATGTGGATGCCCTTCTTTACCCTCAGGGGGTCGCTTGTTGGAATAACTGCGATCTTTGGCGCACTCGAAGATTCTGGGCTCTGTCAGACTTGTCGGCTAACAAAGAAGAAGTAAGACTTCCTTTTCGTTGCCTTTCCTGCTACACATATAACCCTTTTTCGTTGTTTTTACTCATCTCTCTTTTTTCTTAGCTCGTTCTTTCATTCTACTGAAATCTCCAGCGCTTTTATGTCCAAAGTAAACTCGTCCCCTTTATGGTTTATTCTTTTGTCGTCATAACTCGCAGGTATTTGTTTCTACTTATATATAATACAAAGTAATATAATATAATATAAAATAAAGTAAAACAAAACAAAAAATCTCTAATACTACATCCCGGTACCTTGTTTCCTACAGCGGAACGTATATCCCAGACTTTCATTCATTAATTGAAAAATAGCATGTTTACATTTGTTACATTATTATTGTTCTGATTTATCTAAATCTAAAAACTAACTAAAATACAATTCGATTGAAATAATAATAATTAATATAAAGAAAATAAATGAAAATAGAGGAGAACAAAAGAAAAAGTATACTCTAAGAATATCCACTTTAACATATACAATAAAACATATACATAAATGAAACTAATTTATAAATCCCATATATGTGGAAGCCAGCAGTGACTTAAAACTGGTAACCAGCTGTTAAAATTAAAATAAAAATTACAAATCAACACTATTATTTACATACTAAATTAAAACGAAGAACTGTTCCATTGGTTTCCGGTGAAATTGTGTACTGGTATCCTGTACAATTGTAATTTACCTTAAATTTCTTTCTTCTGTATCGCAAATAAGTTACCTAACTTTAATTCAATTCTTGTTAGTTATGTAAAAAACAAATTTAACTGTATAATTTCTACACCAATACCTAACTTATTTTGTAATTTAGCTTCCCTTAAGATTAATTATGTATTGTTATTATTATTATTATTATTATTATTATTATTAACCCTTTAATGTTAATTACTTTTTATTAATAACTAAACAGTTTATAAATCTTATCAAGTTCAATGTTATTTACTAATTTTTAACCATTAACTTATGTTATTTTCCTCTCAACTTCACTAGAGTTTTGCGTGTTATACTTTGAAACTATGTATCTATAACAAAATACTCTCTTAGTAATTAATGTATATTATCTTCCTTCACAGGTCCTCTCTCACTTCACCTCATTACCTCTTCTACTGAATCTGCTCCCTTGGTAGCTGCAGTTTCCTCTTCCTCTGAGTTGTCTCCTCGTTCTTCTCTTTGAATTCTCCTACGCCGGCTCCTCTCTGCCTTCACCTCCCTTCTTCTCCTCCTCGAACTGCTCCTTGGTGGATGTGGTTTTCCTTCTCCTCTGTATTGTCAACCTCATTTTAATTTTCCTCTTCTTCCACTCCTCTCCATCTGTCTTTCGCCGGCCTCCAGGTTGCATTGTTGAACGTTTCGTTTAATCCTCATCTTGATCTTCCTCTCCTTCCACACCGCCTCCTTCTACTTGTGTAATTTAATCTGTTTATTGATTGTCATCTGTTGGTAAGTTGATTACTGAAATGTTTGTTAAATTAGTGGTGCGTATCCTTTCTGATCTTCTCCCTGTTTGTTCTTCTTTTACTGGCACTTGTATCTCCTCCAATTCAATTCTCTCCTACCAAGCGATTTTGCTTATTTTGTGAGCTAAGATTTCAAGATGGTGGTATAATTCTTCTGTTATTAGGGTGTATTTTATCCGATATCCACTTAATGCCGTTCTCTCCTCTTGCGTTCTATATCATATCTCTTACATTCAAATAGGGCATGTTTTGGAGTATCTAATGTATTTAAATATTTACAGCTGTCGTTATTTAATTTTTTAATTTTTCATCAATACATGTCATACGGACCATGTCCTGTTAGATAGTGAATCAGACCTCATGTTGGTTTATGTGCCTTTGTTTAAACCTTTCTGAAATATTACTAAAAAGATTATGCGTACTTCTCCCTACATTTATTCATCCTACTCTTGTTGCCAGGTTATTTGAAGCATATATTTTATACCAGATGTCGAAATAGAATCTTTTCCAACTATTTCAGTAACTTTATCAAACCTCTTTTCTTAAAGCAGTATATTGCTCCCCTTAAACATGTTAATAACTCTATCGACCAAATGCCGGTGGGTACAAGTAGGGCTAGGGTAGGTGTAGTGCTAACCGCTCCTGTGTATTTTTTTCTGTGTGCTTCATTTTCTTGAAGTATCAAAGATATTTGGATTACAATGTCACACTCATGTGTCAACAAAAGTACCAATTTTCCTATACTTGTTGGCGTGTTCGTATTTACTGTACAGAAAAAGAAGTTCAAGTTTATTGTATGCAAGGCTTGTGACCTATACGTTGGTTGTAAAATTAGTGACCAGGACAAAGTATGAACTTCTCATTAATGCTTAAATACCTGCAATTCACTTCTGAGGGAGCTGCTTCATGAGAAAATTTTGTTTAAAATTTGTTACCCAGTGTAATCTGCGCGTTCGTCAGTATATATCAAACTCATTAGGTTGCTTTAACGTCATCGTTTTGGATATTCAGAAATGATTTCAAATCAAGCCCCAGAATATGCGAGAATTGAAATTGATATCACGACCCGGAGCCCTGCAAGATTCCCCCGTTATTTAATTGTCAGGAAGTTCTTTCTGTAGACCTTAAGGAATACTCACTGTCAAAGGCAGACAAAGAAAGTAAAGGCTACCAAAAAGCTGTACATTTCGGAAGCCCAAAAACGATATAAAGTGAGAAACCCAGCTCTAATGGCACGTTCTTTCTCTCAAGTTGCAAAATTCCAGCCCGTTCCTATGACTGATGCATCCTTTTCAAACTTATGTTCTGGACTTAGTAAGTACTCCAGCACCAAAGTCGGAAAGTTGCGACTTTGAACTACAAGTAAATAATTGCATGATAGCACATGCTATGCATGAATATTATGCAACTATAACGGAAATCGTCTCATCTCAAAAATTTGAAAAATTTCCAAAAACAATCTTGCACAAACCCCGTTTTCATTGAGTATAGCGTTTTCTGAAGAACCTCAACCACCTTCTACAGAATCTAACAGTTATACTATGGAATTTGAAACGGGATATAGGATGTACCGCACGGTACCGCAAGAAACGATAATCTACATCATGTTAACAACCTCTTTCTAGACTTTTCAATAAAAACGTCATTTTGCTTGAATAATGAAACGTATTCAATGAAACATTAATGACTATGTAATACACTCACATGACTAAAGCTCGTTTACAGAGAGCATATACCCTGTATTCTGTGTTTTTAAGAAACTCATATTTTGCCTGAACATAGCTTGAATATCAAGGGTTAAGAGGAATGACTGTGTTGCAGTAAATATGACACACGCAGGCATCATCACCTATATATATATATATATATATATATATATATATATATATATTTTTTTTTTCCAACGTAATCACTGCCCAGAGAGATCTCTAAACAGCCATAAAAACAGTTCATCTTACACGTCTTGTCATTCCTGTATGTAATTTGTACCAAACAATACCATTTATACTACATAACCTTGAGGATTTATTTAGACAGGTTCCTCATCCATATATACTTCTTCCAGACTTGTAATGTTCACAGCTATTTATGGAACATCTGTAGAAATGTCCGAGACCGTATTATAAAAATAAGATTAGGTCATTTCAACTTTGCAGTATTCAATACTGGCGATTATACCCATTTTACTCGGAAACTATTGGTGTAACCATCTGCATATTCGGCCTTTTTTCAATCTGGAAAGCTCTGTCATTCGCAACCTATATGATAGTGATCACTGCCCTATCAGTATACAAATAGAAGTTCTTTCTTCTCCGAGCCCTGTCACCCAAATTCGGTTCTCAAGAAGGGAAACTGGTATCTGTACACAAACCTTACATCTTATGATAACCTAAAAGACGAAGGGAAGAGCAATGGTTTATGCATTTTCATACCATTGTATTCCAGGCTGTTCCTTAGTCTTACAGTAGACCACGACGTCTTCCCGCACCATGGATCAGAGGACTGTCGGGTAGTGCAAATTTTAAAAAATAACCAACCCAATTAATTTTTAGAAACTTAAAGCAAAAGCCGGACAAGTGCGAAGAAAGCCAAAGATTATCTTGGCGAAAGTACGTCTTAACTTTATATAAATCATCACCCTCGTCTTTAGTTTCAGGGCGAACAATTAAAATGTCTGGTAACTATAAAATTTGTTCCATACTAACACTTACGATAGACGGCCCCTATCGCAAGTGGAAGAACTTCTCAGAAGTTTTTTTAAAATATTAGTATCTCCGATCCCTGCTTAATTTCAGCTTCACTCCTCATCATTAAGAAGCGTGAATAGTGCAAGATTATATACTTTATTCGTGAAAGCAACGAATTCTACAACCTAATTTTTCCTTGTTGGAATTGAAACTTTTCTTTCAGAATTTGAAAACAGCTTATGCGGCTCAGGCAACACTCTTAACGAAATATTGAAACATCTCCCAGAATCCAGAGAAATGTCCTATTACGCCTTTATAACAAGAATCGGATTGAGAGCACTTTTCCTGAGGCTTGGAGAAGGAATATCATGATTCCCCTTCAAAAAAAAGGAAAGAACGACTCTTTTTCAACAAGTTACAGGCCCATTAACCTAACCAATTTGTGTGTAAGTTATGGAAATCACGGTTAATAGGCGTATTGAATGGTTACTGGAATCACGAAGTGTTTTGTTCAATGCACAGTGCGGATTTAGGACACACCGTTTAAGTACTGCTCACCTCATAACAATTGCCACTGCTATTATAAATGTTTTTATTTGCTAACATTTGGTAGCCGTATTTTTTATTTAGCAAGGTTTATGCTATTACATATCGGTATGGCATTTAAAGAAATTTCAAACAATTGTAATTTAGGGGACGTTTGCTACCATTTTATTTCAATTTATGACAAGTTCTTGCAAGTGCAGCTGGGGGAAATTACATTCCCTTCATTCAGACAAGAAAATACGGTCTCCCTAGGATCTTTATTAATTATCACATTTTTTCCCATTCCACCGGCTGTTAATGCTTTATCATCGTATTTGTTTGTCAATAACGTTGATATATTTCATAATATAAAATACCTATCTGGATTTATATGCCTTTCTCACTTATCAATAAACAGGATTTTACAATGGTATGCTACTAGAAGTTGTCACGTGTCTACCTCCAAACAGTTTGTATACATTTTCATTGTTTTCGCAGAATGTTCTATTAATCTAGAAGTGAAAGGCACCACACATTTTGTTCATACTACCCGTTTTCTGGGATTCATTTTATATTCAAGCCGTACATAAACACCTCATCTAATACAACTGAGAGAGAAATGCGAAAGGAAGCTAAATATTGTACTCAATCTGGTCTAGAACATCACGGGATCCAGATAGAACGGTGCAGTTAAGACTCTGTCGTTTGTTTATACTACCCACGATTGAGTCGATTGAGAGATTGTCTTGCATACTCTTCAATTTCTCTTAAGATCATTTATCCCATCAACAAGAAATGCCTACATGTATCAACTGGCGTTTTTAAAAGTAACCCAATACTCAGTATGTGAATGCAGGGGAAACCCTCCTCAATATCCGTAGAAAAACAATTCTGAATAGATATGCTGCAAAGCTCAGAGAGGAAATACCCCACTTACTGAGCGCTGTTCCATCCAGAATATATCCACAAGTGTATAACAAATCCTTTAGCTGGAATGCTAGCAGGCATTAGGAATCATTGTATTATCTTGAACGCTTAAGTCCATCCAACAAACTTTCTCCATCTTCACAACACTAATGCTCCACCATGACAAATTTCATAACCAATGTCACAGCATAAAAGCAAAAACACCTGCTGCGATTTTCGTGGTACATTTAACCTAATCATTGTTTAATTATCTAGAACATAAGTTATAGATACCGACGGGTCGAAGGTTGATGGAAGAGTAGGTTGTGCCCTTGTTTCTGACCTATAAGTTAGAAATTCCTTGTTAATAATAACAGCGCTGTGTATATAGCTTTGCTATTGTTCAAGCATTATGTTCTATTGAGGGAAAATCTGCTGGAGAGTTTCTCGTCTGTTTTGACTCCCTAAGCATTGTCCAGAGTCTCAGTCTTAAACTAACCATTCACTTTTATCCAAAATACTAAACGAATTTCATAGTCTCCAGCAGAAAGTTTAACAGTTTTGCTTTATGTGTATTCTCAGTCATTAGGAATCCCCCAAAATGAAACTGCAGATGCCCCTGCTAATGAAGCATTTAGAATGTGATTTTATCAGGAATAACGTTTTATCTATAAGCCCAAGATTATTTTTCCAGGGTTTCATATTTACCAAATGGCAAAGGAACTAAAATAAGACTTTAAGAAAAAAGTATGGCGGATTAAGACTACTGTGAAACTACGGTTCTCTTTCATTCGATCTTCTAGTTGGAAAGTAGTTCTCATGAAAACTTTACGAATTGGTCACGCACACTCATCTAAGGATTGTGCAACAGCGTGGCAGGCGTGTTACGTTGATATTACAATTGGGTATATTGTTGGGTGCAGTCCCAAGTTTCTAGAAGTGAGGCGAAAGTGTGGCTGGAGAGCAAATTGTTTGGCATTGTAACTGATTTCAAAGATTGAATTACTTCAATTGTTCATTTTGTTTATATGACTGAAATCCATATATAGCTTTAGAAATTTTATAGCTATGTACTGTTATAGCGTTTTCCTTTACAAATATTTTCAGGTGTGCTGTTTTACTCTACTAATAAATGTATTATTGTTAGGAATGTCCAATCTATATCGTTTAGTTTTTTAGAATTTAATTATGCACTTCTGTATACTAATTTTTAATATAAGGGGCTGTGATAGGCTCAATAAATATGCAGCTGAATCGCCTCTAGCCACACTTACCAGTTCTACGTAATGAATTTACAGAAGTCAACAATCATAATAATGCTCGTGCGGATCCACTCTTTAAACTTCTGTCGGTCCTGGTGATCTAGTGGTAACCATACTTGCCTAGTAAATCCAAGATCTCGGGTGCAATTCCGGCCAGGGTCGAGGGATTTTTTCGGGCCTAAAAATCTTGAGTATGGCTTCTTTCGTAAGGTAAGTAAATTGTAGATCGTAGATTAACGGCACGAAAAAGAACCTCGAGCCTGAAAAAAGTGGCATCTGAGCAAACTTTATTGGCCATTTCACGCCCTTAATCAAATGGGACGCTGATGCTCAGAGAAGTTAAAGAGCGTCCGTAAATAAACCAAATCAATAAATCCAACTTTAAGCTTCAAAGTGCCACTTGTCTTCAAAGACCATTAATGGTCAATTGCAGCCTTTACAGAAAAATAAATATCACTATTGAATTCAGGGGTACTAAGCAAATTACCTATACCACCTGTGGTGCCTCAGAAGTAAAAACGTTAAACTCTACTAAAAAAATTACCTAAATTTAAATATTGATCAGAGGTTTTTTTTTTTTTTTTTTTGAACCCGAGGGTTCCTTGCTAGAGCAAAAATAATTTTTTCATAATAGAATCTCTCCATGGTACTTAAACACCCTTCGTCTGTGTTGATAAATTTACTACATAATCAATAGCTAATATCAAATATCCTCCATCTGTTTAGATAAATTTACTACATCATCAATAGCTAATATCCTATCTTTTTTTTGTCAACTAACAAAATACATTCAGAATAATTCATCGCTTACAACTTTTCATGGATTTCCTCTACTATGTTTTACGCATTACACCGAGGAGGACATGTTGTGCAGATTGAATCACCTAACTTCTTCTTCTTCTTCTTCTTCTTCTTCTTCTTCTTCTTCTTCTTCTTCTTGTTCTTCTTGTTCTTCTTGTTCTTCTTCTTCTTGTTCTTCTTCTTGTTCTTTCTTCTTCTTCTCTAACTGCGCGCCTTGTATGCTGAGTATAATAAATGCATTTGCATTAATGAAAACTGAATACAATTCTGCCCTGCACCCCTTCCGCTACGCATTTGGAGTTTGTATATATAGTAGTGGAAACTGGTTTACCTTCAGAGGAAGTGAAATTTCTGATATGATTAGCATTTTAGTTCTGTTTACGCAATAATTGAGCTTACTCGATGGTATTTATTATGCACTGTTTCAGTTGTATTTCTATAATAAGAGGTGTTAAGACTTTCTATTTCACATCTATGTGTGTGGATATATGCCTAGTGGGGGATATATGGTAGAACAAACACAATTTATTTATTTATGTATTATTATTTTGCCAAAAAGTTGTACAAATGCTGTAGGAGAAAATTTATTTCTAAATTTGCACGAATAAAATTTACTAGGTCAAAACACAATGCTGTTGAAATATGCTATCGATTTAAACCTTCTCCTTGAAAGTTCATAACAGATTAGCCCAGTAACTGATATTAACTTTATGTATTAAATAATGTAAAAGAGGACACCCTAAATTAATTCTAAATTAATGCCTATTAAATTTATTTTGTTTTTCAGACTTGTTTGTTTTGAATTATGTGCTCATATACACACACTTAAATATATTTTTATAAGCTATTAACAAAGATAATTTAATCATTATTTACTTAATGGATTTCATTTTTAATTTGTATAAAGCATTTATGCTGTTTATAAATGCAATCGTATTTTGTATATTACATTCTTTATAATAATTTTCAAAGTTATTATCCCTAGTTGTCGTACTCTATGAATAAAAATAATATATCGTGATTAAAAAGAAAGAAATAATTGTCCTGTAAGTTTCAACAAAAGCATCAATTTTATATAATTTTAACGGCGCAACTTTGAAAATGTAATTGTGTTTCTGATGTCTACATTAATAGTAATGTTATTATTTTACTAGAACAATTAACGTTATAAGTATTTCCATTATATTGTTTGCCTCTGACTTATTTGTCTCTTTATATGTACTATGATGGATAAGCATTTAATTGGAGATGCAACTAAATTAAAAATGTAATGCAAAGTTAAACATTTCTATCACAAAATATAAATGCTGTGTATTTGAAAAACCATTTTGAAATTAAACTAAAATTTCTACCCAAACTTAACTTTGTGTTTCCCTCTATTTAATTTCCATTGTTACTTTGGCAGCATTGGTTTGGTGAATGTAGTACCTTGCGGTAATAAGTGGACAAAATCGTAAGAAATTCTGCATATATATAATTGATGAGCAATATAAATAATTATGCATATTTTTCTGCCTCATTCCTTCCGTATTTATTATTTTTGTTAGCTTTAATGATCCTAATGATATAAAATTAAGACTGTCGCATGTGATGCAGAATGGTATAGCAAATTAACATTTTCGGAAATTCATAGGTAACAAGCTAAATTCATTTGGTTTCACATGCTGTGTCTTGATTTAACTTGATCGTCTTAGAAAATTCCAGAGCCCTGTTTACAAGATATGTGACATTAACCTCTGCCTAATAACAAGCAAAATCATGCTGATCTCGGATCTGTCACGCAGTGTCGGAAAGTTTTAAACAATTACATACTGCTTTCTCGTTGGCTAATATAATTCAAATCTAGGGCGTGACACACCAGATTTGGTATAGTTTGTGTCACAATGTAGATACCCTCCACTATACAATCGTAAAACAATACAAGGGGAAATAGAGCCACTGCTCGGGGTCTTTGCTCTCTGGCTTTCTCTCTCTCGCTACGGTATCCTGGAGGATGAATTATCAACATCAACGCACACTCTCCACATCTTGCGACGTATTCCTGAAAGGCAAGAGTGCGTCGGAGGCTACCATTTGTAATTTCCACTTAAGACTGGGGATATGTCCCCTCAACAATGAACTCAGTTGACATGGATCTCAAGATTTTGCTTCTACCATCACACTCATAAAGAGCTACCCCTAAGTCACAATCGTAGTCGTGACAAGTGGTGGAGCCGCTTGAGTTAAACCCTCAAGAGTATGGTACAATCCCGGGCCTCTCCGTCGGTCCTCGTGGTGTAATGGTAGCCATACTTACCTTCTAAACCCAAGATCGCGGGTTCAAACCCGGCCAGGATCAATGGATTTTTTCGGGGGTAAAAATCCTAAGTATATCTTCCTTCGGAAGGGAAGTAAAGCCGCAGATCCCGTGTCGTACATTTACGGCACCAAAACCTGAAAGAAGAGGCCTCTGAGCAAAATTTGTCGGTTGTTTCACGCCCTGAATAGAATGCGACGCTGATCACCTAAGATGTTAAAGAGCATCCATAAATAACCCAAATCAAATCAAAACCGGACCTTTCCTGTTAAAGTGACATGTTCTTACTAAAGCCAGAGATATGGTTCAATCCCATACTTCTCGTTAAGTGTAACACTTAGTGGGCCTTTGATTCCAAATCCTAAAAATGTGGTATATTAGCTTCGATTAATATATTTCTAATAACACAGTTAAGAGCAGACATGGATTTCCTCTGCAATTTTATAATCATGTTGCTTTTTTTGGGCATTTCACAAAGGAGTATATTCTGAAGAAGCAATTTTGTTGCGTATTGCTATTGCTGTACTTTCCATCTTTCTGGGTGTAATTACGCTGTCAATGCGTTTTTAAGTTGAACTAGCAATGGAAGCGAACGCTTCAGTGGTGGAATGCTCATTATGAATTTGCTCATGCATCCTTTAGTACCACTGATTCTATACCGTGTCTATGTAGAGAGAGAAGGGCTAATGGAAAACTCTTTACCAAACTTCTACTGAGGAAGTCGCATGCAGAGAAGTCCATATGAGGATATAGATAATGTGCTTCAGAGTGTTTCTCGTAAAGATGCATCAAGTTCAACTCAAGTTGTCCAATCATGGACTGCAAGCAAAATAATGGAACGATGTTAAAAACCCTCTCTTTCCCACTTAGGTTTAATTTTAGATAGCTGGAAAAGAAAGAATTTTGTTGGAATATATATGTTAATAATGTGTAAAATGTTCTTTCTTTTGTACATTAACATTTGTTTTCATGGGAAGTTTAAGTTTTAAGTCAATATACATTTTATTAGTAGAGTGGTCGTTTAACTTTGATTTTTACTAACTGTGGCATTTTTCTCCCTCCTATCCTTCCTACACTCAGTTTTTGCAATGACTTATAAAGTTAGATGTAGCAACATTATGCTAACGCCGTCAATTATTTCGATGTTTTGTCACTAACGTTTTTAGTATTTATTCATTTTATTGCATTGCAGTAAAATACTCATTTACTTTCAGCATATTTTCTGATGATATCAGCGACTACTTTCCCAGATGTGATTCATTAGTTGTAAGTTGTTTTGTGTGAGACGAATTACCTTATTTTCACTCTTTGTCTCGTTAGGGTGTTTTTTAAATATTTAAGGATATGGCGTCATAGTTTTTTAAAAAATCTCTCACTTTGAGCTAATTAAGAGTGATTGATATATTCGAAATTGTGTTGTTTACCTGCTTTTCAAATCTTTTTGCTTTATTATTTAGCATTCCTCATAACCACACTACCTCCTGTTTTATTTTAAAGTGGTGCGGCCCAACTTATTATGCTATTTTCAGCATCTCCAGTTCAGTTGCGCCTGATGTATTCCATGGTTTACTTCTTTTTATGCATGATTATGGCATGCTCTTAACTTCTTTGTCGTTCATTAATAACAGTAAGGAAGATATTTGTTTCATCGTGCACTCATGAAATTTAATTAGGCTTCGATTTTACGTGATATGGCATTTTCTTTGCAAACATTTATTTTTTCGTTGTTGAATATGCATGTCTGTGACCTGTCAGGAACTTGTTTTAGTATAATAAGATAATTTACATATCTATCATCATTTTTACAGTGCTTAGGTGCTTGCGGAGTTCGCAGTTGGATTCCTTCGGCTATATATATAAGCTATAAGGCTCTGGAACCAAGGAATCTCTAATGTGAGGTTCGGGTATTGTAGTTTTAGGATATGAGCACACAGCGCAGGGAATACGCGCAGGGAATCATTTCCGTGTATGGCAATCGCGTGATGCTACTTTTGATATTCCACATTGTACCTCGATATTCCTTACGGTATCAAATGCTCTTGATAGCAATATGCCAAAGAGGTAACAGTTGGCGCAGATTATTATGCATTGCCTAATATGTCCCTCTATGAGAGGCTTTTCCTCTCCAACCAATGCAGTTTTTTTTTATTATTATTATCCCGTGTATCTAGCTACTGTTCAACCAAGGCTAGAGAAGCTGCTCTCTTTACGGGGCTCAGGCCTAATTTTGTAGTAATATTTACAATGATCACCTTCCTCTATTTCAATCTAATGGCAACCCTTGATAAGTCACATGTGCAAATATGTTAATTTTACCCCGACCCGTTGGCCAAGTGCTTTACCTTGGACAACCTGGACAACCGTCAAGACATTACAATGGATACCCATGTGCAGTTAAATTAAAATCCACTCAAAATACATAATAAAACATCCGAAAAGTAGAGCATATATTTAAATATCCAACCGGTATGATATTGCCTATTTGCATATGCCACTTTACCATCAATTCCCAATTTGTTTGTTTATTTTTTCTGTCTGTTGATAGAGCAGGTATCACGTTTTTATTTCTTTCTTTTCTCTCTGTTCATATACTTTCATTTTCATATTAATGTTGTAATCTTAGGTTTAGGTATATCATCTGTAACATGCCCTCCCCCTGCCCTCACTGTCCTTTCACTGTAGCTATTCATTCCTACCCTTTATGTCTTCTCCCCTTTCCCTTCCGCTATTGGCCCTGTTTCACTCGAGCTTTCTTAAAAAAAAAGTATTCCTGTCAGTTTACGACCCCTTCTGCCCTTTTCTTTTTGTCCTCCACTTTGTTTTAACCCACGACTGTCTCTGTTTCATGTATGCCAGCACATATTGTTGGCAAGTCTGCCCTGACACTGCACCTCTCTTTTTTGTGGCAGCAGATGTAGCCCGCTCTTAATATCGTGGTTACAGTAATTAGTCCCTGGTCATCCTCATTTGAAGATACAATCGCCTAATTCACTCCGGACAGTCATGATATGTGTTGCCCATGGCGGTGATGTTTGTGCTTAATAGGGCAAAGATGTGAACCAGTGCTATCTGTGTTTCATCAATTGATAAGATGTCTTATCAATGAACATCCTGTCTACTGGTGAGTGTGAAAGTGGCGGCGGTGTGGTCGCATTTTATCTTCTGGAGAGGATTCCTGTGTTTAACGTGCAGTGCGTATTAGGTTTTGGAACTTGTGGAACTTGGCTGGCTCAGTTGTTCTTATGTCACAGCCTATGGTATGCTCCAAGCTAATTTTCAGCTGGTGACATGAAGAGACCGAAACCCTTCCATTTCCTTTTGTCCTTTTGCTCCTTTGTTGCCGTCCCCTTCTCTGCTCTTTATTACATTCCTGCGGCGTTGTTATACAAATATATAAATTTATATGTTTTTGTTTATGTGCCTGTGTTACACATTCACCTGTAATGGTTTTTTTTTTTTTTTTTTTTGTATATTTTATCCCCCTGACGGACCGTTTCACATTTTGGTGATAGTTGTTTGTATTTATAGCCGAGGGTGGCGATCTTTACCTGGCGGGGATATGTCGCATGTACTGCTGAAGGGTCTAGCAAATTAACATTTTCGGAAATTCATAGGTAAAAAACTAAATTCATTTCATTTCACGTTTTGTATCTTGATTAAGTTATCGTCTTAGAAAATTCCATTACGTTTAAAGGCATAGGGGTCAGTCATTTCAGATAAGGTATTTTATAGTGACATTAACTCCTACCTAGCAACAAGCAAAATCTAAAATCTTTAGATGACTTGCCACAATTTTGGTTAATATAATTCAAACCTAGGACGGTGACACACCATATTTGGTATATTTTGTGTTACATTGTAGAGACCTTCCCCAGACAACCGTAAAATAATATAGAGGGAAATAGAGCCACTGCTCGGGGTCTTTGCTCTCTGGGTCACATTCGCTGTAGTATTCTACAGGATGAATTGTTAACATCGACGCACGCTCTCGGCATACTGCGACATATTCCTGAAAGGTAAGGGCGCGTCGTAGGCTTTCATTTATAATTTAAACTTATACTGGGGACATGTCCCCTCAACAATAGACTAAGTTGGCATGGCGTTCCTTTCTACCATCACCTTCCTAAACAGCTACCCCCTAAGTCACAACCGTAGTCGTGAAAATGTGTTGTACATTTCGCCGGGAAAACTTGTATCCAAACGAGCTTTGTTATGAAGTATTGTTCAATGAAAGTGCAAATAAATATTGTTTACTTCCATTAATACTTGTCACATTCTGATTCCGCTTTTTTCATGCCAGCACATTTTTTTTCTCTCTCTCTCTCTCTCTCTCTTACATTTGCTCTTTAGCAACTGTGTTCAATATTATGCATAAGCTCAATCAACACATACAGTTTAGCTTCACATTGAAATTACAGAAACTATAATCGAAATACATTTCATTAACTGCATTCAAAAGGACTTCTTTCAGGTGGTGTTTATGAGGATAATACTTCTAAAGACCATTCAAGTTCTGAACGGCATGAACTTCTCAGCCTCTGCGGTCAAACTACTGAATTCATGAATAAGTATTTCCGGGGGCATGCTTTATCAAAGCGCACAGTTCCCAAACTTCTAACAACTTTCTTTGGGATTATTCCACGTCGTGATGGTTGAGACAGTTGACGCTTTGAAGGGCGTTGTGCCTTGAAAGGGGTAATCCCAACGGAAGATGAACGGCGGCGAAAATCACTGCAAATCCTTAAACTGTCACTTCAATATCCAGCTTTCAGTCTACCAAGCCATAAGGAGCATCATATCCTTCATTACTTTCACATAAAATTGGGAATAAATAAATGTTCCATCTATATATTTGCTTAATACTACCTGTTGATTACTGAGTTTAAATGAGAGGAGCAATAAAAATGCATGCCCATATATTCATCTTATTGCATTATATAGTTTTTTTAAATAAATTTTTACCAATTCCTTGTGGAAATAATAGTGATGATGATACCCATTTTAGAACAGATGTTTTGTTGAAATGCTTCTATAATAACTATAAGCACTCGCATTCTTTCTACATAATACCTATGCAGGATATAATTCAACGATATTGAAAGACTTCACTTAATAAATTGTATTAAAGAATGAGGAAAACGCGATAAAAATTCAACTATAGAGAAAGATACTGGTGTGATGCGAACCGCACATTTTCCGTTTACAAGCCTAAGCGTCCTAAGTGCGAAATTAATTTGGAGATAAAACTTGGATATACCACAGCATTATCTTCTAAATAACTTTACAATTATTGTATTTGCTTCATGTTAACGAAGCAAACTGATCTTTATTTTAAATTTTGTTAGTCCAACAATTATTGTTAGCAAAATATGAACTCAGTATATCACAGATGTAAAACGTTCTGCAATTGTATTTTTCGGTCTACATAATGAGGATGTAACATTATAAAAAATATCTTCTCTACACGAAAATGTTAAATATTTGTATTTCCTTGCTAACATACGAAATCCCATTACAATTAAGTGGCTATTGAATTATTTTCTGCAATAAGTACATGCACCTAAAAACATCTTCAGAATACACCGTTGCATAGTGTATAAGTTTTCAATCCGCATTCAAACTTTTTGTACGGAATTGCGAATCTAGAGCATATTTATTACAAACAATGAAGGAATTGAGGAAATAGCGTTATTTCTCGAATATTAACATGATTTAGGAAGATGGAAGAAGGAAGATTACAGGAGAAGATTAAAGGATGTTGAAGATCCACGGGAATGAATGAGAGAGGAGATGATGGAGAAGTGGTGTCCGTAGAGGAGCAGCACAGCGCTAGAAATGGTGTAACCAGGGGTCCAGGAGGATCAAGAGAGATGGAGGAAGGGACATTTGGAAAGAAAAGGTGGAGAGTGAAATGGTGCAATAGAGGTAATAGTGTTTAATGAGTTAAAGTGTTAGGATAAATAAATGAAATGAGTAGGAAAAATTAATGGTGAAAAATGAACTTTAAGAGAAGTAGTTTGTTAAAGAGAAGGTAATTAGTATGATTGAGATGATTTAAAGAGATTTGAAAGAATATTAATAAGTGTATTGTTTAAATGTTAAGTGTAAATTTAAGAGAAATTCCTGTAAAAGTACTGGATACCAGTACATACCGCTAATAACTAGTGGCCAGTAGTATATTAATGTAATAAATTTGGATAGAACAGCTGGCCCACAGCTATAATTTTTACTGGCTCCCAATATTTCTGTTAATTTGGTAGATTCTGTAATATTAAATTGAAAGATAGTTTGGTAAATTTATATTTTTGTTTAATTTAACTTTGAGCTATATTTATTATCTCATTATATTATTTTAGTCAACTTATTAGGGGAATTTGTAACATAATGAAGTAAGAGATTATTGTGGTGCAAAGTTTATAGTAATAACAACAGAGAATTCTACATACACGCCCTGGAGTTTAGGAAACCAGGTACCAGGGTGGCGAATACACATTTTATTTATTTATTTATTTTTATGACCAGAAAATAATTTTTGTCGTTTATGTACAAACAGATAAGAATTAGACATTTTCTATGTCACAATAAGTAAGTCTATATCTAATTTTAATAAATGGAAAAATCATAGACCTTTTCTTCTTTGAAGTTATAAAATGTAATAATAATAATAATAATAATATAATGATTAACATTATTATATAAAAAGTTAGGATACACAATTATTACCTCAATTCGGAGGGAAATCAAATAACTCTTTGGAATCATACTTATAAAAGTCATCCAATATTTCAGATTTCACACCAGAGAAAAGCTAACATTATGCAACTTGTAGATGGCGCAGGACACACAGAAAGAGCTAAGAAAAGGAATTTGCCAAAACAAGCCCTACTGACTCAAACTTCCGCGAGTTTAGCAACAACTGGCGATTTTAATTCAGATCTTTGCTCCGCCTTGGTAGCAGTTAACATTAGATAGAACACACTGAAAAATCAGGTATTCCATAAATGTTTGAAGAAGTACTGCCAAAAATCCACTCCATCGTATTCCACAATAAGGAAGACAATTTTGGATACTGAGTATCAAAATATCAGCCATGGTTTTTAAGGCGCTTGTTCATTTGTTCTATTTGTTTAATGTCTGTCATCAGCTTCCCATTCAATTAAGGGCGTGAAACGGCCGATAAATTTTGCTCAGATTCATCTTCTTTCAGGCTTGAGGTTCTTTTCCGTGCCGTAAATCTACAAAATAGGACCCACGGTTTACTTCTCTTCCAAAGGAATTTACGCCCGAAAAAATTCATCAACCCTGGCCCGGAAAGAACCCGTGATCTTGGGTTTGTGAGGCAAGTATAGGTACCACTAGACCAAGACTGGCTTATTAAGACGTGGATTTGTAAGTGGGAGGTCTGGAGTTGAATTCCCACCAGGACAATCCTCCCTGACCGAGATTCTTTTCGGGTTTTCCTCATCCTCATAAATGGCAAATGTCGGGGGAGACCTGGAACGCTTCCTTCCTTTAAAAAAAAAATATCCTTTTCTACTTTATCATTTCATCTCGTATATCATCAGTGTACATCGTCCGTGATTCCTCAGTAGTTATAATTTAAATAAAAAAATTAAAAACTACGTTTTTAATTTCTTTATTATAAATGAACTAAAAAGTATTAAATAATTCATCCTATCCAAATGTAGATTTATAACCCCATGAAAATTCATAATCTCATAAACCTTTTTAGAAAAATTCTTCGAAACAAAAAATTTTATGGGATTATGAATTTGCATGGGGTTATAAAACTGAATATGGCTAGGATGAATTATTTTATACTTTTTACTTAATTTATAATTAATAAAATAAAAACGTGGTTTTTAAATTTTGTATTTAAATTACTTTCTACTATTTAGTCTCGTGTGCGTGTAACTTTGTAATCGCTATTAGACATCTCGATTAAATAATGACAAAAATTGAGCAACTTTTAAATTTAGTTAATTTCGTTTTGTCTTGATCACATTTAAAATAGAAAATTGTTTTATCTACTCCATTGATATATCGAAATAATTGATTAATAATTGCTTTTTAATTAAATACAAAATACAGAAACACAAAATTAATTTTGAAAATTTTTATTTCAGTATTAAATACGTTTGTACCAGATCCTCAATATAGAAGTGAAAATCTTTGATATTATATGTAACTCATTATATTAAATATAATACTTATTCCCTATTTATTTACTAAGTTAAATTTATTAATACACATTAACAGTAGCGCAATTGAATTTATGTAATAGAAATCAGATTTATTAAATGTTATTTGTAAGGATTTAATTGTGGGGATTTAAATTTGAATGTTTTTATTTGCAAAGTTGTCATTGCAACTGTATTGTTATAAAAATATTTAACATGTCGTTGCGTGTCATTAGCGAGTCCAGAAGTGCGTTTTTCCATCGTCTCAGTTGATCGCGCTTGAGCCATGCGTCTCTTGCAATTTGCACGTTCGACACGTCCGAGCTGTTTATTTGAATAGTTGCCATGGCGGCTGTATTGTTGTCAAATTATAACTAAAAGAATTCTAATCATTTTAGATTCAAATAAAACGTTGAAATTAAATATAAATCAAGTGACATAATCTATTTACTGTATTGATAAATATAATAGTCATCATAGCAACTGTTCTTATTTTTAAATAAAGATTATTACACATTTTATATTTAATGCGTTATTAACGAAACTACAGAAACGTGTTCTTACTTTCAAAATTTCATTGCACTAGGATAATTACCACATTATATTGTATTGTCATAAATTTCTTATCTATGTCCAAATTTTTAAGTCTCTGTCTCATTTAGAAGTGCATGAAAAATTAATTACAAAATTCCACGCGAACAGACAAGAAAGCGAGTTAATAAAATCCTTTGAAGAAAACAGGCTTTAAACACTACTCAAAAAGTGTTACAAAACACTTGCTGCAATTAGGGAGGACATAGGGCGGGCGAGTGTCGACGAGACACGGATGCTCTCAATACGTATATTGCAAATATAATAAGGCAAACTCGATGATACATCTTCCCTTTCACATCTTGTAGCAATGTCGGTCCTGGTGGTGTAGTGGTTACCATACTTGCCTCCTAAACCCAAGATCGCGGATTTGAACACGGCCAGGACCGATGGATTTTTTTCGAGCGTAAAAATCCTTTATGGCTTCCTTCGGAAGGGAAGTAAAGCCGTGGGTCCCGTGTCGTACATTTACGGCACGAAAAAGAATCTCAAGCCTGAAAGAGAGGCCTCTGAGCAAAATTTGTCGGCCGTTTCATTCCCTGAGTTCAATGGGACGCTGATGACCTGAGCTGTTAAAGAGCGTCGGTAAATAAATGAATAAAAAAAAATGCTTGTAGCAACCAGAAGTCAATCGCCAGTCCATTGCCTTCGTTGTACATAAAAGTTTACAGTTATTTTCCTGGAGGTGTTGAATAGAGAGGTTTTTTTTTTTTTTTTTTTTTTTTTTTTCTTTTTTTTCTTTTTTTTCCCTGCACAGGCGCTCCTTCCTACATGATCTCAGCCTCTTGTCTTCTGGAAAAATTCCACTCTAACCTTAAACTCGTCACCTGTTTAGCCCATATCTTTCGCCTGGTCTCAGAATTACATTCTTCAAGGAAAACCTTCGAGAAAGTGCTCTTACTTCTCTACCTATTTTAACACACTGGGGCACATAAACAGCTCTACATAAAACATTGGGATGACATTGCTGCTATGATAAAAGTGTTTCCTACTGAGATTAATGCTTGTGTTTTGACTGCCAAGGTACTGTTGAAAATTTTATTATTGAAGCAAAACTGTGTTTACATAAAGGTACATTTTTCATCTTGCATTAACAATAGTGAAGTTGGGAGCGAAGGAAAGCCTTTGTTGGATTAGGTGTCAGTGGTGCAAGAAGCTGAAGTAAAAATTAGTACTAAGGGAGAAGTTGGGGACAAAGTAAGGTGCAAGTGGGAGATTGCAATAAAATAGAATCTTGGATATGCCGTAATGGTCCATTTGGTAAATGGTTTGGTGGGGGAAGGTGGAGAAATTCCAAATGAAGTTCAAATGAAAAATGTAACAAACTATAAGTTTGCTTCTTTCAGCGTTTTTTTTAATGAAGAGTGTGTTAATTAAATGTAATAATGGAGAGAAGATTTGCAAGGATTTTAATTAATGATTTGACTGTTTTTTAGGATTAAAGATTCCCAGAGATGATGCTAAGTTCTTCCTCTCAGATGATGGTTTCCCGCTGTCTTACGATTGTTCTGACTAGCTCTTGTTTCTTTACTGGACGTTTTATGGTACTGAGACCGTAGGGGAAGGAGTCAAGGAGATTAATAATTAGATTTGTGATGTCGTGGAATGAAACATCATTTATTGATAAAGTCTGTTCCACTTAAAGAGGCACCGTCATTTCCCAGAGAATTAAACTGCTAGATGTGCCACTTTTGCACTAACTATAACAATCGTTCACTGACGCATTTTGACAACTCTGAAACTTAATTAAACTGCCACGGCTGAATAATAATATTCTGAGTAAAAATCTGGGTAATAGCTCACTTAGTATACCTGACGCAACAGCTGATATAATTCTAAACTTGTTAAGAACTAATACACAACGACTGAGTGATTGGGCTGACACACAATTAATAATTCATGATCGGAATACTCCCCGTGAACTGAGAACTAATGAACTGATGATAACTCAGAACTGATGCAACAACTGAACCGAATTGCCCCGGAGAAGTGATCATGGATTGCAAAATGACAAGCTTAAATAAACATGGCAATCTATCAGTCTCCCGAAGCTTTCTTCATCCTTTTAAAATATTATTTTAGAAATATCTCGAACGTGTTTTTGCATCTAAGAATATCTTTTGAATACTGAACTCGCATAATATCCTTCTAATTTCTCTTTCATTGGCTATCATGTCCACGTGACTCTCAGCATGTCATATACGTATCACCTGACACCACTAGTTTCTTCCCTTCGAGAAATTATCGGCCTGTCTCTTCACCACGTAACTGGCATATGTTTATTACAATTATCTGACCTACTACAACAGAAACATAACTCTCCAACTGTATACGAAATATACATCATTTTCAGGGACATGCTTTAGAATTCTCCAAGTAATGGCGGTTCTCTTCCTTCATATATAAGAATACTGTTTAAAATAGAGGCTTCCCTGTCCTAAAATTTTGGTCAAGTTTTAAAATTTGGGTTTCTTTTGTACTCTGGCAATAACATAACATCAAACTCAACACTTCAATACATGTACAGAAAATAAAAATAACACTGCAATCATCATTGGAAAGTTACATGAAATTAATTAACGTGTTGATATAATTTATATGGGGGTCATTTTAACAGAGAAAAGGCATTGCCTAAATATTGAAAATTTGGAGAAAATCTTGATAAAATATTACGCTGCAAATTATGAAAACAAATGCGCTTACAGTTACACTCATAAAAATGTAATAATACTTTCCTGCATAATTAAAAATTGGCACCTAATTTAATCGTTTTTCGGCCCATTTTAGATGCCAAAAGTACAAATGCTTTCTTGCATAACATTAGAAAATGGTGCCTAATTAAATAATTTTGTTACGTATTTTAAGGTGCCTGAAACATTGGTTTTACATGTCTAAAATTCCTAGGTCTAGTTATAATATTACATTGTTCATTTAGGTCTACTTCATTTCCTTATTGATGTTGCTCACATTAAGAATTTGCCATCACGGTTTCCAACCTATAACCCAAATCTCACTAAACATCCAAACATGACTTCAGACGCGGATCGACCAGTTGTTACAAATATGAAAAAAAAAAAAATGCTACTTTGCACAAAAAATACGTTATAAAAGATATTTAGACACAAACTAGTTTTTATTTTAATTTTATCTAGAGGAGTAATATGACAAATTCTTACCTGAATGTAGATAAATATTTCCCTTAAACTGAATAATCCGCAGTACCATAGGTCAATGTGCGGTATGATTTTGCCCCATCCATGTATATAATATTTCTTCAATGTACCGGTTCGCTCTCTCCATCGAACCCTCACTCTGGCTTATCGTGAAAGATTTTAATTTCATTCCCCTTAGTGTGTACTTCAGTAGTTCTGAGTTGCACAAACTCTCGTCCGATATCGGAGTGCAAGATTACAGAAGCTCTAAAATTAATATAAATATCAATCATATTCATAACTACTTCTGCGCGTTTACTTTTTAATGGCTTGAAAACAACGAAATTACTGGAATAATCTCGATATACTGTTATAAATTGAAAACCATAATAGCTTAGCGATTGCATATCAATCAGATCAACCTGCGCACGTGAGTTAAAATTTGAATGCAGAATACGTTTGATTATTGTCTCTTTTGTCAAATTACGACTTCTTCTGGTAGTGCACACAAAAACGTAAGCACATAATTATACTTTATCTTGCATGCTGCAATTCTTTTTCCTCATTTCTGATGTGATTCTGTTGCTTCCTTCATAGGCTATTGACGAGTGTGTTGTATGAAGAATATCAAGTAAATTGTAATTTGTTATGTAATAAAGTATATATGTAATAAAGTATATAATAAAGTGGTGATCTTATAGGTCTCTCTCTGCCATTGATTGTTATAACTTCCTATTTCCTTACCCTTCTATAATTCTTCGTTATTCTCTTTGCTCCGGAAGCTTTCAAAGCTTTCCTACATTGTTTTACAACGTTCATTTGTTATTGTATCATCCTGAGTAAAATAGGCTTTGTTTTCTGTCTGTTTGCACTACAGCAGGTGAACAGAGCTTTGTCACACATCATTTTCTGTATTACTCAGTATAGCTAATATTAATAACCATACAGTAGACACAATGCAGTATAATTACTGTAATAGTTTAACTGAGAACTCAATAGACAAAAACGTGCTTACATGATTTGATCGAAAATATTACTAATGAAAATTAATCACTTTTGCATTGTCTTCGCTTTCTTTCCCGTTCTCATTTTCTGCACTGTCGTCGCTTTGCTTATTTGCTGCCTACTGCTGCACTATTAATGAACTAACGAAAAAAGCATTCATTTCAATATTGGCCACGGAGATGTGGGAAATCAAGAGATTGCCCGAACAATGTAGCTAAACACCGGCCACTTCATTATGCACTGTAGTTGATCAGTGACGGTAAGGACCGCCCATTGACGACATTTTTCAATTTCACTTCATTGTCCGTAATATAATATTTCTTGAATTACATAGACGACAAAAGTTTTAAGACCACATCGTTCGAAGCCATAAGAAAAAGGAACATAGTGAGGCTTTAGATGCCTCTAGATTTATTGTATAGAGATTATTTTTAAGTTTAATAATCACCATCTTAAACTGAAACAATCGATATAACAGATACATTTTAAATGAACAAATAAAATTCGAAATGCTATTTCGAACACAGCCATTCACTTCGCTTGCGTTCTGCTATAAGATGCTGATTTCGCATGTACTAAAAACAAAATGCAATTAAACAGAAGAAAATATATTATTAATGTCGTACATTAAAAATTAATTGGTTTTAGAATATGATTTTCAGAATATGTATTGAACAAACACGGGTATGAAAATGCACTGGGTATTGTTTGTTATGCTAATATCATAATAGTCACTTTTCAATTTCATCGTTATATATCTGTTTAGCTTTAATAATTTTCTCACTTTCCTTAAAGCTTTCTCTGCCGTATACATGAGCCTTTTTATGTAAACTAAAGTTATTATAATTATCCCAACGCCACGAGACTTTGTTAGGGCATCTTCAGAAAGATTAGTGTACCGGTATGCAGTTTGTTTGCATGAATACAAGCGTTTGGCAGAACTAAGTCAGTTTTGTTGCTTTTAACTAAACCTGCTAGAACAAATTTTCAAAATATTTTAGAGGATAAAGCAATTGAAAGTATAGAAATACATCCTTTTGCCAACCACATACAATTTCATCACCTTTATGACCTTATTCTCCATTAGTTAATTACTACCTTTCTGCTGATTCCAGAGCAACTTTCTTTCCAAATTTGATACTGTAAAATGTTTAATGCATTTAATTTCAATGCCTAAATAATAGGTTGATCATTTGCTACCAATTTAGTGCACCGCAATACAAAACAATTTGTTAAGATCTGTGGAATACTTCATTGGTACTGATGCATGGTTAACATTATTTGAAAACAGCACTGATGTATTGGGTAACTCTTAAAATTAGAAATCAAAAACCAATACAAAATTTTCTCTTGGCAACATTCTATAACATAAATATTTTTGGTTCATTTATTTGTTGTTTTATTACAAATATTTTCTCTTAATATAATGCGAACTTCTATAAATCAACATTTCGATGTCAGAATAATATTTTAGTTAAGGGTGACTTTTTAAATATTTATTAATAACATTAAATTTTTATATTACTTCAAATTATATTAATTAGATCTTTTGATTTCATATTATTTTTATTTTTATAATAGGCTTGCTTATAACACTTCAGCTTTCTATATTGAATTTTTAAAATGTGTTTTATTTTCCAAAAACTACAAGCGAGTGGCTCATTCATGCACATACACACACAGAAATTAAATATACCTAATAGTTGAAATACATCTGTCAATGCCTAGAACACCGTGAAAATATTAAAAGTATTGTTTTATACACGATGGTTTATTTAATTCATTATTGTATTAAATGAAATGACTTGTTTCTGAGAGCTATTATAATGGCAGGAATAAAATTAATGTTTTGAGTTTCAGAAACATATTTGTGCTATGTTTGATTTTATGTTTGTGAAAACATAGAGGGAAGACTGTTCTAATAAATTCCTAAAAGGTTTAGAAACCTAAAATAACGTTTTTACATGGTAAATAAGTGTTGGTGTCCAAAGTATGGCGAGGGATGGTCTATATTATGTTAACAATAAAATCATAAACAAAATGGAATAATAAGTAAACAAGTGAAATAGTCTTTCTCCTTATTACAATATCACTTGTTGACGAGATAAATTTTGAATTACAAAGGAAGTCCAAAACCGCAAATTTTTCCTAACTTCAAAGGAGTCATGGCTCAACTATACATACCACAGAATAGTACAATGCAAAAATGAGTTTTCAGATGAAAGTAACAATAATCCAAATCCCCTGTTGAAAATGTGAAGTTTATTTGTGAAATTTAGCACCGCAAGGAGCAATTTGAATATCCCTAGGAGCAAGAAGTAATAGTTTAGAGGAAAAGGACTTTTAATATTTAAGATATGATTTCTACACTGTGCAGAGCTATATAAACAGTCACGCTATAGAACTATAACGCAAATGGATAAAATATATTCCATGTATGACTCCGTAATAAAAAAGACTTGATTAATCTCTAAATCAAAAAAAAAAATATTTTTTTAATTCTTTTCAGAGATAAATTCTCTATTAGGCGGTAAATATGATTGTAAGCTATTCTTCACACAAAATAAACGAAACCTAAGTGTTCCTAATTGCTGGCCTGTGCAGATAATACACGAAACAAGAAATTATGATACACACCCTGTTAACATAACAATGATGGGAAGATTCACCCTAACATATAGAAATATGCCTTTATATATAGTTGTCCTGCTCACTAAATATTGCTTACCCTGGTACTGAAAATATTGCGAATTGTTTTTCTATCCTAAACTGAGTTTCCGAACCAGGGAGTGAAGTAGTTAAGTACAACTTATAATATGAATATACATTTCAAATAGAAAATAGAATAAGAAAATCCTGTTAAAAAATTAATCGCTTTAAGCTCATTAAATATGCCGCAAAGCATGGAATATATTTACATGCTGAAACTAATATAAAATAATTTACCGCCGAGGAAGTTAAAAATAGGATGTAATACGAATGGTTGCTATTGAGGAGTACAAACAATACCTGAGCCAAATGTGCAGTAAACACACATAGAGATATAATCACTGAATTCTGCATAGTTTTAGTAATCTCTGAAAACGTCCCACACGCTAATTCTGGCCCAATAACTGAAGAACACGAGAAGAAATCGAAAGAAAAGCTTAAGAAAGAAGAGAAAAATCACGTGCGTCAAATTAACGGCAAATAAATAATTACAAATCTTCCATCCAATATTTTTGAACTGGATTGCATTGGGTTCTCAGGGGCATAGGAGAATATCTCGGTACTTAAACGTGTCTTACGGCTGGTCGTTTGTGCCTATGTCCGCAATTGGAATACCTCCGAGAGGAATAGATAAGGTGAGGGAAAGTTTCAGGGCGGCCGTAGAGGGAGTCCTTAATATTTTTTGCACATAGTGCAATATTTAATATTTTAATTGGCATATCCGGTATACCTGAGCTAGAAGTTTCAGTACCTCGGAGATATGACCGTTCCCCTTGTGCTTGGCACAAACTGTGTGTTTATTCCAATTTTCACTCATGTCAAACCTTATTCCAATACAGTCAAATTGTTTAATCTCCCCCATATGCCCACTTTTTTAGCTTCCCACAAATATAGTTATTTTTAAATGCAAGAGCTTTTGTTTTAGATATGTTCACTTGCACATCTCGCTGATTATAATAACCTTGCAGTACATTTAAGTCATTTTCAGTCCTTTTACCGTCCAAGAGAGAATTACTATATCAGCTTTGTTGATCTTCAATACAGGTGCATCTATGTCTTCATTCATCATTACATTAATGATACCATTAATAAACAAACTTACGAGTATCAGTGATATTATACAATCCTGTTTAACCCCCCTCTGAGCTATGTTATACTCAGATTAGTTATACCAATGAGTCTTTATAACAAATTTTACTTCCTTATACATTGTCGCTAGAGCATTAATCATTTCCCCAGAAAGCCCTTAACGCCTTAATTTTTCTCATAGAGCGTTTCGTTCTACAGCATTAATGGCCATTTTAAAACCTACATAAACACTGTATAGCTTTCTTTCTTTATTTCTTAGGTTCTCGTCAATTACAGTTTTCAAAACAAAGACATTCACGACAGTTGAAAAGTCCTCTTTAAAACCAGTCTGAAATTTAGAGATTTTATCATACTCCTTAATCAAACAGGTAATTCTTTCGTACATAACTCTGTTGTTAATTTTTCCAAACACAGAACACCACGAGATCCCCCTGTAGTTTCCTGGTGTATTATTACTACCTTTATCCATTAGAGTTGTTGGATAATGTTCGTTTTCCACGCTTCCGGCCATTCATTTCTTTGAAATTGAAGTTCACTCTACATATCTACCATATCTACCAGTTCACAAACTGTAAAGTATTCTTAAAGAACTCAGATGACAAGTCTTCTATACCCACTGCTTTCCATTTTTTCAACCTGTTATCGCTTGAACGATCTCTGGTAGGTTAATTTTGTCGTCTAATATTGCCATAAATGGCTCACCTATCATCCCCTTAATGTACCTAACACTTGCACCAGGCCCGAGTTCTTCTATTTCGAAAAACTACATTAAAGCTTATAGTCCATTTCACAACTGAAATACTTGTGTTACCCTTCGACTTCGGATTTGCCTAATAACCCTCCACATGCACTGACCTCCCCGCTCTCGACCTCTCCTGCCTTTGTGCCCCGCCACGCAGTTTTGCTCTGCAACATTATTTGTTTATACCCTTTTCTTAACTTCGAATAAGAAATCCTCTGTTCGTCACCCCCCTCTTTTCGGTATTTAACGAATGCGGTTACAGTTTTTTTTTAAATCATCGTTGTACCAACCGTTGGAATTTAGGGTGCTTATTTTACAATTCCTTCGAAGTAGCGTACGCATAGTAGCTTTCCGTACAATAGCTGTTAATTTATACAGTCAACTCCCTTGTGTCGAAATATTATAATTCACTTTCTAAGATACTAGTAAAACATTCTTATTCCTCCTTTCTCCATGTGTATTTCCGTAGTGACATCAAGGTTTTAGTTGTATTTTTTCTCTGTTGCATTGAAAACGGTTGGAGGCTCATAGTATTGTTCAACTTTAATGTTAATAGCAGGGGGAAATGGTGTGAATCTACTCTGCTTTCCATCTTGAAATGGTTAATCAGTGGTAATATATTTTGAGAACATGGTACAGGATCGATTTGAATACACTCGTTAGCATGTACAAAAGTGAAATGCCCTGAGTTATCTGATCCGTATTTCTCATTAATTATTTATAATTCTAAGGCATCAGGAAAAAAATAAAAAGTTCTTTTCCCCTTGCATTCAGGACGTAGTCCTTGCTAATCCTGCCTGGTTTCCTAAAATCTATACCTCTGTTTTTTCAAAGTATTGTTTTATTGTCCTATCCTAGCATTTAGATGGTTAATTGTTAGTAGGTTTGCATCTGGAAATTTCTGTCTATTTTCTGTAATTGCTTCTCTCAAATCTGTGAAACATTCAGATTCAATTTTCTAGGACGCCTTTGGCTGATAGCTAACTGTTATAATTGCTATATTTATATTACTAATATTTCGATATATACGTGTTGCTTCTTTAAGATTGCACTGCATTTCCTTTACAAATATCTTGTGATATTCTTATAGTAGGAAGCAATCCCCCTTCCGGATACGTTATCCTTCGACCTCTCACTCCTGAACAAACAAACACACCATCGTAATACCCACAGTTTCATTATTTTTCAGCCAAGTCTCTGCTTATCCTAATATATCCAAGTCTTTAAAGTATTCCAGAAAGTAGTCGTTCGCTAGTTTTCCTTTCAAGCCTTCCACATTCCAGAAACCTACTGACATCTGGACTTCTTTGTCCCATTTGCTAATTGTTCTCTTACGTGTCTCACCTATCCCTTTGACCTGGTATAGTTGGAAAACGTGTTAGAGTAGATCTTCGGGACAGCACCTATAATGATGTCAACCCTTGGCGTTGTTTCTTCATGACTCCTCACACTTGCATTCCCTCGGACGTTCTTTCTTTCTTTCTTTCTTTCTTTCTTTCTTTCTTTCTTTCTCCCGAGGTTACCTTCCCTTCCTTGCTTTGACTTCCTCCTCCCCTTCTGTTTCCTCCTCCTGTGATCTGCTACCTGCATGCATCTGTTGTGTGTCCATGTTGTTGTTGACCTGGGTTCGATGCTGTTCAGTAATAGAAGCTTCCGCCAGTTGTTTGAACTCTACTAGTTTTCTGGCAATCTCTTCCAGCTCAGTCCTGCTTCTAACTCGACCATCTATTAGTAGCTTGTCGAACGAACTTCATAAATGCACAACAGTCCTGCTTCTTGGCGTTAACCGTGTGCCGGAAGAGCAACTCGCATTCTTGGCGTACTTTGTCGCTGAAATTCTCCATGATTACAATGCCGGTTCCCATTAAGTGTTTATTCCCGAGCAAAATCGCCACTTTACATTTGTAAGACAGAAGCTTACATACTATCGGTCATCGGTTACCTTGTCGACCAACTCGATGAACCCACTCAATGTCTGTAGGCCTCAGATCAATTCCCTCCTGTGCCATTATCAACCTCACTCTCTGCTCGATTTCATTCCAACTTTCCCTTTCGTTCTCTGGCAGCTCTTAGATGACAATATTATTTCTCCGGTGCTGGTTTCGCTTCGAATGGTGCAAATCTAGCTTCTAGTGCGTAGTACGTTCTTCTGCTCTTTCTGCAGATATTGGCATGATATTTATAGTAGTAAGAAGCTCATCCTGACGATCTTTATTGACTATAAAGCCGTTTCTTACTTCTTTCTTCAGCTCTATGCTTTCTCTACGTTTACCATTTTCTTAGCGCGTTCCTGAGACAGCGGTGAATATACGACCACACTTACACTTTCGGGACAGCACAGAAACATGTCCTCTATTCATCCTGTCCTAGTTCAGACATTGCTGTAATTGTATCCTATATGATCCTACATCAATATTTATATAAAACTAAATTATTAACATAAATGGTATTTTGAATTCAGATTCATTAAATGTTTCCAGCTAACCACTCGCTTCTTACTCGCGCAATGGCAGGTCGGTCACCGATCGAACATATCCTATATTTGTCAATTTATCAGCAGCTATTTGAAGGAATGTCCTATAATTAGCTCAACAAAAATTCTAGTATTTTCCAAATTATTTTGAATCAAAATTTGCTGCAAAAACTAAAGCGCTTAAAGGTCTCCAGCCAAAAAATACAAATTCGGGCAACATCAAAGAACGCGTTAAAATAATTTAAGAAAAAAATCGAAAGCGATATCTCCTTTGGTTTTTAAGTAAAATGTTTATGCTTTCCATATGGACAGACAATAATGTCGTACGGCTCAGTCCTATGCTCCGTTCATTGGTAGAATATGTCATAATGTAAACGTTAACCAGGTGGCATTTACCGCATGACATTCCACTCAAATAAAGTAGTGTGCAGTTTACATACACATGAGAAACATGTTAATGACAAAGATAAAACTTTAATATTTTATATTCATAAAAATCGTAGCGGGTGTGAATTTCCTGGGTTAACCGAATGGATTAATGATAATCTCACCACCAGATGACAGTAGTGTAATTTTTATTCTTCCCCCTCCGGGTGGCGTGACCACCTGGAGGAGGGAAAATTTCATCTGATGGTGAGATTATCGTTAATCCAATTGCTTAAACTACGACAATTTTTTCATATAGTTATGCAATATATACATGTAGTGATTAGAAATATTAACACAAAATGTGGTGAAAAGGGGCGGAAAAATCAAGTGGAGGGAAGAACTTGGTGGCAAAACTGTGAAATAAAAATGAGTTGGATTCAGGAAAATGGCATGGTGGTGGGATAAGCACTTGGTAGCAAAACTATGAACTAAACATGAGTTGGATTAAGGAGAAATGTGTGGTGGTGGGGTAATCACTTAGTGGCTAAACTGTGAAATAAATGTTTGGCACATACACGAATATATACATGTGTCTACAAAGGCCTCCACGCAGTTAACACAGTATAGTGCTATACACATATAATATTTCATTTCCAAACACATAAACGCTTTAAGTCTGTTATAACTGCTTTCATCAATGTCTCTTTGCATGAAAATTAACGATACCAATGCTACATGTTTCCTAATTCACATTAATATATAACCATATAAAAGTATCTTCAAAGCGTCCTCCCGGGAGTAAGCCGGTTCGATACATGTATCGATTAGGTATATATTGTGTGCAATTCAGAGTGCTGCAGACTACATATTAAAAACATTTTTTTTTTAAAAATATACATGATAAATTATTATTTCCAGTCAAATGAACGCTTTGAGTGTGTTAAATGTTAACTACTTTCATCAATGTTTCTTTGTGTGAGTGTCAGACTTCATATTATTGCCTTCATCTTGTATCGAATAGACATGTATAGTGTACCATCCAACGCTTGATGACAGTGTGAATTTACTGTAATGTTCTTTAACCTCTAACGGTAACCTGGAATCCTTTGTTTCGATCTATTGCGTACATATACTCTTATTTTAACAAATTTATCAAAATAATATAATTCTTTATACAAATAAAATAAAAATTTTAAAATAAGACTTCTGAATTACAACTTACAGGGCAAACAAAGCTCCTGCTGTAAAAATTCTTGAATAATATAATTGTTTAAACTTTTTCAGGGTGACTGTGACCTTAACTATAGCCTCCTACTATCTCTCCATTAACTATCACCTTATGTGAACAGATAAACACATTTCGCAACATGTTTATTTTCAATTATTTTTGTGAGCATAGTGTGCCTTGCTCAACACCTTTTGTTTCTTAATTTAATTTTATTCTGTAAAGCTTATATCCTGATAGCTTGATTCTATATTAGGACATGATATTCCGATTAATCTTTATTTATTCCTCCTGTAAGTAGAATTATTAATACAATTTAAATTCTACAGATTTTAAAATCTACAGTACTAATGCTATAGGTAAACAAAACTAAAACATTAAACCGGTACTGGAATCCAGCACTATGGCTATTTTAAATACAACTTGTAATTAAACCTACAATTGCTACTGGTTAATAATGTCCATCAAGTGTGATAAGTATGAAAATGACTATTTGATGGAAGGCTATCCTTCCGCAACTAATTACGAAATTTTGATACAGTTCTTCCTGGTCTTAAGTTTCTAATATTCTTTTAAATGCCATCTATAATAATTTCCATAAATCTATTGGATTGATAGGTAAATTTTGTGTTCATAATTCTAATCTGTCTGCTATTTCTGGGATTGGAAATGTTCCTTTAGGATGTGATTTTCTAGTTTCTAATCGTAGAGTTGTTAATAATGTGTTTCTTTCTTCCAGTCTAGCTACTTTAATTTTATTTTGAATCGATCATAAATAGTTTGTGGACTGAAATTTGTTATTATGTTTTCTTTATTTGAGTGGGCTGCTTTATTCTCTCCTTCCATAATTTCATGCTGACGGAACGTGTGTTATCGAACTCACTTTCCTGTTAGCTGGCTGTTTGAAGTGCATTTGCATCCACCATCTCTTCTGCTTTTTCTCCCTGTCATTTCAGCATAGTTTTCTGCTTTCCATTGCAACAACTCCGTTTGTTATCTTCGCTCTTCAAGGAGACGGCTTTATTGCCCTCCACAAGATTGTGCATGCAGTTTGAGTTCTTATTATCTTCCTGTTCTTCCTTATTCATTTTAGTTTTTATAATTCTATCTGCTTGCTCATATTTCCTCTTCATTTTTATTATTTTAAAACATTTTGAACCATGTATTTATTTTCTGCTTTGTTTTTTTCCCCCTAAGCTATTATCTGCATTTTGTTTAAATGTATAGCTATATTCCTCTTCATTATCCGAAAGAGTTTGAACACTGTCATTATCTTCTTCCAATTCACTATTTGATATCAGTGCGCTTTAAGATTAAGATAACTTTTCTTATTGTTTCATTGCTATCTAAAATATTATCTTGCTCCATTTTAGTTCCTTCCGTCTGAGCTCCAACTTCTTTCTCGTTAACTTTTAGTTTGCATCTATACAGAAATGCTCTAATTGCACTTCTTTTTTACCCGCTAGGTGTATTTCTTTTGCGTTTCCTCGTAGTACTTGCTTTACTCCTTTATGATCTATAGTCAGTTTTAGAAATTAATCTTTCCCAAAATATTTTATAAGTTGGGCATTCTCTTTTACCGGGACATTTTTTCTTCCTTTTCATGCATGGTACACAGACTGCTGCTTGGTCTGTAATCTCGCATTCATTTCTTGCGTAATCTTCTCCACAGTGGGGGCATGTTGTGTGCATGATTTTTCCTGTTGTGTGCCCCAAACCTTAATATTTCATACATCTGGTTACAACAATATTCTTTTATTTTAATAGATTAGAATCCTACATACATTCTTCCTGTTTTATTGAAATAAATGTCAATTTTCGAGGCATCTCTATAACATGGTGAATTGTTGCTCTGTTTCTAAGGCCGGTTTTAAAGCGAAACCTTAGGTAAGCCATTTGCATTTCGTGTCATGTTAGGGGATCTGATTAAACTTGTTTAATTTTCAGTTACATTATAGGCGGCACGTGCTGGCATATACGAGGGTACGTCCATAAATTTCCAGCCTAGCCGATAAGGATTATGGCCTTCAAAAAAGCTTTATCTCGTATCATACTTTATCTGTTAAATAAATAATTGAAGTTATAACTTCCTCTCAACTGTGTTCAGTTGTTCAGGTGTAATTGCAAAAATGGCTATGTGTTGAAGATTTTGACATATTCAAAATGGAGCACCGAGCTGTTATATTCTTCACAAAAGGAGGACTTACTGCAAATGAAATTAAATAGAGATTGGACGGTTTTTTTAATAGTGTTTAACACCCGTTTTGCTATTGAGGTACAACAGGCGGACGATTGGACGATGTATATGGGGAAGCATCCCCTCACATTTTACCGTAAAAGAATAGGCCAACCTTTTTCGAATGGGTCAATAAAGCATTGAAGACGAATAGCGTGCAGGTCGGTCCATGGAGTTGCTCACTACCGAAAACATCGCTGTTTTGGAAGAGCGGCGGCCCAAAGTTACAGAAATGCTTGCAAGGTTGGGTCTTTTTAAAACAACAGTCCTTCAAATTATTCATTAAAATTTAAACATCAATAAGGTTAGTACAACATGGGTGCCTAGACTCCTTTCCTCCGTTCAAAAGCAGCAAGGAGTCATCTGTTGTCAGGCATTTTCGGAGCTCTGCCGTGGCAACGAGAAAGGAATTCTGCAAACCATTGTTACAGCAGATGAAACTATGGTCCTCTACTATGATCTCTTGTCCAAAAGAGAATTAATGGAGTGGCGTAAACCTGGAGAAGCACCGCCTCTAAAGGTCAAGGGCACTCAGTCAACCAAGATCATGGCCACAATCTTTTGGAACTGTGAAGGAATACTCTTCATTAACTTCACGGCTAGGAACATCACAGTAAATGGGGAGTACTATGCTGGCCTACTGCACAGATTATGTGCTTCCATAAAAGAGAAAAGATGAGGAAAGCTGAGTGGAGTGCGCCTTCTTCATGACAACACGCATGAGCACACAGTTCTTGTTGCAAAGGAAGGTGTGAAGAAATGTGGCTTCAAGGAGATCGACCATCCATCCTACAGTTTAGATCTAGCTCCCATGACTTTTCCTCTTCTCAAAACTCAAGAAGAACCTTTGAGGAAGGAAATTTAAATGTGGTGAATAAGTATTGGATGCTGTTTATGCCCATTTTGCTGACAAAATTTCTCACTATTTGGGGGGGGGGGTTCAAATGTTAATTCAAATATTTGAGAAGTGTATTCTAATAAAGGGTAACTATATTGAAAAGTGAAATATAGTTTTTGTCTTTATCATATCTAGAAACTGGTTAGGCCGGAAACTTATGGATCTACCCTCGTAAATGCTAATGGAGTTATAGTAATAAACATTCTGAAATGGTAAATGGCAAATTACTACTAGTAGTAATGCCCCTGACGCACCACCAACGGCTATAATATTACCACTGTTTCGTGACACAAGGAAGGGGCGTTATAGCATAGGAAATTGGACATCGTAAACACGCAATTCCATCAATTTAATTTTATTAGGAATGTTTAATAGCCTCCTAACCGAATGTCCCATCTTACCTTTAGGGTGTGTGAAGATGATGAAGCAAACCACATGGGGTTATGCCTTTTTGCCAATTTCGTAAGACTCTATCCACGGGCGAGTCACCCTTGTGTTTATATAATGGTTCGGATTTCCAGTGTATTCCAATAATTGTAGTATGGTATCAATAATGTACATCATTAATGATTTCTGGAAGTTTCTGCTGGAGTGCTGACCGGATATCGGTTAACCAACGGGGTTTTTGTATAACCGTTCTGAGAATTGTAGCACAGAAAATTGCGCGTTCAAACAGATGCCAATCTGCTGAGCTATTATGGAATAAGATGGTGTGTAAATTCTCTGAGATTGCGTAACATCCAATTAAAAATAATTGTGTTAATTCTAATATAGGTATGAAATAGTAATAATTACTAACAAATTAAAGTATTTGCTTCATAGGCCGTCATAATACATTACCCCAATGCATTAAAATATGTAGGTATAAATGCAGTTAATAAACAATAGCGTTTATTTGTTTTCTGGTTCATATTTCTGTGAGTTATAACAAAATCATTTTTAGATTTAAATTATTAATTTATAATTGTAAATCAAATGGTGAGTTTTTTTAATGGTGTTTAACGCCCGTTTTTACTACTGAGGCACCACAGGCGGTGAACACTGGTGATACATGAGATAAAATTATATATTGGGAAGGGATTTTTTAAGGACGGAAACGTTTCAGGCCTAAGTTTAGGGTACCTCCCCGGCATTTGCCATTTATGAGGATTGAGGAACACCTGGAAAAAACCTCAATCAATGAGGACGGTCCTGGTGGGATTCGAACCACAGATCTCCCGCTCACAAGTTCGCGCCTTAACGATCTCGGCCACCCGTGGCGGTGAAATACTGAGAGTAGGTTTAATTGTGAGGTAATGTATTTTTTCTTTAAAAATTTAATCTTCCTTGTTTATTTGTTTTAACTTTGATTTGTATGTACATTTTTGTTCTTTAAAATTGTTTTTATGATTCATGGAATTAATTTTTTGTAATACATTCCAATTTTTCGAAAACCGTATAATTATTTTTGCATATGTAAATCATGTAAATGTTTTTATAAATATTTTGTTTGTTTTGTCCAAAAAGGATAAACGAATGGCAAACAGGCAATTGTATTTGTCATCACGCAATGCCGATGATATTCAGTGCGTATTTTTAAGTATTGAAATCATGGTTTCAGAGTTAATATTTTGTTTGTGTGCTAAGATTTGTGATGCCATATGACCTTTAGGTTGTTTTCAGTGAACCTACAAGCTGTTCTGGTCTATACCGGTTTTCCCACGATTATTTGCTGCAATCACATGATTTACCGTGTTACTGTCTACTTTCACACTTTAATTTTCCTGGTTAGCTGGACATTCGTACTCAATGTACTTCAAATACGGTGGCAAAAATATATTTTCAAATTTTAGTGTAACTTTTCAATACTATCAATACCTTTTTTCAACAGTGATTAATATTTTTTCAACGCACTAACTTTTTTTTTTAATGTTAATCATTTTCCCTACCACCAATTTGTGCATATATATTTTAACCATCCTAAAAATATAAACTTTGATAAACTGATTTAATAAATACTTACAAAATTTAGTATTTTATTTGCAGTTTAACTACTGTTTTGAGTTTTTAAAGTTATTATAACGACATCATTTTGGTTTTATACAATAAATGAACAAATTTTTTTACAGTTTAGCATTTACCTTCAGAGCAACAACTTTTTTATTTTAAACAAAGCTTATTTTTGTTTTTTTCAATATTAGTAATTTCCAATTGCAGATTTACTATTTTTTTATTAAATGTGCATCGCAAAGAGTGAAATGTATTAGATACATATTATTGTATAACTTAAAATATTGTTATTTCCACCACCATCCTTTCAAATGTTTTACTTCCAATTTTACCTAAAATGTATCCGCCCCCAATATTATGAAGCTGTTATTTTTCAACATAAGTGTGTGTAACATTTGAGGAACATCGTTTCAAAAAGTAGTTTGTCCATCCGTGGGCGAAATTCTATTTGCAGAGATTTCTTATTCCCAATATAGTATTAAAATGTCTTCCTCTTGAACACCGCATCTTTCTATGTAACATATACACCTCAAATTGCATATTAGGTGTAGAATGCTTTTAGTTCATTCAATGTCGGAAAAATGCAGTAATGCCAAAAAATGCTCTTTTCCGTGCTCTTTTCAATTCTGTTTTCGCCCTCTTTTGATATGATGTGCACAAAGGTTAGATAATTCAACAATACTGAAAACGTTGTCGTTGCCACGTAATTTTTATAGTTTTTATTCTAGTCAATACAATGTATTATTTATTTCAAATTTAGTACCGTGTAATTATTATTATTATTATTATTATTATTATTATTATTATCATCATCATCATTATAATTTATCATCATTGTCCTTTCAATTTTAGATAAGATGTCATTGTAAGGAAGTCCCAATGTGTGCAAAATTTTCCGTGCTATCTACAGTTAATAAACAATAGCGTTTGTTTGTTTTCTGGTTCATATTTCTGTAAGTTATAACAAAATCATTTTAGATTTAAATTATTACTTTTTATTTATAATTGTAAATCAAATGAAAATAAAAAGTATGTACTAGGTTTCTGTCAAATTTGGAAACACGAGAAAGTCATTACTCGACCCAAGAATGTAGGAGGTTATACTTATCCTCAGAACTCAATATTAATAATTTATTGAACGTGTATAATGCCAGAGTTCCAGACCACTTCAAAGTAAAAAAAAAAAAAAAAAAAAAAAAAGGATTTTTCCAATTTTGATCTGCGATTTGATCTCCAGCAACAAATACTTGTAACTATTGTGCACCAATGTCTCAACTTCTGAATTACCCCAAAGATGAAAACAAAAGGCTGAACTTAGAACATCCCTACTTCATTAGAATTTGAAGGCAAAAAAAAGTCCATAAAATTATTAAGGAAAAGCCGCAGAACAAAGTCTCGTTCTCCTTCGATCTGCAACAAGTTCAGCCTCTCCCTAAACTTTCTCCAAGGGAGGCGTATTATTCACTGCAGATTTAAAATATACTCTTTGAATAACTTACCCAGAAAATAAATTTCCATACATCATTACTGAACAGAAATCCAGTGTGTTCGTGGGGCAGATGAGGTGTCTTCTTTTCTGATTTCCTCAGCAAATTCCAATTTTATTCTTTTATTACAATTGTACAACTTTTGTTTGATGGATGTGATGAACAAAACCAAAAATCACATTGTCCACGTTCTTTTATGCTGACTTTTCAAACATTCTCCTCCACATATAGAGAAAGTTTCAATATTTTTTTCATTTCTGTCTCCACATAGAATGTTCCAAATTACAGAAAAAAGCTGTGATGTCTGAAATAAAAACACCAGAAGAGTACAACGAAATTTATGAAAAAAAGGCCTCATCCGTGTATTCGATGAAAATTGAACTGTTCGGCATTGTAAATGCATATAAAGTGCCAAAAATTAGATGACATTAGGGAAATGAAGAGGATCATGTTATAGAAATAAGAAAAGGCAAGGAAGGTTAATCTTGTAAAAATGGAGAAAATTATAGACCAGATGATCCCTCTAATAATTGCAACCAATTTTAAAAAGAGGACATTCAGAGGAAGATGTATGTGTTACAGGCACTCAAGGTTAAACTTTCCAAAAGGAATGGTGTAGACAAGTTACTGAAGCAGAGATTTGATCACAAAATGAGAAGCCTTGGCTCGCTGAATTTGTATATGGTGTCCTACGACAGACGGTACATAAGGCTTATGAAGATAATGATCGAGTTTTTGATGAGGACGTTTCGTGTGGTCGCCTTTAAAAATAAGGAACAAGGATTGGGATGCTGTAGATGAAATGCCTTATTAAGATAAAAATAAAAATGGCTAAATAATAAAAATTACATTTATAATTGATATGTGTTGTTTCATATAACAATAAGTCCATATATTCTATGTAAAAATCAACTTGTCCAAATATTATTTCTGGGACTGCACCCGAATATTATAGCAATTGCTTTTTTAATCTTATAACCTTGTAAGGTCTTCATCTCGAATTTAAATTTTCATTTTTGTTTATCCTTTTTAGTTTGGTTGCTGTACATTTCCTGAAAATTTTATGTTTGCGGAAAAACTTCATTTTGAAAAATTCCTGCTAATTTAGTTCACTCTTTCGCACTAAGTTTTACCCCTACCCCAACGTTACCAAAATGTTTCGTTCATAGTTATTCCACCATATCTACGCGTACCGCAATACTCACCCCACCTTTTTAGCTGATAATTTTCACACCGCTATTGTAGTTCAAATTTCTACCACCGCCAAAATTTTGTAATTAGTATTGATATATTTAATAGCTGCAAAAATATTTTCTTTCCAGTTCGTAGTTTTGCCATCATTGTAGTTAAAATTCACATTACCGCCGCCATTTAGTAATTATTATTAATATTTTAATTAATGTTTAATCATAGTAATACTATATGTATTTGTATTGTTATAAAGTTCTATATACACACGAAAAAATATTTAATGTATCGGTAGTAGACCATATATGCTTAAATATGATATACAATTAGAAAGAGAAACAAGGAACAATAAAAATATGTTAATAATAATAATAATAATAATATATATTAAAATTGGGAACAGCGATATTTACAGATAAAGAAATGGATATATTTTAAATATTATTTAGAACTGCACTAGCTATTGTGTCCTAAGCAGAAAATAAATTGTTTCTTGATTCGTGCACTTTGGCAAGAAAATCGGTGGTAATTATATGTATATACCAAAAGTTAATTCACAGTTTTTCCACCAAGTGCTTCCCTCACCACCATACCGTTTTCCTTAATCCAACTCATTATTATTTTCCATTTTGGCCAAGAAATGCTTCTTATTTTGGTTCCTAGTTTTGCTACCAAGCCCTTACCTCCATTTTTAGTTCATAGTTTTACCACTTCTACCACCTTTCTTAATCAAATTCATTTTTATTTCATAGTTTTGCCACGAAGCTCTTCCCTGCACATTATCTTCAGGCCTTTTTTCACAATCATTTGTATTAATATTTTAATCGGTGTTTAATTATATGTATATATTCAATCAATATAAAGTGATACCAGGGTAAGTAACGATAATCCTACCATCAGCTAGCATTTTCCCCTTTCACCTGGAGGAGGAAGAATTAAAAGCGACACTGCCGCCAGCTGGTGGTGGGATTATTGTTAATCTAGCCGCTTAATTCCGGACATTTACAACTCTCGCCTACTAACTGCTAATATTCATTCATATCAAAATTAATCCACAGTTTTTTAGTTAAATAAAACAAACTGGAACATCATGGTGAACGATAAATTTCAATAGTATTAAACATAAAAGGAAACAAAGATCTATGATATCGTAAATTTTGCTAAAAGAGATATATCTCGGACACCATACCAGCTTGTTAAAGCAAATTGCATCTAACTTAATTCTGAGGAGTAAATCAGACATTTGTTTCGCCACTCTAACATATGGAACTATAAATTATTAAAAAATTATAATAACGGAAAAATAAACGTACATTAAAGTCATCGTCTACTTCTTTGCTGTACCGTCCATGTAAAAAATTTACGTGGAAAATGAAGAAAATATCAAAGCACCTATTTAAAGAATGAAAACAGTACGAGAATTAATGAATTATAGGCAAGTAAGCAAAATACAAAATTTAGAATGTTTGGAAACCATTTACGACGGAGAAAAAAATTCTAATGGGCGTGGCACGAATATTTTTAGAAATTCAGGTATATTCATGGGCTTTTTATTGCTATAGAAATAAAGTTCCTGCTTGAGATGGATGTTGAATCCTATGACAATATATGTGAAATCGAATAAGAAAAAATAAGAGACAATCCTTATAAAATAATGCAAAACGAATAATTGGAAATTTCGAGTGATTCCATAAACCCCGAAGAGGGTGAGGATAATCCTATTAATACACTACAGAAATTGCGTCCTTTATTCTTCTTTGAAAGTATTTATTAATGTTATTTAATAATTTTAAAATGTGGAAATCTTTAACTTCAATGAAACCTAAAGAAAGAGCCACATCACTTGGTTTTTTTTTTTTTTTAGTAGTGTTTAACGCCCGTTTTTACTACTGAGGCACCACAGGCGGTGGACACTGATGATACATGAAATGAAATGATATATTGGGAAAGGATTTTTTTTTTAAGGAAGGAAGCGTTCCAGGCCTAAGTTTAGGTACCTCCCCGGCATATGCCAGTTATGAAGACTGAGGAAAACCTGGAAAAAACCTCAGTCAGGGAGGTCGGTCCTGGCGGGATTCGAACCGCAGACCTCCCGCTCACGAGTCCATGCCTTAACGACCTCGGCCACCCGTGGCGGTCCACACATCACTTGGTCTATACAAAACAAACCGTATTGAAGGACATAAACTATAATGGAGATGTCATGAAATGGTTAATAGAAAACCCTTTCCAAGTGTTCTTATTGACACAGAAATGTGCCTACATTGCTCACTTAAATTTTTTGCGGGTTCTTTTGGTTTACACTTTTTTGGGCAAGCCAAATTTTCAGATTTATGAAATTTCTGAATAATCCTGCTATAAAATTTCCTTAAAAGGATAAATTTCTGAATAATCCTGCTATAAAAATTCCTTAAAAATGATCATGCAAACGCAAAAATGTTCAACCGTGGATAAAGGAAGATTGGCTGGAGACGGAGAATCCTGAATTTTGTGCCAAATATATTACAATGCAAGGTATTTCGTAGTGATAATATAACTTAGTTTGTTGTCCGTCAATAATTACTTAACGTGGGTGAGTTGGAGAAGCCAGCGTGTGATATTCTCTCAACCTTACTACTCTCTTTATTATCGTCATATTTTTCCGGTTAAAGCTGAGAGGGCTGGTGTAATGATGTAAGTGTGTTAAAATACTGGGCATGCTAACGAAAAAGCTTTGCGTTGCACTTCTTTTAACGTTATGGTTCAAGTGACATCGTCGCCTCTGAAGGCGAGAAATGGCTGTAATTTAGCTAATACTTAATTGTAGAAAAATGCAGTTTTTCTTCCTTGTGAATATCGTAACAAGTTCTAAACTAAAAATTCTAAATCAAGTACACGTTCTATATTAAAGAGAGTGTTTAGGAATATCTAAACTCAAATTCAATGTTTTTTGTGTAAAATGAGATGTATTTCCGTATTTTTCCCTGTTCAGACATTCAATTATAATTATATTTTAGATCTCTGAATTGTGTTGCTTGATAATGTATGTTATTTGCAACATCTATTATTATATTTTCCTTCTGCTAAAGTAAAACTTTTTTTCACGAAAATATTTTTTCTGTCTTCTGTATAAGACATTATTCCTGCTAGTGTTGTACTGCTTGAACGTCCAGATTCCCGTTGTTCGTGTATTGCAGTATATTATATACATAGAGAGCCATACAAGCATTGACTATTCACATATCCCCTTCTTAAACGCCAATCTTGTCTCTAATTGCGCGTTTTGGAGTGTCAATTATATAACAGAAAATAAATTCATTTAATTTATATCACTTAATTATATCTATGATTACATATCCAAGTAAATAATAAACACATATTTTTATGAAAGGAACCAAATAGATTTTTGCAGAGTGTTTTCCAAACGATGTTTCCTTAAGTGAGACACCTTGGCTACATTCTTTACTTCATATTCTGAAAACTCTCGTTTCCGCAATTGTAATTTATATTATGGATAATTTGGCAACTTTGAATGTAAATATCCGGAAATAATTGTGTGATTTATGTTTAAAATTGACCTGCCTAATCTGTTGGAGATGATTTATCATAGGTAAATGCTCCTTGTGCAATAAATAGCTGCTTAACCGTATCAAACTTTACAAGCATGTACTTTGCAATTAGTGTACCTTCTCAAACTGCAATCGCCTGATAAATGGTTAGAAATTACTGTGTTCTCTGTGTGCAAAGACTCGGCAACGATTCCTCTGACGACCATGGAACACGTTCCTTGTGTGTGGTCAATACTTGTCTGACTCATTCTGTAGGAATGGTACAATAGAATGCATTGAATAATTAAACCTTTGAAAAATCTGTTAAACTAACTTTCGATCACATTTTGATAAACCAAATGAACTTTCTCTTTAAAATTATTCTCATAAATAATAATTAAAAATGCTTTCAAAACCATAAATATGTGCTTTTACCCGTTTTTTATACATATAACTCCACCAAAAGCAATAACAAAACAAATTTCATACTGAATGGGAAAATTTGAAAAACGTTTAACTGGTCAATTGCCTAAAAATCCTAAATGCTGTTCAGTTTTATGCTAAGTTCAGAAATGAACCGAGTTTAATTCCCTGTTATGGTGTATAACGCTAATCGTAGATCGCACGAATTTGCTATAGTGCTAACCAAAGATCATCGAAATGTATGGTAAGTTTGAGGGAAATGCGAGGGAAACATATAATAATATCGCACCGAATATAAATTGTTTACCCTTAGATTTTCTTTTGTCTCGGTTACTGCGACGTACTATATAAATAAAATTGATGGTGAAATAAAGATGAAAGCTGGAACAGAAAAGTTTAAAAGTGTGTGAGAGAGAGAGAGAGAGAGAGAGAGAGAGAGAGAGATAAACATCTTAATTGGTCTTTTCTTCTTCAGGATCCTGTTATAAGCCCGTTCTTGAGGTGTTTCTTGGTGCATCGTAGGAGTTAGCAGGCAGTGGCAACAGTGATATGCGGTTGAGATCTCTCTCGTGACCAGGGGAAAACACAGAGGTGTGTGTCGCCCACTGGTTTTTTACATGTGATATGCTCCCAATAGCACGCCTTGTAGAAATTCCCCTGCTTCAAACTGGGCATGGATTCTAGAATTCACAAAAATATTAATGCCATGTTTCGATCCTACCATCTGGAGATAACGTTTTAAAAACTAAATTTTGAATAGCAGATAGCTTGGATATCTAGAGAGAATCAACCCTAGCAGTTCCTGTAAACTTCAGCATTATTTGCACTACGCGATATGGTAAGGATGTATGGACAATCTTCTATCCAGAACTCCTGGGAAATTACGTAGATCATAAAAGTTTCGTATTACTCCTTTTATTTCATCCTCGTATGCACATCTTGGTGAACTGAGGTTCTAAACTTGTAATTTCTCTTACTAATTTGTGTATGGTTTTAATTGCAGTTATTTTTAATTCACGTTAAATGTACCCCTAATCACCATCTGGAAACTACCACTTGCAATAGTTTGAGTAGAATCATAAATATTGGGTACAACCCATGATTTCGTTTAGTTAGTATCCTTACTGTGGATGTAGTTTTGTTCCAGTACCTCGACATTTTCGATAGTGAAAATGTGATTTTAAACTGCTTTCATGAAACTGAATGATGGGATTTCTTCTGTGCTGTAATACACGAGGCGCCCGTTAAAATACACTCTTTTCGTTTTCGTCCACGTTGAACCTTACTTGATTTATAGTTTTTGTATATCGCTGTTTAGAAAATATTATAAGATTATTTACTTAATATATAATTTTAATAAGAATTCAAGTCGAGGTGCGGAGTAATCTGAAATATAATATTACATAACCTACAAACATATCCTTATGAGTTACTTATAAACTCTTATCATTCCATTCGGCGAATAGTTTAAAGACGAATATTTTATGCATATTTATCTATGCGTACAATTAAAAATAATGACTAGTCATTTCACTTTCCTTAGTTTTAAACATCAATATAAGTAATTGTGTACCTTCGCTAACTAAGGTTCACACAGAATAGCCTTAGGAATGTTACCAATTAAATTAATCTTAGATCAAAGTGAAATGATTTTGGATTAACATTTATACAACCAAAATTCTAAATCCATCTTGATTGAAGTTCAATTTTATCTCTTAAACTCGGATTAACTATTTATTCTAGCGGCCCGAAGTGAGTTTAAAATACACTAATTATATTTAAACACTGAAAATATCAAATGCTTTTGTTAGTTATTATTTTTGTGTAAATAAATCATGCTAGTTAAGTAAAGCATATACAATAAAATACCCCTACAACTATTATAAGTATTCTAAAAATTAATTTGTTGTATCATTTGGCAACAAAAATTTCGGTTGTTTATTCCTCTTTTTAAATGCACCTCTTAAGTAACAATGAAATCTTTAATATATAGCACCTCAGATTTCATTGTTTTCAGATTATATTTGTTTAGTTAGCAGTATTTCAGAAATCAAAGTCACTTTGAATTTACAGTATGTGGGTAAAGTGTGCAACACATAATAATTTGGGTCACACCAATGTCTTTTTTTGAAACATTTTATCCCTTCTTGCCAATTTTTCAACGTCGTTGTTAACATCTACGTTGCTACAGAGAGAACTTCTTTCTATGCCCTCATTTATATATTTCATCCACTTTTACAGACTTGTTTACGGCACAAATGTAGTGCTGTGATTGTCTAAATTGATATGATGTCATTAGAAAGAGATTTTTATCTCTGATCCATAAATACTTTCTTTCATTTATGTTTAGCGTTCTTTAGCATTTTATGATTTTCCATCTGATATTGCGGATATTAGCTTTAAAACGAGTAAAACGTTGTTTGCCTTTAAATAGTTTGTTTTGCAGTGTATTTTCAAAGTCCCCCATCAGTTAAAAAAAGAGTAAAGCATTGCAATACCAAAACCATCAGATAGATGTTACATATATCGTTCATGAAATGCCTAGACTCGGTTCTATGTGTTTAACTTGTTTAGATATAATCACCACGTCTTTATTTTTCGCTGTTAAAACTGCACTGAATACGCGATGTTCTCAGTTTTCATTGTAAAAATAAAAAACCATAATATTATCCAAATTTCCTCACTATTTAGGGTACACCCCCAATTTGATATCTTTGCTTTGCCAATCAAAGTAACAGTGAAAATATGATTTTATTTCACGTTTTCTTCCATATTTATCCAATAACATAAACACTGATCAAACTTTTCAGTTGTGTACTTTTTAATCTAATTTTTCTATGTAGAAGGGCTTCAAATATGCATACATACTCAAAATGAAAAATTAAGTTACACATAAAGAATAATATAACTGAAGTAACGAGAACTAGAACAGCAGAAATAAATAGCACATTTAAATACTCGCACATTATCGTCAACTTTCCTTGACCTTTACCTTCCTTCAGCAGCGTTGCAAGCTTGGCAACCGTTGGCGCTGGATTAGAAAGGACCCCACATATCTCATGTCTCTTTCTATTTCATTTTTCAACAGAAACTCTGAGCCGACAATTCCATATTGACATTAAACTAACCAAATATAATGTTGGTATACCAATAGTAATGAATAATTATCGCAGAAATAAACCATTGACCCAATAAATAGGACATAATAATAAAACAAGAAACAGTTTACATCAATAGCCAAACCTTTACTTCAAACAATAAATACCAAAATTAATCCAACAGTTATATTGCTGATGCACACATTCAAAGCAATATGCGACAAAAGTTAAAGTCAAGGTCATTGCTCTACTATCAATAACTAGAACTAGAAAAGGAGAATTACTAAAGCATTTAACACTGAAATAGTAATATTGTATTATTATACATCTTCAGTTATTGTTATTTTTAGTTATACAGGTATAACAAAAAGGTATGTCAAAATTTCGGGGAAACATTCCTCACGTATACAACATAAATTTATATTATGAACATGGGTTCGGAATTGCTTTATTTCCCTGTTAGAATCCCCCGCTTTTTGCACCTGTACCACATAGCAGAATATTCAAAAATATAACTGCGAGAAACAGGAAATCATGTTAAATGTTCAAAACGGCCTCCATTAGTAAGGATATATCCTTCAACCCACCTCCGCATGGATCTTCTGATGAGTTGATGATTCCTGGAGCATCTTGTGTTTTCTGGAAGTCTTACAGAATACACTCGATTCTCTACACTTTCGGTTAATCCATAGTTCATATGAGCATGTGCCATCTCCGGATTTGAATATCTTATTTTACTGTAAGTGGAACAAGGTACGTAAACACACAGAACTGACAGTACATGCTCGATGTTACTTCAAGTAATTGAAGTGAGTAGCATAAAAATCGGACTAGTGGTACGAACGACCACAACTGTGGTGAACCTAGGAACTAAGAGTAATTACAATACCCCCACCCCATTTAACCAGAGAAAAAGCGAACGTTTATCTAATATACGTATTAAGCAAGTGTTCCGTTGTGGGGTTATTGCCATAGGACAGCTATACTGACCTTTAGCTTTTACATCACACAGTATAAACGGAGTTGTGGACAAAGGGCTTTAACAAGGAAATAAAGCATTTCCGGACCCATGTTCACATAACATTTTTGCACCCTCTATTTGCAAGGAATGTTTCCCCAAAGTTTCAGACATATCTTTTTGTTACACATGTACGAGTATATAGCTGAAATCTTAAGAAATGCAAATTCAGTTGCACATAATATTTAAAAATAGATTTTCTTTGGTTCTATATATTTACAATGTGACATATTTTACATTTTACTTCTTAAATTTTATTTTAGTATACAGACGGCTTACTATGAAATGAAATATTATTCACCTTTTAATTATTTTCATATATAATATTTATTGTGTTAACGCCGCTGCTAATACTAAGAACTAATATGTTTATACTGTCAGCTGCAGAGCAATAATAATAATAATAATAATAATAATAATAATAATAATAATAGCTGCTCCAGAATTAATATCACCTTACGTCATACTCTGTCTCATGTAAATACAATAGGAAAAGAAAGTTATAAACAGCTTACATATAATCAGTAGAATATACAATACAATAACAAATTAATTTAACATATAAATTTGAATTTTAACGTGTTTTACATATTTTATAATAGAATATTTGAGTTGTTCTAAGCAACATTCTTTACTTATACTGAAAGGTTATGACCATTAGCAACAAACTTTCAGATACGTTCAGGTTTTTCATCTGAATGTTTGATATAAGAAATCCATAGTCTCCGGTATCCTATTAACAGAGTAATTTGATGATGCGTTAGACATGCATTACATCTCTTGCATCTTGAAAATGTATTCTGATACATTACAAAATAAATTAAATCAACTACTAGTTGCCTTCCAACATCACTAATAACAAAACAGTACTAGGGAAAGGATAATTGACAAATTACAAAGAGTTACAATGAATGATGTAATGCTCCTAGAAGGACAGTAGGCACTGTATTTTTTGTGACATAGGTAGTGTTTCTTTGTAAGTCTGCAGAACAAGCCCACATGAGCATCAAGATGGTTTCTATGAAAACCATCCTGTATAGTGTACCGGTGCCCTATCATGTTGAAATCACTAACCCATCCGATAACCACAGGCACATCTTCTGGAAAACTTTGGAGGACATGTTTTATTGCGCTACCAAAGAAGGGCTCCGAAAAACGAAACAAATACCAAGTAATAAATTAATATCATTGAGTTTGAAGAATGGAACAAATGCAATTACTCAATAACGAGTCACGCGAGACCGTGGGTTCCTTTTATTAAAACACTCAACAATCATCCCTGAAGAGCCTCTGAAAGTTCATCGTAGAGTTCGTACCCATCTTACATGGGCCCAAGGTCAGGCGTAATCTTAATAATTTAAATAATTTACAAGTTTTTATCTTTTACACTGATGTTAAGTACGATTGCCTATTCAAGGCAAAGTGTAATGTAAAATAGCATTAATTTAAATCATTTACAAGTGTATACATTTTACACTAATGTAAAAGATAATATAAAGTACGTGTCGCACTGTTTAGCTAAGGTTTTTGCATGTGCACGGGTAATTATTAGTAAATTTATTTTCTTTTACAAATAGTACAAAGTGTTTGTCAATGATAAATTGTATTAGTACATAAGAGGGTTCACAAGAGCTGGTTATTTTCTGATATTGCTCTTAATAGATGCAGATAATACGTTATTGTGCTTATATTACTCTAAATGAAATTAGACATTTTTATCTTTACATTCTTTGACAGAGGAAATAGCAACCTAATATCCTTAGTTAATTCATCTGCTTTCTTGGTTTCCTATTTCGTATATTAGCAAGGCAAATTCGGCTTTCACATAGTCCAAAAATAATATAAAATTAAATAACCTGTTATCCATAAAATTTTGCAGTTTAAAATAATATTTTCTTACAAACATTTCTCACTCCAACGTGGCATTTGTTTCGCTTAGTGTCATTTTTTCCGGTGAGGAAGACTTTAACAATACAATTTCTATCCGTCTGTGGTGCCTCAGGAGTGAAAACGGGGATTAAACTCTATTAAAAAAACAGCATTCTATGCACTAAACTGGCTATGTTTACTCCCCTTACTCATAAAAACAGAAATATACTACTTATTGTATTCTATTTGTATAAAATACGGTGTTAAATATCTTTATCTTATTCTAAATATCCACTTCATGTTTTAGAATTTTTATATTTAAATATAAAAATATAACACTAGTTGTTTTGGAAGCTAAAATGTACGCAAAATCATAAGGTTAGCTAAATACTTCTTTCGATTTTGACAAAATCAATGCTTTCTGAATATTCTCTTGCCTTAAGCACATCTTGCATAGCTGTATGAAGAAACATTGAACATTTGTATTTGTACTGTCCTAGATAGAGGTTACAGAGTAAAACTCTCTATTTAGAGATGGCCAATACCAGGTAATAGTGACCCTGCCCTTCGTGAGCTAAAGCTGGTCCCGTGAGTAGTACCTGGAAAGGCGGAAGAGGAGACCTCTAGAGCGGCGAGGCTGACGTGCATAGGCATTATTCTCTCAAGAGATATATGACAGATGGAACCGAAACTATAGATGGGAGACAACTCGTACGGAAAATCAAGCTGGTCAAACCTTCAAACTGGCAGCCCAAACATTTGATTTGCTTAGCTGCGGATTGCTATCCCGCAATAGCGCCACTTCATATTACTCAGAATTTTCTCTGTAAGTCAGACAGATATCATATAAAGAAACGTTGCAGGAAAACGGACCAACTCTTATGAATTGCAAAATGGATAAGAATTGCAACCTGGAATGGGACAAAAGTATTAGAATTGCAAAAATACTGAAAGAGAGACAAATGCATGCTGCAGCAATACCCCAAGCAAAGAAGAAACTGAAAGATATGTATGAACATAATGACTGTAATAAAATACACCCGGAGGTACCACAAATTAATCATCAAAATGAAGAACAGAAATATTTGTAAATAATAATTGGAAGAAAAAATGACCATTATATTTATAAAATTAAAGATTGATTAATGTAAGATTAACCATAAAGTTTAGCTACTAGTGTGTGGGGACTTCAATGCAAGAATTGGAAAGGTACCAATTCCAAATGTTGTACGGAAATTTGGAGAGAACTACCTAAATACTAATGGCAAAGAGATGAGAGAATTTGGTTCTAGTAATAATCTAATGACAACCAACACATTCTTCAAAAATGTATCTAGAGCGGAATAACGTATTTATTTCTTGATTAATCTTAATTGCAGGATCAAATTCCAAGGTATATAAGCATTTAAAATACGCAACATAGCCTCTGATCATTTCCTAACTGTAGCAAAATTTAAGGATGTAGGGGAAGTGATTTTTTTGTTTGTTTTTGTTTTTATTTTGTTTTTAGCCTTATAAAAAACTCCATCTTTCCCCCTTCAAAATCATATATAGTTTGTGGGGTGATAATGTACATGTTAACCCTTTAAATTCATCTTTTAAACATTGCGGCGAGGCTGATATACGCCTCCATTCCTCATGTTCATTTGTTTGTGTTTCGAATTGAATGGATGTGAAGCACATGGTTATTTGTTAAGATACTTTAGTTCAAATTCACATATGTTGCAGTGTTGTACGCGACCAGTAGGTATGGGGAGTACAAAAGAGACTTTAGTACGCGTAAACTTCGGAAATCTGTAAGGGACATAAGAAAAATCATATGTGTAATATATTTTCATAAGTTATCCCCAGCATGGGATTTGTCCTAATGGTAAAGATTCCTAGTGTGGGTATAAAAAATCTAAAGTAACTGGGAATAACCACATTCAAAAAATTTCACTTTCAGAAGGGGTAACCTACTAAAAAATGCTTCCATAATGGTATGCAAAAGCCCAATGAATGTTTCCATCATAGATATGTGCGCGATGCAAAAAAAAGTTCAATTACGTTAAATACACTAAATATTGATGTTTTAGATAGTGTAATTTACTTCAATGATGAAAGTAGTAGTAGAATTTGTGTTTATTGAAAATATGGATGAACATAGGAAATAACATTAGAAATTATTAAAATGTGGCTGAACATAGGAAATAATATGACGAATGAACAATTATTCAATTGTTATATAGACTTTCAGATGCTAAAAAAGGGGTAGAAATGTGTGAAAAAGAAGAAAGAATTGTTAATAGGCTGCAGAAGTACAAAAGAGAGGCCACAAAAAAAAAAAAAAACAGGGGGAACATAAATGTGGGCCTGGAATGTTTTAAAAAAGCAACGTCTATTGAAACTTTACTTATACTCTATTATTTAAATTCAATTTCCCCTTACTTCGGCCTTTCAAAAAGTAGGTGCATATAGATCAAACCGTATTGAATATATAATGCTAAAAATTTTACTATATATTTTCTTGCTGGAGTCCAGTGTGTTTAACATTATGAACAGTTGTGGTTTCAAAACGAGGAACAACATTATTTAATAAATGAAATAGATGGAAAGAGTTTATATTGATCTCATAATATTGGAGGAGTTATACACTATTTAAAATAATTCAAGAATAAAAAAGAAACAGACGCTAATGGCATATATATATAACAATTTATATATAGAAGTTCACTTCCACTTTTTATACTTCTCCACCATGCTGGTAATCAAGGTAAATAAATACTAGAAGAGTGGAAACCAGTCCAGGTTATATGATATTCAAGAAAAGTAATATCAAGATACCAAGAAGTATAAAAACATCAGTTTATTGAACTGAATACATAACATGTATGCTAGAATAATACAAAAACATATCAGATAATGATGGTCAATAATGGCTAAACAAGGATATTCTTATAATTTGGATGAAGTAACGCATAATTTATAAGAGCTTCAACATTAAAATGAATACAGGAATAATAAAAAACCAAACCTTATTAATCAGCAAAGAGGTAATACAAGGATGTCTTCTATCTTCCTCACTTTTTAACGTTTATACTAATGACCTTTCCCAAAAATGAACACTAAATTACAATGTAGTATTAAAATGAATTTTCATTAGTTGTTCAACATAATGTTTAGGGAAAAATATTAAAATTCAAAAAATGAAGATTAAATGCGACGCTTCATACATCGTTAAATAAAATAAATAAAGGTGAAGAAGAGGAAAAAGAAAAAGAAGAGGAGGAAGAGGAAGAGGAGAAGGAGAAGGAGGAGGACTGCCCTTGAACAAAATTCGATCTGCTGTCCATCAAATGGTGTTTTGTGAAAATGGTGGCGAAGGCGTTGGAATTTCATGCGGATAAGTCCATAATCACAGTTAAAGTCGCTCTCGAGGAGAATGAAAAATCTCTCCGTCTGTACAAGAAAAAATCAATCGTATACCCTCCTACATCTGCAGTCAACGTGCAGTGTATGCGACAATGCTGCCAACGTGGCCCTAAAAATACGCGATCAACATCTTTGAAATACAGAATATTTCCAAAATTAACAGTAGCTTTTTAGTTCCTTTGATTTCATGTTAAGGAAGACAATGTGAATTTTCCTACCACTTCCCATTTAGGAAGAAAATATCTGTGTTTAATGACCATAAATATAACGTGGGTACTTAATTTAACACTAAAAATATTTCATGCTTACATTGTTTCAGTTATGTCAGCAAAATAATAAGAGGAAAAGATTGTCCTTGCGTCAACCATACTTTCGCATAAATGTGGCAACTTTCTCGAGTTGATAAAAACTAACAGATAATAGCCCTTCTTTCGAAATCGCTGTTTTTTCTTCCACAGTACCATAGCGACAACCTTATATACACTATCTGTTAAAGGAAAGTGTTAATCCTGCATTCTCTGAGGTGAGCCGCACATATATATCTTCCCTTTTCTCCATTCCCGATGAAATGACCAATGCAATATCCGCGTAACTGTACGGCTACAGAATTAGGGTCTTTGCCTGAATTTTATGGTCCGTGCACGAATTGAATTGATACCATTCGCTGTGAAATTTTCCTTGGCTGTTACTTTATTCTGTCATTCTTCCTATAATATCACATATTGCATTTGTGTCAATTAATTAAATTAATGATGGCTTGTATATTTTTCAACTAAATTGAAAATTGACACACTCGTAGAAGTTTTAAAGCTTACGTATTACTTTTTCAGAAAATATACATTAATGAATGTCTCTATACCTTTTATCGCTCTCCGTTCAAGTTTCAGTCGACTGTTGTTTACAGCTAAGATGCATGAAATGTCATTGCATTACAAATTACGTTATAATGGTGCAGAGTAGGTGTAACAAGAATCATCTCTTTGTTATGTTGGATGTGGTCTATTATATGAGAGTTTAATAATACTAAATGATTAAACAGAATGCTGGCAGAATATAAGAATGTTTCCACTACAGTGATGTTATTTGAGTTAAGGGCCGCCTAAGTGCAGAGTTTATTTGGAAAGTGCAACCACCGCGACCGGAAAAGATAGATAGATTCCCCGAGCGTGAAATAATATTTTGATTTTATAATTTACAATTTTACTGAAAGCGTAAAAGGTTACCATATTTGAAAGTAAAACACAATAAACACTAGCCTGAGCTACACGAGAAGTTTAGAGCCATTCCCTTAGAGGTTATACATTCCCAGCATCTGGGCAGGAAATTCGTATATTTAATCTTGCTTTTCTTCCGTACTAATGCGGCGGTTCGCAACATTGTAATTTAGAGAACCTGTTTCTCTTAACTTGTAACAAGTTGGGAAAGTTCCTCTGATTGCCAGGATATTTTTCTGCTAATCGCCTTCCGACTTTTTTTGTAAGGATCCGTTTTCATATATGTATCATACATAAAAAACCTGTTCTGTGCTAATCCATACTCGAGTAATCTCGCTGTAAAATCTACCGCACAGAATTGCAATTGATTTTCCTAATGTGTTTCTCGGTGGTTTTTAATTATTTGATCTTATAAATAAAAGAAGCAAAGCATTTATTGAGAGCATTAATTACTTCAAAGCTCTATACATTAATTCTTCTTTTTAAATATGATTTCCATATTTGGTCATTAGTTTTATAACTCTTCTTGGTAGCTGAAAAACCAAAACATCGTAAATTCAACTATTCAATAAATGTACATATGACATTACACTTTGATCCCACTCCATGTGCATTTTAGTTCTCTATACGTGTGCTAATAAACAATATTTTGTTCAAATGTTTTGATTTGTTAACCAAAATGGCCTTAAGTTAAACTATTAACAACTTCTCTTCCATATATCAAAAACCAAATCCGACGATAATTTAAGGAAAGGAGGGGTAGCTAAACCTGACAAATTTTTTTCTTCAGAAAACGTGATCACCACAACAGAATTTCCAAGAAACCAAAATTGCTATTTCATAGTAATCACTGACTACAAAAGTGTTGTTGAACATTTGTATAGATTAAACATTTATTATTAATCGCAAAGCACATTCGCAAAACCCCATTATTAAACAATAAATAAGAATATTTCAATCTCTTATGAAATTGAAGTTAAATGTAATTTATCTAATGTGCTTTTAAATAAAATTACATTTAAAATGAAGTAATATTTAATTGTTTGAAATACCTTTAACACATTTTGTGATTTGTGTAATCTTTTACAAATACTCCCTTTGTACTAGAACTAAAATATGCATAATGAAATTCTAAGTAAATATGAAACTCCTGATAAGACGAACGTAGATCTTTATCAATATTTTATTAATTGATTAACATTGGTGAGAATAATATACCTTGGCACTTAAGCTACAACGACCGTTTTACACTCCTTTAATCCTAACATTATAGTTCCGCATTTTGTTTTAATAAGTTCCAGAACCTTCCTTACAAATTAAAAATATATTTTCTGAAGCACCCTATTCTAGCAGATATGTTCTTTGTATTTCCTCGGTGTACACTCGAAAAAGATATGTTTTGCAGTCTCGCCAGATGTTCACATAGACTGTATGAGCAATGTCCCCGGTAGTGTCACATTGTCCATAGGTGTAACTGGAATGACCAATATGCAGTTATAATTCCAATAGCTTCCCTAAATATTTCAATTGCATCATATGCAATAAAACTCTCAAATATTTACAAAGAATCTATTTTAAATATATGCCAATGTCCTATATATGAAATCCTTCAACCAAGGTGCAGAAAAGCCCCGAATTCTGACGTCACAGGACGCCAGTTGGTGAACACTGTTCTAATTGATAATTGTGGAACGGTTAATGAGAGGGCTTTTCAAGTGTACTGTAGTTTGCAGCTGAAAAAAAAAGTTTGAATGCATTCGTTTTTGTTTCCAAACTGATCCTTCAAAAACGGGTAGCTCCAAATTTTCTCGTGTATATTTATATACAGAACCACAATTTAAAGGAGTTGAATAATCTTACATAAAATATATTGTTTTAAAGTACAATTGTCAATACTTTGCTGCAAATATGAAAATAAAAGTAATTTCTCTTTAGAGGTTGCCTCACCCCACTCTATTCATGTTAGTACGTGATATCTATTCAGCTTATGTTTGAACACTGCAGAGTGTTAGTTAAAATGAAGTGCATTCAAGGGTTTTTAAGTCTAACAGAGACAAGCATTTACCAACAGCCAAAAGCAAACTATTTTGAAAATTTTCATTCACTGCGAATGCTTATCACAATTAACATGGGGCTATCAAAGCTTAGAGGATACACACTTTTATAACTAAGAATCGTGAAGCTTTGGTAACGCACTTATTACAGTCTATTACTCGATTCAGCATGAAATGAATTATGAAATCTATTTATATTGATCAGCTTGCCATGTTAATGAGCACGTAGGGGTTTACCTTCGCACAAAATAATTTGTGGGATATAGGCAGTTTCTGCATCATGATCATATTTTCTACATCTTGTGTTACACATTACATCAGAATTTTATTTCCACCTACCATACATTATTATATCTTTTTACGCATTATATTCGTATTTTATTTTGAGCTGCCACACAGCTGAGAAAAAACATTTAGTAGTTTGTATATCCATTTGTGCAATGATAATAGTCGCATGCTCAATTCATTACTGATAAGAAATTTTCAAATTCACAATCTTTTTGGAAAGCCCTGTATTACATTTTTAAACTACGGGAATAAGAATTACTCCAGAGTCATCTGTTGTACAACAGAATTTCTATTTGGTCACTTTATAGTGTAATTTCAACAATTGATTAAAGTGGAAAACTAAAAAATTTATCTCAAAAGCATCTATATAACATTCCAACTACAAAAAACAAGTATTCTGAATTATACTGCACATTTTTCTCAGATTTTGTACGTCTTTGCATTTTAAAATTTCTTGTTCGCTCCTTTGTGTGCACTAATTTATTTAGAAAATTAACGCGGTGGAGCAGAGTTCGACAAGTTTTCCATTCTCTTGCATTAGGTTTCTCTGTCTGCTTTCTCCTTTTGACTTGAAATTTCTATATGAGTTTTTTCTGCTATGCTTTGTGACCCCGATTCTCTTATTTAGCTATGCAAATTTGCACCAATTCCTTTCCTTCCCTTCCTTCTCCGCCACCACCTCCTCTTCCTTCATTTAAGGATATGCTGCTTGCTGCTTTTCATATCAAAGGTTTCTATTGGAAGACCTCTTTATTTGCGTAGGGTTATTCAGTCATCCGAACACAAAAAGCTTCGAACACGTAAGTAATTGGAACATTCAGACACGTGGCAATAAAGCAAATCAAGAGGGTATTTCTTTTTTAGAACATCCTATTAAATTCAAATTAAACGCTGGCTCTTTACAGATATTTTTTTTTTCATCTAGGGTTCAATCAATTCATTTTAATCCCTTCTGTAGAATGATAAGCTGATTATTAAATGTATAAAATCTGTTAAACATGGGATGGTTTCCAGCATTTATAGCCTCTAATACCAAATTATAACTTTAGGTAGGGATTACAAAATTCGGGAAATACGTTCTCGTTCACTATCATTACAAAAGCAACAAATTAGATGAACTGAACGGTAAATTAAATAATCGAATATCATTTCATTAAAGGATTGTTTTATCTCATTTTAACAACTATACGACAGAGTTTTGATCGATGAATACAGAGAGAAAAAGATGACCTGACATGAATTGCAAGATTATATAAGTAATTATCTGGCTCATTAAACATACTTTCTCGTTTAAAACATATGAACATGTTACTTTAATATTTATATGAAATAATTACCTAATTTCACAAGTTGTCACTGGGGATGTATCACGACATTATATGTAGGCACATATTTTTATTCAGCGTTTACTTTACTTTCATTTTTTGAATGTTCTTAATCATGTTTAGTTAAAGAACTTGTTACCTAGCGCAATTGAAATCGAGCGCGTTGGCTAAGGCTGTGAAAATAGGAACTAGCATTCGGAAGGTCCCAAGTACAAGACGCATGGGACCTGCCATCCTGACCTTGGGTTTTTCGTGGATTTCCTTAGTCACTTAGGCGATTACTTCGATGGATAAGTACTTCCCATGAATTTTATTGGTTCTTTTAATAGGCCGAAAGTGCCAGGGTGTTGTGATGTGACGTTGAACGGCGCTTTGGAAAGATTTCTGCCTCGGCATTTGATATAAAACCAGCCCTTCTGAAAGGGTCATTTTCCTTGGAAGTAGTTCTTCTCCTGAGTCAGGATGTTCTATCTTGAAACAAAGTTAGGGATCCCGTCCACGTCCTAGCCTCAGTTCCCATGGTTCCTGGCTACTGGGTACTTGTCTCACCTTATTTCTCCCTCTCAGAGGTCGATAATTGGGTGTATGCATAAATGGCAACTCTTGAATAAAGCTGCAATACCGAAATATCCTTCTGCGATCCTAAAAAACCAATCCAATCCTACAGTTAAAAAGGAAGAAAAAGAACCCAAAAAAATACATGTTTAAGATTAATCTACACGTTATAAGTAGTAGTAGTGGTAGTGGTAAACGTTTATTTTGGCAGTTGTACAAGTGTGATTATAACCGTCGCATTCACCCTACGGTCGTACATTCTAATACCTTTCTTTTAACAATCAAAATGCATAATACACAAGAATGGTAACATTAATTCCTACTATTTTCTTTGTATCTATCTATACATACATACACATATACATACAATCACAAATAGATATATACATACACACAAATATATTTACCTCACACATTTACAATAAATTTACATGTATGCAACCATTACTCCCGAGCACCCATTGCCTTTACTCACCCACCCCCCCCAACTCCCCTCTCTTCTCTATAGCCCTTACCCTTCTTTGCCAGATCTTCGACAGAAATATTCCAGATTTGTGTATTCATCTCGTTATGTTCACTCATGCACCAATATTTCCAGCAATTGTCAGTCTCGGTGGTCTAGTGGTAATTAAACTTTCCTCGTAGACCCAAGTTCGCGAGTTCATACTCGGCCGCAGTTAATGAATTTTTTCCGGCGTAAAAATTATAGGTATGGCTCTCTTCAAAAGGAAGTAAAGTCTTTGGTCCCGTGTCATAGATTTATGACATGTAAAAGAACCTCATCCTGGAAGAAGTGGCCCATGTGCAAATTTTATCGGCCGTTTGACACCCTGAATGGAATGAGACGCTAATTACCAGATATGTTAAAGTGCGTCCTTAAAAAATAAATCTGAACCTAACCCTGAGATGGGGAAATTCAATGCTGAAAACCGGATAATCCATCGAGCTACAATTTCTGACATTTCTTAAGTACAGTTCCAAAACTAAAGTTCGTCGGTAAGCCGGTAATGCAAATACTTCTGTTGCCACCGGAGGTTGCCAGTTGGAATGTTCGGAAATGCAGGTATATTGTTTACAGCGGACTTTGCTAGGTTATTTTTATTTATTTTAATTTATTACCCTTATCTTCCTCGTGTTTCACTCGAGTAAATATTAAATGTTTATTATTTCCTTTCTCGGATGAAACTAGGTCATCGGCAAACAGCAATAATTACGTAGGTTTAATAGTGAATCCTACTGATCATCCACAGATATAGTTCAAGTTTTATCATTTTTTGTACTTGCTGTTAAATCATCTCAGAATCCATTTTTAAAAACTGACAACAAATCATCCTATCTCAAGTAGGCAGGAAAAGTAACAAGGACATTAGAAAGTAAAGTGTAGTGATATATATTTTATCAACAGTGTATAAAAATAAAGATAAAGATAGCCTATTGTGTCCCTTGGGGCAAGGGCCTCCTAACAAGTAGGGAAAGCTCGCTTTTTCCTAACGTGGTCAGCTATTCCACGCTAGTTATTCGTATGCTGTTTAAGACCCTCGAATTGCTTAGTTCTTTGGTTACTGCATTTCTAACTGCACTAGTTTTTTCTCAAGAGATTTCCATTTTTTCTCTTCCCTTTGCTACTCTTGACCAATCTGGATATGCATGTTCCTTGAAGAGGTCTGTCTATCTTCTTCTAGGTTTGCCTTGAGTCCTTTTTCCTATCCGAGGGGCCCACATGCAGATCTTGTAGGTGGACATATTCGCACCTTGCGACGTGACCGCCCCATTGTCATTTGCTTCTGGTAGCTATTTGTGCAATATCTGTTGTCTGAGATAACAGATTTATTAATCCCATAGGTATTTTGTTCTTTAAAGTTATTCCCAGGATCTTTCGTTGAATTTTTCTTTGGCATATTTGAATTTTGTTCTTTTGTTTTACTGGCTATGTCTGGCAACCGCATAGTAATACAGGGTATACACAGGTTTCGAGCGTCTGGAATTCCATTTTCTTAGTTAGTGTTTGGTCTAACAATATAAACTTAAGGATCCAAAATACTCTCCAGGTTAATGAGATCCTTCTTTGTACATCTTTTTCCATTTTATCATGAAAGGAAATCTGTTGTCCTAGGTGTATATATATATATATATATATATATATATATATATATATATATATATATATATTCGCTCACATATGTGAGTACTGTTCCGCCTATTTTTATCGGGATTTTAGATCCGTTTGAAATAACTGCTTCTTCAGATTGTTTAGTGAGAGCCCTGGGTTTTTGCTATGCTCTCATAATTGTTCCAGCACAGTTTGTAGTGCTTTCGGTGCTTTGGCGAATAAGACCACATCCTCGGCAAGTCTTAGATTTGTTAATCGACTGCCGTTTATGTTCATTCCGAATTTATTATGCCAGTTTGTTTCCTCAATATATCCTCCATTAAACAAGTGAAGAGGGAGAGATTGAATCGCCTTGGTGAGCTCCTCTTTAGTAGCCTATACACAACCTAAATATGTAACATTTCTTGTTCTATAATAACAAAAAATGCAGAAATTGAAGTAAATAAAACACAATAAAAATGTACAAAAATAAAAATACACATAATTGTATTTAAAAGTCACATACATACACGGTGTAACAACAATGTACGGCCAAACGTTCACAACACATTACGCATGCTCAGAAGAAGAAAATATGTTATATGGATATGGGTCCGGAAACGCTTTATTTTCATGTTAGAACTCGTTTTCTGCAACTATGCATAGTACATTAATCATGGGAAACACACAAGAACAGAACATATGAGTATATCACGTGAAACTCTTTCTTGCATGAAATGTTGAAAATGTCCTCTTGGTTAAATTGTAATTCTTACGTTTATCACAAGTGTTTTGTGTTCCATTTGAACGAAGGTAATGTTGACATGCGACTCACTTTATTGCTTGTGTTGACATGTGACACTTCTTTGCCTTACTACCACACTTAGTATCAACTGTTTAGTGTTCATTGCGGATTTGGCAAGCACGTAACTATTTATTACTGTTCATCATGCACTTGGTTTCCTGTACAGTGTAATGGAAGTGTGCACAATTGCGGAGTTGGTAGATGCTCATTTGATGAATGGATATATGATGCATACGTTAATGGCCGTGCCACTCAACCATACTTTCTTACAGAATCTTATCTATTCTACCAAAAGATATGCTTTTACCCGTGCGACAAAACATGTACTTCATGCACGGTGGAGCTCCTCCTCATTTTAATGTTATTGTCCGTCGGCTTCTAAATAACAGATTCCGAGAGAGATGGGTAGGAAGAGGTGGACCAATTCCCTGGCTTCCACGGTCTCCGGACCTAAAACCACTAGACTTTTATTTTGAGGGCATTTAAAAGTACTTGTGTGTGGAACCCGGCTACAAGATGCAGATAATCTCCGTGCACTTATTGTGGAAGGCTGAGAAACAATGAGCAATTCTCCAGAGATACATTAACGCTTCCAGGATCCAATAGGACGGCGGGTAGATGCATGTATCAATGCTAAAAGAGGGAATTTTGAACATTTCATACAAGAAATAGTTCTATTTCTGTGTGTTTCCCATGATTAATGTACTATAAAGAGTTCTAGAAAATGAGTTCTAACATGAAAATTAAGCGTTTCCTCACCCATGCTCATTACAGTTTCTTCTTGTACGCGTATCCTGAAAGTTTGGCCGTACCCTATTGTTATGCCTGGTATACATAAAACATTAAGCATTGTCTTAAAAGTTATAGTGTACAAAAGTAACGCCCCATCTTCCTTATGTTTTGTTTATTTTATTTAAGCACGCTCTTTAACATCTCTGGTCATCAGCCTCCCATTCAATTCAGAGGGTGAAACGACCGATAAAATTTGCCTAAACGAGGCCTCTTCTTTTAGGCTTGAGGTTCTTTCACGTGCCGTAAATCTACGGCAGGGAACCAACGGTTTTACTTCCCTTCAGAAGGAAGCCATACTTAGGATGTTTAGGCCCTAAAAAGAGTCATCGACTCTGGCCGGGATTGAACCACGTCCTTGTATCTACAAGGCAATACCACTAGACCACCAGGACCAGCATTACATAATTCAGATGGCACTTACATTGTAAAGACAACATTTTCTCTGCAGTTTTAAAAAGGAGGTGCTATGAAATCTAATTTTCACATACAGATTCTGGTATTATAAACAAAATTGACACATACAAATACAATATAATATATAGATATGGGTGTCAGAAAAACTAAGTTATATCTTGGCAATAACTATTGTGCTGGTCATGGGCATAAGATTAAATTTGTCCATTCTATCTACAGTATATATTCGTAGAGTTACGTTATTAAATATTCTGTTTTACTAACTCTTTTTCAACCATATGGAAATAATTGACAAGCCAACAGGTTAAAATGGCACGGTTGCTTACGGTATTGGTCCTATTCAGCTATAAAAGTAAAGTCACAGATTTAAATTCTGCCTAGCCAAGCTGCATGAATGGGATATTCTCCATTCCATAAAAGATGAAATGTCAGGTAACTACAGACGTTGAGCTTCAGAGTCGTTAAGGTTATCATTATTGGTAAATTGTATTACAATGATGATCCTACAATTCCAATTACTTTTCCAGATTTTAACATGAACTTGTTATGTTGAATAAACAAACAGTTCTTAGCCTTTTCCATTTATTTGAACTTCATAAAACTCTCCTAATGCGCTTATGATATGCTATTGTTAGCATAACTCTGTTTTGTTTATTAGCTTTAGTGCCGTTTACTGTCAAATTAGATGTTCGGCCTGCTGGACTGATGATTTTCTTTCTTTGACTCTACCAGACTAGTGAACAGAATCACATAATATATAATTTTTAAAAGTTAATGTAAGAGAATAATGAAGAAATAAAACAATCATCATCATACAAAAAGCCGCATTTCCTTTGAAGAGCAAAACTCAAAATTTGTAAGCCCAACAAAAAATATTGTGTAATAGATCAGATATAGCCATAACATAGACACATTACACATAGACTTGTATCCTACCAGCCAGATTTACACTCTATTGTGTTAATCTGGGAATAGTAAAACAGTGTTGATTAGAAATTCAACTTTCAAAATGAAAGATGTGATAAATCTATGTCGTCAAAGCTTTGCCGAAATTGGTTCTGTGGAAAGGGAAAAAGCTTGCCAACACCTGAAAATAAATGAGCAACATTATTTTAAAAAAAAACGGTATCGTAGAAAATACGATAGAGTAAATACTTCTTCAGGACAATGACAGCACCGAGGATGAGGTAGCGAGCATTTCTGGTATAGCAGAGGAAAAAGAATAAGAGAGAGGAGAAGAAGAAGAAGAGGAAGAAGAAAAAAGGATGGTTATTTGTTAGGAGTAGAAGAGCTGGAAGACAATAAGTGACCTAGTGAGGTGTAGTTCAATATTTGTTTGTGTGGAAACACCAACGCACAGTTGTTCAAGTGGGTGTGGGGTATGAAGGTTACAATACTTTATAGTGACTGTCCACCTCCGCTCACTTGTATACATCTCCCATCTCAACTTGCATTATTCTTCGACTTGTAGCTTCCTAGGTGTCATAAATAGCTAAGGTAAGTAATTCCCAGTTCAATTGCCAAAAAACCCTAGCGCTGCCTATAGTAGGGCAGAAATATGGACGTAAGCAGGATGGACCATGTGAAGATGTTCGTATAATTAGCTGCGCATTATTTTTACGATGAATGGAAGCTGGACGAAGCATAAAGCAGGAGTAAGCAGCAGATACTCTCCGGTTAAGTAACAGAATCCCATATATGCCTGTAGCTATACTGAAAACCGGCTATGGGAAATTACTACAATCTACAATGACATATGGAGCCGAAATTTATGGATGGAAGCAAACTGGGAATTTGGATTCAGTGAGAACATGTTTTCTTAAAGGAATTTTCGGCCTGGGTAGGGGCATAGCAAATTGCGGAATTAAGAGGAAATTTGGGGTCTACAGCAAGAACATAGGGTGTAAAACAGAGGTAATGAAGTACTGGTTGCGAACTATTTATAGAAATCAAACTGTAATTAGGGCATTGTGCTACTATGAACAGCTAGGAATGGGAGGGTACATGACATGAACATTCAAAATATGATAAGACCGAGAAACTGTAAGGCTGGCGGATTTGGATCGAGAATCAGGGAAATAGAAATAGCGCATGGAAGAAAGTTAAAAACCATTGAGGGATATGGATAGGCAGCAGACAATGGCGCAATACACAGAGGTGATTAGTTGAAAATACAATCGGGGCTGAAATCTGAATGGGGAATGGAGCAGTGCATCAAAACAGGAAACAAACTCTCAAGACAGGGGCTCGCGTGGCTTAGACTATGGGCATGGCGGATGATTAAGAGGGGAATTTACCCCATCTGTGAGGAGGGGGATCATGGATATGCATACTGAAGAATATAATGTCGCGGAAGAGTGAAGGGAAATGCCCGACTGCACTTCTTTACGGAATAGAAGAGAGGGAGAAGGTCCTGCTGGGTTTTGCTAGCAGTCAAGCTAGAGAAGCAGAGATTAGGTTTATGTCTGATCAAAGCTGAGAGCTCAAATAAAAAAGGCGGATAACCGGGGCAAAATATTTATTTAATCCAGCTGTGTTTCATTCATAATGGGATCTCTTTCCATTTTTATCTATTTTTAATATTTTAAAATTATTCTCCTTGCACATATTTTATTATATTTTTGTTTTCAATTGTATTTTATCTTAATTATTTGGAATTTATATTTTATACCTTAATGTAAAATATTGCATCTAACAGGTATCTTATATTAAATCAAACAGCCCTAGTTTATTATAAAAGCACGTACAGTCCAACCGCCACGGGTGCCAGAAGTCGTTCAGGCGCGGACTCCTCAGCGGGAGGTCTGGGATCGAATCCCGCCAAGACCGTCCTCCCTGACTGAGGTTTTTTCTTGGTTTTCCTCAGTCCTCATTAGTGGCAAATGCCCGAGAGGTACCCTAAACTTCGGTCTGGAACGATTCCTTCCTTAAAAATAAATACTTTCCTAATTTACAATTACATTTAATGTATCTTCAGTATTCACCGCCTGTGGTGCCTCTGTAGTAAAAACGGGCATTAAACTCCATTCATATATGCACATACATACAGTCCCGTTGGACTCGTGAGCCTGTTGAAGTTGTAGTGTATTAGTACCATTGTAATAAATAGAATATCCTACTACCACTACTACTACTGCTGTTTGCACCACCACCACCACCACCACCACCACCACCACTACTACTACTACTAGTACTACTACTACTACTACTACTACTACTGTTTGCATCACCATCACTACTACTACTACTACTTCTACTACTACTACTACTACTACTACTACTACTACTACTACTGCTACTATTACTACTAGTACTACTACTGTTTGCACCACTACTACTACTACTACTACTACTACTGTTTGCACCACTACTACTACTACTACTACTACTACTACTACTACTACTACTACTACTACTACTACTACTACTACTACTGTTTGCACCACCATCACTACTACTACTACTACTTCTACTACTACTACTACTACTACTACTACTACTATTACTACTAGTACTACTACTGTTTGCACCACTACTACTACTACTACTACTACTACTACTGTTTGCACCACTACTACTACTACTACTACTACTACTACTACTACTACTACTACTACTACTACTGTTTGCACCACCATCACTACTACTACTACTACTACTACTACTACTACTACTGCTACTACTACTACTACTACTACTACTACTACTACTACTACTACTACTACTACTACTACTACTACTTTGGAGCAGGAATTTATGGGTGCTCGGGGGATGGCGTGTAGTTGATCGCTGAGCTGATCGTGGTCTTCGATGTCTGGCCGGGCTGCTCACTGAAGGTGACGTTTGCTCCAAATCTGTTTAGTTTGATATCAGGGTCCACTGGAGTGTTTCGCGGATCAGTATAGATCCACGGGAACGAGAAATGTGTTGTCCAAAAGATACACCAGGTTGACTTTGTTTAAAATACTTTATTCACATATAAAATATTGGGGCTACTTCCTGACTGTTCGCCGCTGATTTCGCTACTCACTTAGACTGGCTTTAGAAATGAATTGAACTGATTGTTTTCGTGTGACTTAGGCGGACTGCTTTGGTGTGACTTAGGCTGCCGGCTTCCGTATATCTCTGGAGTGAATCCTCTCGTATCTCGCCTGAATGAATGTCTGAATGTCTGAATCTGCGAATGTGTGAATCTGTGAATGTCTACTGAATGTCTGACTGTGCGAATATGTGTGAAAGTGCGACTGCGTGTGAAAAGTCTGACTTCTGCGAGTGTGAATGTGTGAATCCGTGAGTGTATCTCTCCTGAATGTCTGAATGTCCCTCTGACTTCTGTACTCTAGTTTTTCTACTACATCGCCACGCCTTTCGCTAAATTAAATTCCCTTGTATTTTATCCTATTTTTGTGTTTACTTTCATCATAGGCTATCCTAAAATTATTTATTTGTTTCTAAGTTCTCCTGATTCGTTAACTTTTATCCGAAGACCATTGGCTAGAATTATTCTTTCCCCCCTGATCTAATGTCTTCCCACGAACTTGAATTTTCCCAGAACAGCCTGTCATAAATTTCGGCCCTTTCCTTACCTTCTGATTTCTATTGATAATCTTTTGCCTTCCTTAGTCTGTAGATTTCTAAATGTTCTCGGAGATAACGCACGTGTTTTCGGCTTTCCTGTAATAAAACATTTTCGTCTCCGTTCTGACATTTTCATTTTCTCTTAAATTATTGCTACGTCTGACTTTGTTAAAAACTGTCCCGTTACGGCCACATGTTTCCCTTATTGTGAACTCCTAAGTATTTCCTGGGCAGAAGGTTCGTGACCTAACAAAAGATAGTTTACCCTTTCCTCAGCCTTGTCTAAAGAGTGGTCAGTGGAGAGGCGTCAGGTATACATCTGTCTCTTTCTAACATATTTTACACAAAATGTATACAAAACCCTTTTGTAAGTTACAAGTTACAAATTATTTCTATTTCTGTTATATCTATCTCTAAATTATTTCTTAGAGCTATACACAATAATTATCCTTATCAAATCTAATGCCTTTATAAATATAACTCTGTAGCCTTTAGTTATTAAATTAATAAAGGCAGCCTTATTTCCGGCTTCAACTTCTACTACTACTACTGCTACTACTACTACTACTACTAGTGCTACTACCACTAATACTACTACTACTACTACTACTACTACTACTACTACTACCACTACTACTACCACTACTACCACTACTACTACTACTACTACTACTACTACCACTACCACTACTACTACTACCACTACTACTACTACTACTACTACTACTCCCACTACTACTACTACTGCTACTACTACTGCTATTACTACTACTGCTACTGCTACTACTACTACTACTACTACTACTACTACTACTACCACTACTATCACTACTACTACTACTACTTATTACTACTACTGCTATTACTACTACTTCCACCACCACCACTACTACTACTTCTGCTGCTGCTACTACTACTACTACTACTACTACTACTACTACTACTACTACTGCTATTACTACTACTGCTACTGCTACCACCACTACTACTACTACTACTACTACTACTGCTACTACTACTGCTATTACTACTACTGCTACTGCTACTACTACTACTACTACTACTACTACCACTACTATCACTACTACTACTACTACTACTACTAACTATTACTACTACTGCTATTACTACTACTTCCACCACCACCACTACTACTACTTCTGCTGCTGCTACTACTACTACTACTACTACTACTACTACTACTACTACCACTACTACTACTACTACTACTACTACCACCACTACTACTACTACTTCCACCACCACCACCACCACTACTACTACTACTACTACTACTACTACTACTACTACTACTACTACTACTACTACTACTACTACTACTACTACTTTACAATGTTTTCATTAACCTAAAGAAATGGACATAAATGCTTCCAGTTGGCTGTTCAATCCGGTTGGATTATATTAACCATAACGTTCCTTTGCGGTGATACATTTTTAGTGCAGCAAATAATGGTTTTCGTTACAAGGAGTTAACTATGAGACAATCCGTTAGTTTCCTCTCTGCCACATTAGCCAGAAAACTTCAGCATCGGATTAGGTCACATCAATCTTCAGCATGATTGCAGTTGTGCTTACAAATGCCTCAGAGAGGGTACCCAAGAACAAATTTGTATGCTGAGAAAACACTCGTTTGACTTGTGCTACTAGAACGTACATTATTTAAAACAGATCTCTAACAGCGGAGATTACAGGCATAATCATAAAAAGGTAATATGTGTCGGAGACTTTTTGAATAATGTTCACTCCCGTTTTTACAACTGAGGCACGACAGGCGTGGACACTAATGATATATGAAATGATATATTGAGAAAGGATATTTTTTGAAGAAATGAAACGTTCCAGACCTGAGTTTAGGGTACCTCCCTGGCATTTGTCATTTATGATGACTAAGGAAAACCTGGATAAAACCCTAGCCACGGACGATGGTCCTGGTGTGAATCGAAGCCCAGACCTTCCGCTCACGTGTCCATGCCTTAATGACCTCGGCCTCCCATGGGGGTTATGGCAGAGACTGGTCCAACAATACCGTACATATGCTTCACTGCTTTTGATCTCATTACACAATGGGAATGCAGCTCCTCAAATTAGCTTTGATCAGCATTAAATAATTGAGAAGGATTAACAATATGGCTATCAAGCATTAGTCTGATTTCGTCTCGCAAGCGTCTGCCAAAGTGTTCAGCTTATCCTCCATCCAGTAATGTCTCCAAACTGTATGCGTGTGTCTATTTTATGGATTCATTACATCTTCAATGCGGGGAGCCCATACTCATAATGTCTTGTAATAATCCTGGCAGCCAATTCTTGATTCTTGAAATTGCGGAACACTTCTGTATTTACATCGACCATAGGAGAAAATACTTCTTTTTAATCCTTTGTGAGTTCGGATGCTGATTTGATTAATCGGTAATTATGCATCACACTTTTCAATTTCCTTCGTCTTTTGTCGTCCAGAATGCAATAGCAATATAAAAATAACCATTTTTCTTCTTTGTAGCAGAATTAGGCTTCACGTTGCTTGTTGTTGAACATCCAACTTTTAGAGAATAAGGTACAAGAAAAACTTCCGCTATTTCTTGAAGGGAAGAACATAAAAGTGGCGCTACCTGTGTAAGAGTAAGAGGTTGCGTTTCAAGGATCACCATCTCTTCATCTCCAAAAGCCCCAAAGACTCACAATCACTAAATTTAGTAGTCGACAGGAGTCTGATACTTTGTCAAAAGTTAGAGAGTTCCTTTGGAAAACTTCCCGCTTTTCAACAACTCGAGCATCGATAGATATACCAAATTTCTTTACTACAATGCAATATCAACTCGCAGGTTCATTTCTGGAAAAGAATGAACAAAATGATTAGTACTACAATACAATATACAGAGTAGCATAATGATATCGTATCTATTTAGTATTTACCAAGCACGGCTTACTTTAATTCCTCCAATGCTCCAAACTTTCTGTATATTGTTGCTGAACTGACGTTCCGTTGCTGCCACTCTGCACATCTGTACTTTCTACATTTCCCTTCCACTTCTCTGCAATTTTGTTATATCTTCCTTGGCATTTGACAGCAAGAATTTTGTAAACGAAGTATTCAGTAAACTTTTGCAGCCGGTGTGGTTTTAATTTTCGGAATATTCCCTTGTGAGCCGAAGGGCAAACTAGTGGAGTGTTTTCAGCTGTACGGACGGAAACACTTCACTGCTTTATGCATTGCATTTTGCCGGATCAAGAACACGGAAACAGAACAGAGAAGTGTGTCTGGTATCAGGGATAGTTGATGTGATTGTTTTCCTATTATTGACAGTTGTTGTGTAACATAGTTTATTTAATATAATTTGAATTTAATATATTTTGTACAAAATGCTCGGTTTCAAGTGATTGGTTGCAAATGACATAATCGTAATATGAAAGAAAATAATATATAGCTGCACACGTTTCCACATTATTCCTATTTTAAAAAGATGTTATAATCAAAATATTACATAAAGGTCAAAGTAAACATCACATATTCTAGACTTTACTCCCTTAATTTTCAAGAATTTGACTATATAAGAGATTTGCGATCAAAACTACTTAAATTACCCACCAAAAAGTGTACTTAAACCAGACGCAGGCTGTTTCTTCACTAAGTTTTCCTGTTATCACTGCAGCGGAGATTCATGTTCCCGGCTTGGTGACTTCAAATGTAAACTTTGGTACTAGTTCAGTGTCGAGGAGATCACAGAAGTATAAAAGCATGATGTGAAAACATACTTTAGAGAAATTGAAAAATCTGTCACGGAAAAAAAGTCTACTTGCTCAAAGCATTAAAGTATTGAATTCGAATTCGAAAGTTCACAGATCTCAGAATCACAAAAGTTATTGAAGTTTGTTTCATCATTAGAGATCAAGGATAAAATATTTAAATGGAACGTTTTTAAGCTTAAAACCTAAGACAATATAAAATGGCTTTAACCCCATGTTTATATTATTGAGATAGCACAATTAATTATATGGATTGTAAACCTTAGTGTAATCAATTTGTACAGTCTATGTATATATATATATATATATATATATATACACATCAAGTCTTTTATGTATTTCGAAAGTAAGAGAGTAACTTGTTTACCAGACTTTTAGACATAAGGCAGATAGAGTGTATTGCAAGGGAGACGAGAAAAAGCAGATGTCCTTTCCTTTGTATTAAGAGTCTTTGTGGGCAAAGGGTCTGCCTTAAGAGTTTGAAAAACTGACAGGGTCAGGTCGTTAGTTATTGAGTAAAAGGACAGAAAAAGGCTAGTTTTGTGAAAAGACAGAACAGACTGGTCAATTATCATCTATTGACGCCACGGAACCTTGTGGGTGCCATAAATTGCACTTGACATTAGGCAAAGACACAGGGAAAAAGAGACACCGTGAAGTGAAGGGAGGCATTCGACCAGAGCACTTCGAGAGACCGTTTTAGAAAGAGGCGACGTAAAAACTATTAACTGATAGCTAGTGTGCCGCGAGAAGGAGAGTACTGTTGAAGATTCTGACTGGACTTTATATATAGACTCGAATTTATTAAGCGAGTTGCAAGCAAATTCATACCTTTTCTCAAAATCTTAAAGGCGACCCTCGAACACCTAACTCAATCTACTATTAATAAATGGTCTTGTTTTAAGGAGTTCTACGTGTGTTCATTAAGTTCCTAGTCCTCCCCCTTGGACCTGAATAGGCCATAAAATTCCAGCACTCACCGAAGCTAGCCCAGGATTGCAGTAATGTTAGGCAGCAGAAGAGGAGGAGGTCAACAACTATCCATTAATTAATTTAAATCAACTAAACCCTCCCCCACTCATCGGACTCAGATCCAACTTTGAGGTGAAACCTTCTTATTTCGACTGCAAATGTCGCCCAACTGCGAGGCCTAACTAGATAACCTCTCTTATTTCGACTGCAAACCGCAACAGGGATCTCGTTCAACAAATTTCAAACATGAAATCTGAGTTTCACAAACTTAAAAGTGATAGGCACAGTGAATTTTCTGAGGAGTGAGAAGGATATTAGGCCAATCATTTTCTCCCAATCCGATCAGATCCCTGTAAAATAAAAGTAAATGCGTCAATTGGAACAGAGATGGTGTATGTGGAACGATTACACTTAGGGTTATGTCTCAAAAACGCTATTCTTTCCTGCTTACGAAGATGTATGATCCTTTACCAGCGTTAGCAGCTCCTTTCGTTGTTCTGCGGTCATTTTGCATGATGTGCTCATGCTTAGAAAATACAAGGCCAAGGACATTCCGACAAAGATAGACTTTTTGTTTTGTCATTTAATGAAAAAAACGTTGATAACAGAATAAGCTCTAACCAAACCGAAGATAAATTACTAGAGCCTCAGCGATCTTCTTGTAATAATGGTGAGCGGAGGATTTGCGTCGTAGAAGCAACCAATCTACCTGGAATTTGATTTGCAGTTGACACTTACAGCAATGAAGCAAATTATATGAAGCATCTTTTACGTCGTTGCTGCAGTGGCAGACTTGGGGTTGAAGTCTCTTCACTGTGGAACGGGTTTTGTATGACATTCAGAAGCACTTTCTTTTTTAGGCCCCTGTGAGAAATTAACGTGTCTGAATAATTACCAGGTTGCTGCTTATAGGCAACGGTGGGGTAAAAACTTGTCCTGATCAACACCTCATCACATCAATGTTTAAGACAAGGAGCGAGTATGCGTCCGCTTGGCAGCTGAGTTGTTTTCTAATGCAACAGCACAAACCATTCAATATTTAATTCCGGAAGCAATGCATACTGCAAATATAAAAACTGATGGACGATGTGTTTCACATTGTAACATCTAGAATATCTGATCATAAGAAACAGTTGATATGTAGTTACGGTCTTCGCCTTGAAACTCGTGAGAAACGTCTGCAGAACGAATTCCACAAAGTGTGTGACAATGTGCACTTTACCCTCTAAAGTTCTATTGCCCTTTCAAAAAGCATTCCTCAAAAGCATTTGGTCATTATTGGGCTCTTCAGCGATTTACGCTCACTCCAAGTATATCCTAACGCTACGGTTCAGCAGGGATTGTTTGGAAAGCTTATTTTCTGTTATAACAGGATTAGGTGTCTTCCTCAGAACCTACTGCCCGCAAATATCAAGAAGTCATTAAAACTGATTGGAATACACTCCAATGAGCTTTCGGCAATTATCTCTTCAAAGGACGATGACGGTGAATTTATCACAACAAAAGTGTTGGGCAACTTCATCCCAGCACAGGCGTTGGCTATGATCAAGATATTCCGTTTTCTCCACTTGAGCGCCACGGGTGGCCTAGGTCGTTAAGGCGCGGACTTGTGAGCGGGAGATCTGGGGTTTGAATCCCGCCAGGACCGTCCTCCCTAACTGAGGTTTTTTCCAGGTTTACCTCGGTCCTCATAAATGGCAAATGCCGGGGAGGTACCCTAAACTTAGGCCTGGAACGTTTCCTTCCTTAAAGAAAAATACCTTCCCAATATATCATTTCATTTCATGTATCATCAGTGTCACCGCCTGTGGTGCCTCAGTAGTAAAACGGGCGTTAAACTCTACTCAAAAAAAAATTCTCCACGTGAAACTGCGGCATTACCATTGATTTCCGACAGTAGCGCAGAAGGATTCAAGTACATTGCATGGTTCGTCGTATTCCGATGAAGCAATTGGAACATCCATAAGAGACCTGATGATAACCCTCCGCTGAAATAATGGGACGGATTGGGGTACTTTTTAGTGGTGGACTTCCTGTACCGTCAAGTAACTGCAGAAATTTCAAAAGTTTTGAAGTTTATTTATTCACATTACTGGACCAGACAATTTATCAAGAAAAAAGGGTGGGGTGTAATAGAGAACCTGTGTGAGATTCTTACAAAGCCCATCCTCAGGTTATTAGAGTTTATGCCAGAACGAGGACTTTCATCCGCCTACGATGGTTATGTTCCAGGGATAAAGAAGTGAAGTAAAAAGCATCAAGCACCAGATTTGAGTTATTTGAAATAATCAAGCATGTGTCTTAATGAAAGGCATGTTTTGTGTGGTTCTTATGTTTTGAAACAACACATTGACACTTGAAAGAAAAAGGGCTAATGTATACACTATACTTTACAGTAAAATAATGCCCAATATAAAATATCACACTCCATAAGACCAATAATAATAATAATAATAATAATAATAATAATAATAATAATAACTGTTATTATTGTTGATGACGTTATTACTATCATTATGATCATCATTGCTGCTGCTGCTACTATAGTACTACTACAAACAGTACCACTGAAGTATTTGCAATGACCAGCATTCATTTGATTTCCTCTTACTACGTAACAGTTTTGTTCATGAGAGCAGGTTAATCACGGATATATTCAGTGTCAATAGCAGTCAAATTAAGTAAAAAGGACTATCTAGCTGAAATTATAAAGAGCGTAGACATTTGGATTAAAACTGTTTCATTTTGAAGTAAGTGGGTCAGCATTATATTTAATTTGTAAACTGTCGCTTTCCTCGTTTTTCATTTTATTAAAGTATATTGTATGTTTAAACATGTAAATTGCTTTCAGTGACGAACAATTGTAGGAGGCATAAAGGAATATTTTATTGTTAAAGGTGACACCGTTCATCTAAAGCATCTGCTAGTTCCCCTCTTATTTCTTAATGATAACAGAGCGTCATATAATAGAAGCGCTAGCTGTGAACCACCCTTCTGCTTTCTATCAATTTTGAGGCAAACCACATTGGTTCATGAAAAGCGCAGTGGCTGCCCGCAACATGTAACAAGTCGATGAAATCATTGCCTGTGATGAATTGTCACTCAGAACAATGCTGTTTACCACAACGGAATGTATGTCCTTGTTAAAATAGACGAATATACGTTGTAAAAGACAGAAATTAAATTTAAAAATAAGAAATTCAATTATGATAGTTGTGGATTGTGCTAGTAAAGTTCACTTAGTTTCTTGAAAATTAAAAGAGAAATAATAGGAGGCATTACTTTCTGACTAATCTTGGTATACTGTTCTCAATTTATCGTTAAGGAGAAGGTGTTATTGTCTTTTAAGACGTGTCATTTCGGATATTTTTGTTTATTAATCTCTTTAGTATTGTACGTTACGCTGTTGCTATTAAAATCCTATTTTTAAATTCAATATTTGATTTATTTTTAAATTTGTTTAGTAAAATATTCCTTAACAATTAATGGAGATACTTTCCTTGTTAGTTTATGCAGTGGCCCATATTCATTCCACTTGCTATTTAAATGATTATCTGGAAAGTTGCGCAAGAGAGTTTCACAGGGGATAGGGAATTCCGGAGCGTAATGCTGACCAAAGTAATTGCATCTAATTCCGCGGTTGGGAATCCAAGAACGAAGAACCTAAACTACCTTAATCTAACCTAGCTTGAGTGAAGTTTTTCTTTTGCTACTTTTTATACCTTAATTTCACACATTAGGTGCTTTGCTATCTTCTTATTTTTTAATACTTAATAATTTATCAACAGTTGTATTTTTCTTTAAAACAAAAAAAAAATGTTTTTAATTAATTTCTTCTTCGTTTAAATGTTTAATTATCCTGTAAGATCTTATCCATCTGTTTCTCTGAACATTTCTTCGATAAGTTTGCCAAACGCATAAATATTCAAAATGTTCAAAAAAAAATTCAAATTCTGAAACATATTAACTAAGATAATTAACGTGAGCACAAATACCAATGTAAATTTTGTACATAGAAATTTACGATCTCTTTTTTTGTTACAATGAAACGCATAGTTGATAATAGAATCTTTCTGAGCAGGAATAATTATAAAATGTTTGTTAAAATTTAATTAATACTGAAATTGAACACAAACGTGCACCTTTTATTAGTATACCCTGAAAAGCAGTGCCTATATTCTTCTTAGTGAAAAGGCTACTAATATATGAGAAATTAGATCATATTTTGAAAATTCCTCATAAAGGAATTTTGCTGCAAGAGTGACAGAAAAAGTTTCATTTGTTTACAAATTGCTATACGAACATGAAGTGTTACAGCTATGAATTTTAATACTCCATAGTACTAATTCTTGCCTATGAAAATTAATGCTGTATCCATTTAATTAGGTAAAGTTATCTTATAACGTATGTTAAAAAAATCTGCTTATCATCTGTTCAATTATTAGGCCAGTCAGTCAATCGGTCAAACAGAAAGTAAAACTAAATTATACATAGTATCTAGGAAACCTTATGTAAAAAAGTAACTACAGAAGTTTGAAATCAGAGTCAGAAATTAAACATTTGAAGTCCCAGCCGGGACTCAAACCAAGGATATTTGACTCATCATGCCGACTTTCTTATCATTTGAGTTACCGCACTCTTTCTGGCAATAACCGATTTTCCCAACTAAGTCTATATACCCTGAAAACTACTGTAGTTATTTCGCTGCAGAGATTTTATCCATATGAGGTCTTTCAAGTCCTTCGGGTGATGCTGCCGCACTGTAACTTTGCACTTGCAATCCGTTAGAGGAAAGAGAAAGTTGTTCCGTGGGAGAAATAAAACATTTTACACCTGGGCACAATCTTCCTTTGTGGCAAGTATACTTCTAAGAAAAAGTAAACGCGCGGCAACAAGCGGAAGTAAAAGTATTTGTTATTTCATCTTTAGTTTATGTAATAAGTCATTTTAAAGTAATAGGTAAGATATTTACTATAATTTAATATGCAGTTAAATTTACATGATTTCGAGCAGTGGCCCGAAAGGTCAATGTCATCATACAGGTACCGCCACGGGTGGCCGAGATCGTTAAAGCGCTGACTCGTGAGCGGGAGGTCTGGTTTCGAATACCGCCAGCACTGTCCTCCCGGACTGAGGTTTTTTCCAGGTTTTCCTCAGTCCTCATAAATGGCAAATGCCGGGGAAGTACCCTAAACTTAGGCCTGGAATGATTCCTTCCTTAAAAACAAATTCTTTCCCAATACATCATTTCATCTCATGTATCATCAATGTCCATCGCCTGTGGTGCCTCTGTAACAAAAACGGGTGTTGAACACCATTCATTCATCATATAGGTAGTAGAGAAGCTACCTTAAGCAGTGTGACGTAGGCTAAGTGCAGAGTTATCGTACGTAAGCTGTGTTTATGGGCCAGGTAACACAGTTAAAACCTACGTCAGGGTTAAAAAAAATTTTAAAGGAGCAGCTCAGAAAGGAAAATTCGAGGTCATGACTGGGACTGAAACTTTTGAATTACCGTGTCGATGCTCTTACCATCTGGATCGAAAATCCGTGGTTCGAGTTCCGGCTGTAAATTGATGTTCTTTCCTTTCTGACTCTGATTCTAAACCTTAGCCTTACATGCGGCTTATGTGTAATCACGTTTCAAACAAATTTTCCTCAGAATGCTTTAATACAGGTTATGGTTAAAAATATAATTAAATGAAAAACTCGCCACAAAAACGTTGCATAAAGTATTCATCTATTTTATTTTTGGTAGGAAATATTAACTTGGGGTTTGGTAACATGTTTGAGAAAGTTTTGACATAAACAGAACTAATATTTGTTGCATATTATCTAAATGAACGCTTCAAAAATATAACTGTCATAGCATTGAACATCCCGCTATTTACTGTACAATGAATGGAAAGAAGGAAATGATGGCGCAAGTTAGCCGGAATCCGGTAGTGTCTAAAATGACGGGAAAATTCTGGTTAAATACACACAGGCAAGGCATCACAGCAGGGACTGAGTCATGGCAGTGGATACTTCAATAAATGATAACAGTTTTGAGTATATCAAACAAGAAAATTACTTTTTTCAATACCATTGGCCAAGTGGTGGTTATCTGGCAGTTTCCTACATAAACTACAAGAGTTTAAAAGTGGTAGAATGCCGGCTATTGAAACGCTGCGCACTAGGGTGCAACGAATGAGCGTTATTGTCTTCTTTTGCGTTGTGTAATTTACAGCCGATGAAAGCTACAGCACTTGATGTGGCTATAGAAACACGTAATACGATGACGTTTTGTCATTAGAAATTTTAGCTCGCCTTATAACATTTTACATTCGGCTTAAATTGCATGCGCTTTCTCTTTGCAGTGCTTCCTATACTTTCAAGTACTTCCTAAAATTACTAACATTCCCCAATCTCTTCTTAACTAATATTCCTAAGTCGTGTTTTAAATTAAGTCAAACTCACTACCAGTATGCGGTTTTTCAAGCGATACAACAGAAATAAAGTGTGGTATCTAAACATTTAACATGGAGTTTTATTGGTTTATATTAACGCACTATAGGAAAATTCACCTTCATTTAAAGTACGGAGCATGGCAGCCATTTGATATGTCATATCGATTAATCATTGAAATTATACTTCAATTATTTGATAGCTACAACGTACTTTCTTCTAGATCCTACTTATATATCACCATTTAGTGTGATTTTGTTAATGCCCTTAGAATTGTACTTTACTGCAAATGAGAGAAAAAGAAAGGAAATAACATAAACACACTTTGTAAAATACTGAATGAAATTACACATGTATCCAAGAATATTTTAATAGTTGGATATCTTTTGAATATTCTTACCAGGAAAACAATGGAGTTCGAAAAATAAAACCGGTTCAAAATTCAGTTAAAAGCCATTTGCTTACTTCTGAGCTCAATCTTTTATTCGTTTTCTGCAAAACGCTCCAATTCTCACGAGATAAACATGTTTAGTCACCTTCGGTGTCTTCTACTAGGCCAGTCAAGTATGTGCCTTGCTTGTTTATATATTAAATGAGACAGCAAACGCGTTCTACGATTAGTAATCAACCAATTAATGTACTGAAATTAGTTGAGTTAGTAATGCATCATGAAGATGATATTGTTATGGAAAATGAGATTTTATCATATTATAGAAAGCATTAAATCTTTGGACACTTGCACACATGACCTTTAGTAATGAAGTGACATAAGGCAACATTTCATGTGCAATAAATATTTTCGTGCTGTTCCGCTCTTTAAACTTTGAAGGGACACTTGTCCTCTGTAGACCTCTACTGGTCAACTGCGGAGGTTTACGGGAAAACGAACATGACCACTGAATTTAGAGGTAAGCTTATTACCTATACCAGAATTCTGGTACGGTTTGGTTTGTTGGAACCAAAGGTACCAACATTAATTCTACTCCTAAGAAAATGAACCTAAACACCTTTGTCTCCATCTCTTTAAAATACACATTGATTTGCATTATCATTTTAAATAAATGAATATTTAATAGCTTTAATTATAATGGTATCACAATGCTAAAAATATCATACATTACAGACACATTTCTAAGTTGAATCTTCGTTCATAGGGAACTCATTAATACAAACATTTCCCACATACAGCAGTAGGCAAGGATTTCACGTTATCTGGCACATAGCTACTCGTACTGCTAAAGGCTAATGCGATTATAGAGCATTTAACATTAACCCAACAATGGCCAATTCTCTTAGTTAATTTACACTGCTATTATCCTAATGATCTTGACGCGCCGTTAATTGCGAGATGAGATTGGATAAGAAAACTGAGGTTGAACGCTGATATTAAGCTAGCACTTATTTAGGCTAACATTACAGTTCTGTACACTAGTGAGTAGGGAAAAATAGTGATTAAATTTCTACTGATTATGAAGATGAAGGAAAAAACAAGGTGATGGTGCAGCAAATGTTCGAATAAATGCCAGCGAAAACTAAAATACGCAGAGCTAAACTAAAGCTACCTAAAACCAACTTTGCCCTTCAGTAATTCCACTTGCGTATGCCGCAAGCGATTCAAAAGCTGAGCTGCAATATTGCTTAAATGTGGAAATAATTTAGAAACTAATAAAAGTCCCTTATCCGTAACAAGCGCTACGCCTAAATATGTCGTAAAAAGTAAAACCTTTCACGCAGACACACGCCCTTCTAATAAATATGGTATAATCGGCTTGTGATTGTCTAAAAAAGTGAAGTGATGCCTTGACGATGTGTCATTCAAAAACTGGCGACATAATGATTAACTGATTTAAGCGGTAACGGTTAAGACTCCCATTCGGGAGGTTCCGAGTTCAATTCCTGTTGATTTTTTTATTTTGTTTATTTATGTACGCTCTTTAACATTTCGGGTCATCAGCGTCCCATTCAATTCAGAGCGTGAAACAGCAGACAAATTTTCCTCAGAGGCCTCTCTTTCAGACTTGAGGTTCACTTACATGCCGTAAATGTACGACACGGGACGCACGGCTTTACTTCCCTTCCAAAGGAAGCCATGCTTAGAATTTTTACGCCCGAAAAAATCCATCCATCCTGACTGGGATTGAACCCGCGATCTTGGGTCTACGAGGCAAGTATGGTTACCACTACACCACCAGGACCAACCTTCAATTCCCGTTTGGCTGGTCACCCTCAATTTGTTTTGGTTTTTTTTTTTTCCGTTGTTTTCCATTGTTACTTAGGCGAATATTTGGATGGATATTTTGATTCCGAAATTTCCGCTCTTCCATTTTATATCATTTCATTCCGTTGGCTGTATTAGAGGGTCTAAGGTACCAGAGCGAGGTGGGCTGGCGCGGTGTGATGGAGGCTGGTGCTTTGGAAAAGGTTTATGCCCTGACGACTGGAATGTAAGTGAACTTTCGGAGGTTCTCGCACAACTCCACCGGCATCGGGGGTTCTATCTGAAAACATATCGCGAACCCCATTTGCGTCCGCACAGTCACCGTCTCTATGTCCTGGCCTATTTTTCATCTTGGCCCTTCCTCCCTTACGCGTCTCCAATGAGATTGCTCAAGTACCACAAATGATGCACCTCCGACCCAGACCATCCACCCATGCATCCATCCATTCATTCACTCTGATTTAAAATAGCTGCAGCATACTATTTAGCATTTGTGCATTCATAGCACTCCTTCAAAGGTAAATTGGATAAATTATAGAATCATAATAATAGGAAGTAATAACAAATGCATTCCAACAGCATTCTTGTAGACATCATCTGGAACCACGATAGTTTAAATATTGATTGAATCAGATTACCTTAGCTCACATTTTATCTGGATTTCCCTCGCCGCAAAAGTTTCTGTTTTCACATTCATTGTTCATAATCATAATTCATGAACCCGAAAATATAAGCACCTTACATAATAGGATAAAAATAAATATGAATGTTTCCGTACCTTGTTCACAACTGCTTAGTGATTCTCTTGCTAGAGACTCGAAACTATTCCATAAAACTTTGTTATTTAGATAATGCCTTCCAAATGTATGTATATATATATATATATATATATATATACACTCACAAATAAATTGTTAATGAGCAGCACCAATATATGTTCACGGTGTATAGAGGGAGCTAAGATGAGTGATTTGAAATAGGGAACCTACGGCCACAGACGTAAAATGTCAAAGCTATGAGCTATTAAATTAATTGCAGTTTGACCATCAGCAATTCATACGGAAGCTAAATACCTTTCAACGTTGTATGTCTTCCAACCTTCTTATAATCAATTAAAACCTGGTTGTTAACAACTAAGGGATGACGTTTTCACAATTTAGCCTTAAAGTATCTGCAAAATTTCAGGCTAAGCTCATGACACGCCACTGCATTGGTTTCCATAGGAAATCGCTTGTTTAGAAAGAAATTCTACATTTTTCCAAATATTACAGGATGTCTGTTAATTGTTTCATGCAACAATTATTTTGTAACCAAAATAAATAAGACAAAATTACTCATCAAATTACAAAATGAAGAAATGGTTACAGTTTTTCTGATCTTGCCAACATACACCTGATTTATGGGGAAGCAAGAGGTTGAGCTATAAGGGGTGCTGAAATCTACGGAGAATTCCTTAATGGTATACAGGGGCTACCCGTCTATAATGGCGCTGACCCCCATCCCAAAGAAAACTGCAATTATTTATCATTTTCTCCTCTATTGGTCATCATATAAAACTAAAATGCAGCGATGTACAACCGATTAGTCGTTATCTGTATCTTATGAGATAATCACATTTTCCTCCGTAGTGGTACCATGCGGGACCTCCGTTAGATAGGGAAGCTCATGGGCCACCTCGAAAAAGGTAAAGTTTTAAACTTATACCTTCATGGGCCAGCAAAGATTTACAATGACTTATATATGTGTTCCTTCAAAATGGGCTAACCTTTCTCTTGCTAATTTCCGCGATCTCTTGGCCAGCAGGTAGATGGCTAATGGCCAATGCTCGGTTTTGCCTCTTTTCTTAGGCAACAGATGTTGAGGGGTTACCTACACCATGCATAGCTGACTAAGAGTCGCACATGGGTGAAATTGTTTCCTCATTGCTTGTCAGTGGCAAGCTGGCTTTCACATTAAGTGCAAAGTAACAAACAAAAGCGTTTCTGTTTTGTGGCGATGAATAAAGTGGAGGGTTTTAGTGAAAACTCTTTTTCCGTGTCTAAGTTTAAGTGAAAAGTTGGAACTTAAATAACTAGAACCGAACGCTATAAAGCTTATTCGGTTGTATGGAACAAAATTAAGAAGGTTTTTGCCTTAATGGTTCGAGAAAACATATTGGCTGACAGCGTACGAAGTGAGGAAATCTTCATTTTGCTTTTATTGTTTATTTTTCGGGAGCGAATCAACTTGGTCTAGAGCAGAGTAAGCTGATTTAAAACATTTGTCAGAAAAAGTTAAGAAACATGAACTTAGTGCCGAACATATGAATAATGCAGTGAATTTTAAAATATTAGCAAATTGACGAAGGGTATAGAGTTGCTGTAAAAAGACACAATAAACTTGTGGAAATGAATCGGCACGCCAAATCACAATTATATACAAAATAAAAATATGTAGAGTTTATGATTTATTAGCCTCACGGGGACGTGACGAAACGGACAGTTTCTATAATAGGGGAATTTATCTGGATTGGGTTGCTTATGTAGTAAAATTAGATAGCGTTTCTGAAAATCACTTGACAGACGCCACTGTATCAAAGAACACTTCCAAAACAATTCAAAATTAATTGTTGGAAGTAATGTATCTCGTCTATAGGGATGAGATTAGGAAAGAAAAAGAAAGAGGAAATTTCGTTTCTCTACAGGCCAATGAAACGACATCATTGGAGGTAAATCGGTTGAAAGATTCATAAAATTCACTTCTGTTTGCGAATTGACTACAAAGGCTTAACGCGTACTTTAACAGCTGAATTAGAAGAGTTTCATTTAAACCAGACGGTTATAGTTAAAACATAAGATGGCGCTGCAGTTATGAGAGGATGTCGGAGAGGAGTACAGGTCTTGATACAGACTTTCCATCAAGTCATTTATGTGCGTTATTATGCTCATTGCCCGAATTTAGTGCTCAAAAAAATCTTCTCGACAATTAAAAGAGTCAGAATATTTTTTTTTGAAAATGTTAGTGGCCTAAGTGCATTTTTGCATCATGACCGAAACGCACTTATTTAACAAAAGAGTTCTGCAAAGGATGTTCTCTTTCATCATGTGCCACAAGTTGGTACTTTAATTCCAGGATAATTAATTTTGTGCAGAAGGAAAGAAAGGATGCAAACAGAAGAACACCGGGACGAAAAGATAACGAAGGAAGATTATACATTTCAGAAATTACTTGAAGAGGACATATTTTATATGTTTCTGTCTTTCTTTGTGCATGTTTATCATGTTGATATACTGAACAATGTATTTCCGTCTAGGATGCGCAAGCAGTACACTGATGACCTGATGTTAAAGAGCGTCCGTAAATAAAAAAACAAGCGCAAGCAGTCGACAGTAAAAAAGCGCCAAATAGTTTCAGTCAACAAGTGCTCAGCTAAACAATAACGTACATCAATATTCGATATATCGTGGAAGTGGAGATGTGACAACAGATCCCTCAAGGGAAAAAAAACTAGAATAAGTTAAAATGAAACTGTAGTAGAAGTAATGCCAAAGAGGCCTGTGACTTCATTGTGAATCAGTTACAAGATAGATTCCAAAAATGAGGTGCTACGTGCATTTTCGATTATTCAGCCGCAGAATTTGAAAACATATAAGCAGTGTTTTCCCTCTCTTCCATTTCGAAACTATCACATCGGCGTACAGATAAAATAATGCGAGTTATCTGAAGCTTGTGGAAACGAAACGATATGTGAAACTGCAACAACCAGTGAGCTTGCGTCAATCCTTAATCAAATTTGTTTAACGGACACGTTTTCCGAAGTGTATAGGTTTTTGGAAATTATCGTTACAACCCCCGTGGGAACGGCTCAGTCGGAGCTCTGCTTTAGTACTTTGACAAGTGATGAGACCTACTTAAGGAATTCTATGGGCCAAGATAGACTAAATGCGTCAGCTGTTCTGTCGGTGCACAAGGAACATATCGGCAGCATGCAGATGACAATAGAGAAATTCTCCAGTACTAAAGGGCAGCTTACATCTACAAGAAATGAGTGAGCACAGTTATTTTATTACTAAAGGACCTTCTGAAGTTGATACTTTCATTCACACGTGCATACTTTTGTTTGCACGTAAACGCTGCTATTTTTGTGCTCGGGTGCCATGTAATTATGTCTCTGGTTCACCTTTCTACAGAGGCCACGAGCCGCCACCATATACTACATTTCAATCTGTTGATAGGCGTTTGCTATATCTGGAATTGTTTAAGATACATTAAGTTAGTGTCTAAATACCATTTGGAAACTTTAAGCATTAACATTCAAGTTTGCAATCTTTGACCTTGGGTTTCCCATCTCTAACTGCTTATCTAATATACCTATAATATGGGTGCACATATTTCGTTGTTGTTCATTAACATCCTGAATGTACCTTCAAGGACGCTAAACGGAAGTTGCTCGTAAGCTATGCTGAAGGTCCCCTCCCACATCCATTCATATTGTATGCGTTTCTCAAAATTGTTAAATACAGCTCCCAAATTAGCGATGTCTACTGCTTCAGTCTCTTGATGTATAGTTTCTTTGAGTTGTTCAATGGTGCAGGGTCTATTTCTGTACAATTTTCCTGTAAAGAAAGAATCGGTAAGGTATTAGATTGGGTGATCTGAGTGACCAAAAACATTTTAAGAAAAATGTTATGGTAATTGTGTTTCGCTAAATTCAGTCTGCATAGCGTCTGGCATCCTGCTTTACAATATTTACGAATCAGGAAACACACAAAGTGCAATTATGCACGTTTTTAATCATCTGGCTACCAAGATGCGATGGCGCGTAACACAGATAAATGAAAATATAGGGTATTTCATAGCGATTTGCATTATTTAAGAGTTTTGCTTTATAAATTTACAAATCATTATGAAGTAAAATAAAAGTATATGGTTAGGGGTTACTAGGGAGAGAATCACCTTGCATTAACTTTTGAACCTATAAAATCCAGTCTCATATACAAAGCAATTGAAAATTAAGTTAACAGAAATAAAGTATGTTACTATACTTGCTACGCTTTTATCTACTTAATGTTAAGCTCATAAGTTTTGGAAAATAAACTCTCCAAATGCAAAACGTTTGCCCTTTGCACATAACGCATACTTTGGTAAACTTCTATTCTGTGATCCAGAGCTATGGATTGAGAAATAATCACTCAAGGCAGAGATGTTTCGAAAACTATGTGGCCTACAGTATAGATGTCTTATTTCTGAGGAAGCTTAGGAAGAAACCAGACTGTCTCTTCTCCATTCAGTGCATTTCTCGGGGACATTTGTTCACTCGGTGACCATGGGAAGATCAGAAACTTGAAGTGTTCAGGATAGAAACACTTTTTACTGTAAGTACAGATGGTTACTTCATACAACAGAAAGTACGCCTAAAAATTTACATTAATTTTGTGAAATGAATCAACATTTCACAATGTTACGTAAACAGGAAATATTTTACGTTTGACAGTTAAATTTTGCTGGAGTTAGTAAATTAACACAAGGAAATAAATTATAAACTTAGCCATTAAAACCCACAACCTTGATAATAATTTAAATAAAGTGTGCTGCTCTATTAAATGCTTAAAATAACATAAAGCATTCTCACTTTTTATTCGCTGAAACATGAAACTCAGGACACGCTATGGGAAACTGTGTGCATGTCTAAATATAATTGCTGACATGGATGAATAACAGAAAATATAAATTCAGAAAGGTGAAAAAATAGCATTTGAAGTTCCAATTAACGTAATTAAGATAAGGTAATATGCAATTACCTTCGCAGTGTTAAATATGAAAATATTTATTTACCCTTTTTATAGAAATACTGATTATATTTTGATGAAAAGTTGTATTATATCCTTTTATGTTTTCTGTGTTTTTGTGCTTTCTTAAACATATCTGATCATTTACGTTTAATAAAAAAGTCTGTTTAAACAGAAAAGAATACATGTAACAATATTTTCCATTTCAATACTTTGTATTTGAGGTACATATTTAAAAATGTGGATGTATTATCCAATCGCATATATCAGCTGGAAAAATTAATCTTCCCAGTGTGAATAGTTGCTTATAAAAGGAACATGAATGTTTAATTGCGGAAATTTTTCATTAAACAAGCTCAGTACATTACAGCAATTCTGACAAACAGTCGCGATTGCCTAGTTTTTTTTTTTTTTTCCATCGTCACTATATTCTTTTTTACTTTTTTCTTCTGAACTGTTTAGTGACTATCTATCTTAGTTTGTTAATCTCATTTTTCACTATTTTATCCAGCAGTTTTTTCTCGACCTCATTGCATACATTGTGTGTTTTAGGTGACAATTTATACATTTTGGTACTTATTTAGCAGCGAAATATTTTTGTACTTATAAACCTGACACAACTCCATGATATTTTCTTTTATTGAAATTTTAATACTGTATAAAATTATTTATAGCTTTGGAATGTATCTAGCATTAATTATGTGGTTACTATGTAACATATGTTTGTTTCACATTCGGCACATACGCCATATATATTATTTGTAAAGAGTCCGCTTCTTGAGGAACTAGTAAAAACTTGCTTACTACTATTGCAAGAATTTTCAGGCTTCACATCTAACCTCTAACTTGCATCACTACTTTCGCTGACAATAACATTCGCTAAAATGGAATCACTAATATTTACAACTGTTTTTCATTTTCTTCCATAACCTTCACAAGATTTCTTGAACACTTTGCGATCCAGTCATCTTCAGTGACATTTTTTTTTCTTTCAAACAAAACACCTGTACTTTCTTCAAACTGTAGTTAACCAAGTAGTAAACAATGGTAGCAGCAAAACATAGACTATTGCTTGACAGGTTATCCATAGTGCATAATTTTCATAGAAGTATACTTTTGAGATAAACTTCAATTTTATAATGAAAAAACTGACGTAATACTAAAAATTAGGGTAATCTTAATAATCATTGTAATATTTAAACAATATTACCAATTTTAAGGATGATTTAACAAAATTTACAAGCAGCATATTATAAAATAGGAAATTGAATAAGAAAATAATAATTTTACTCTCAATTGTGCACCCCTTTCGCTTAAAAGTGACATTAGGACCGCAAAGTATATTAAATTCATTTTCTTTTATTTAATAGCAACTTCAATGAAAATAAAAATATTCTCCACATATTTGCTTCTTCTCATATAATAAATATAAAAAACAACATGTAAATAATTTGCAACATATTTTCAAATAACTTATAACTTCAAATAACTTTGCAAATTTATACTCCCTTTAGGGAAAGTAGGGCCCATAAAATGGATTTTGCTGATTAGGAATTAAAATTATTAATAGACATTAACAGCTAAGTCAATTACGTTGGCTGCTACATGAGTCAGAAAAAATTATAAACCACGTGTTAGGCATTTGCTCTGGTGGTTGTCAGCAGTACGCTCTGAGCAGTTAGCAAGCAAAGCCACGATAGCTACGAATCAATTAACTGGCTACTGAGAGTGGACTTGTGCGAAGAGACTCATTACAATACGTGTTACTGCTCAGTATATGCTTTTATTGCACAAAGAGTAATTATCGTCATACTGTCAATTTGGAACACGGTTTGAACAAAAATTGTTATATATTCAGTAAATTTTAAAAAAGCTTATTTCAAAGAAACCCATGTAAAAACTGAAACATAGTATTCGTCAGGACACTGCGGCTAATTTTCGATTAGAACTATAACAAATTGTGGTAGTTGTGACAATGATTTTAAAAATGCAAGGGTGATCATTACGGGCAGTTTCTGCTGGTTTTCTTATTCTTTTACTTTTTCGCGTGGATTTGGCATTAAGATCTAATGGCCTGTCTTAGACGTCCTGAATCTCTTCGGACTATAGGTTTATATAGCAAAGCTACTTTCAGCAATAAGATGCACCCTTTCCAGATGTTTTAGTAGTTGTAGCTGTATTGTTCTGTTTTTTCATTATTTTTAGTTGTTTCTTATTTATTACATGTTTTCATTTACATTCTTGTGCATTCTAACAATGATATTAAATATCTTTACTGCAGTTTCAAACGTCCGCTGTATTTATTTTTTTCACTCCAAGATTTACTACCATACAACAGTACCGGAACCGTCATAATTTCATAGAACTTAAATGTTTTATTTACCCGTATTATTTTTAATGTTTCTAATAGGTCCGCACATCATGTGATATATAATTTATTAAGAGACGTTGCAACTCAAATAATTTAAAAATTTACTTGCACCAAACATTTATTTTCTAAAAGCATTTTTGCTCTGAATTGATATTTTTACTGCAATGGCATGATCTTTATTTTTAAAGTTGAAATGTTAAGATTATGTTTCATTCCAAATTGATATAATACATGCATTGTTTTTTGAAGTTTAGGTATTTTCATACTAAAAGAGTTTATGTTATACACCTGTGTCCCAAAAAAAATAGTCACATTTTCTCACTAGCTATTTGTTGACAATGACTGAAATCAGAAACGAATAGCTTTGGCTACTGTAAGAAATAACGACAAAATGGTATTGGTATGCTTTGGAACATCTGGTCATTAACTGCAGCCTCAGCAACCCGGGCTGAAATAACAATTTTAGTGTTGCACTGAATAACTAAAGAATGACATGGACATCTGATTTCTCATGTGAGGTACATTATAGCACGTTTTCAATGAACTTTCACGCATTCAAAATATCCTGTTGCAAGATTAAGAAAATGATATTCACTCTCTCCTCAGGAAGATGCTCGAAGGGCGTTATAGTGGCAGTAATGTTCATTGTGGATGGCGCTGATTAATGTTGAAGAAACAGAGATGAAGAACACTGCTATCTGAGCTGGTTGGAGGATGACAATACACATTCATGGTGAGTACTTTCACTAGCGATGACTATTACCGTACAATCTGAAATGTCGCATTAACCTGCTAAATGTAAATGGGTTTTATACATGTAAAAGTTGACTAATTTTACTTGGTAATAGGCAAACTTTCTCAATCACCATTCGTCTGTATTCGTGTGTGTAACAGACTGAATAAGTTTTGTTTAACAATTGCTACTCCATGCCCGCTTTGCTACTCCGTTTTGTTACTCTTGCGAGATGAATGGGAAAATTCCAGTTCTGCAGTCAAATTACTGCTTACGTATTGCATCAAGGTAGGAGAGTGCCATTAGCACTAAAATCATCACTTTTTCAATGGAGCGTTTGTTTTGACAAATTCTGTATAGATTGGGTTCTTCTGCTGCAAGGTAAATTGAGCTATCTGGTGAAATTAGACTCTGCCATATTTCATTTTTATTTTTTTATTTATTTATTTTTTCCTTGCTTATTTATGTGCGCTCTGTAACATCTCAGATCATCAGCTTTCCATTCAAATTAGGGCGTAAAATGGCCGACAAATTTTGCTCAGAAGCCCCTTTTTTTCAGGATTGAGGTTCTTTTCACGCCGTAAATGTACGACACGGAACCCACGGCTTTACTTCCCTTCCGAAGGAAGCCATACTTAGGATTTTTACGCCCGAAAAAAATTCATCTGTCCTGGCCGGGATCACACCCGCGATCTTGGATTTAGAAGGCAAGTATGGTTACCACTACACCACCAGGACCAACTGGGCTCTATCAGTTACTCTATTTAGTTTGTCTATCGTAAGGTGTAGTTTTTACATATTTGGTACATCAAGTAAATTTTTATTATCTTTATTAATGTTTGAATTCCCTAATAGTACTGTTTTTTACCTTCTACTAAATATAGAATACTGGAAGTATCCAAGTTTGGGGTCATGCTGAGCTCTGCTGGTAGGCATAAAAGGGGAGAAAGTGAGATAGTTCAGGACTGAAAAGGCTGTTAAGCGTGTAGGGAAACAAATTGATTAAACCCAGCTGAATGGGCGCGTATCATTCTAATGAACTTTTTGTATGTTTTAATTGTTTAAATTAATTTCTCTTGTTATTTATTTAATTTAAAAGTTTATTCTATTGTTGAATATATATGCCTGTTTTACAGTTTATTGTGCAATGTATAATCTTATATCTTGCATTAAATCAATTAGATCTAGACCGCATGCTTCAATAGTTAAAACGGTCGTTAAATAACATTATAAAAATGAGACCTACTTATTATAAAAGCATAAATGGTTTGTTGACCAATGCACCTATTGAAGTTTTATTTATTGGTACCACTGAAATAAATACACTCTTCCTATTACTTATATGTTTGGTTTCTAGTTGAGACAAGATCATTGAACAATAATATAACTATTATTTTGGAACAGAAGTAATACATTGTTGCAGGCATAGTTTAGTTTAGCTACAATACTGACACTAAAAAAGCCTCGCGAGTGATCAATATTTTGTGGCTTTTCCTAAGGAACATTTCGTAAAATGTGAATCAATTAGCTATAGAAGGCAGAAATGATCGCATGAAGCTATCACATATTATATATCCAATAAGTAGCATGCCGTTTAGAGTCTGAACAGGACGAGATATCTTATTCTGTAAAAGCTGGTTCCATTCATACTACTGCTGATGATGATAACGGCTGAAGGCCTGGAAGAAGACCAGGGGGAGCCATTAGGGTATTTGCTATTAGCAAGGCCTTTTATACTCATGTATTCATATGCATACATAAGTACATACAATATCATCCATTTGTCCGGGCATCACTTTAAGCAGCAGAGTGATCCCGGCATTCATTGGTTGAGCGTCGATCCACTCAAGGCTAGTAACTCTTGGAACTCGCGGTAATGTCAAACTTGAATTTGAAATTCACACAGCCATTCGTATAATCCAACAACACCCTAGAAATCATAGCGCTTTCAAATATAGGAATAGTGCTAAATTAGAAATTATTTTAAGTTTTAAACTTAACGACCATGCCTAAAAATACTTACAATTTCGTAATGAATGTTACAAATGTTCATCTTTTTGCTGCAAGACGGGCTTTGTGGCATCAAAAATAATTTTAATTCATACGTTGCAGTTTTGTTTCCGAAATATTAACTATTTTTACTCGTATGTTGCTTTGCAGTTGATCTTTATTTGTTGCCTTTATTGATAACACAGTAAGGAAGCAGAGCACTATATACGCTGATGACCTGAGATTTCAAGAGCGTCGGAAAATAAAATAAAGAATACTATAGTTATTAACACTGCTTGGCACCTACTCATGTCGATTATATTCCATCTTGAGTAGGCGGCAGATGCCCACTTCCGTCGACTACTGGAATTCTTGCCTTGCCTTGAAAAACAAGGCCCAAACAAACGGTTAACAGAATATACATAGTAGTTAGAAACTCAAGCGATAAATGTTTAGAGGTTTTCCAGGGATATTGGCTGAATGCTATGATGTTAGACACTCACGGTTTTGAAACAGGAATATACGGTGGTTCCAGTGGTATGGAAATGGATGGGATCTCACGGTAAATTTTGGACAGTTTTTTATGACTTAAAGTCATTAGGGAGGGAAGGAGATGATTCACTGTAATAATGAAGTTCGGCACTGGTTGAACATTTAATTTATTTTACAACTTGGAAGGTTCTGGAACATGCTGTTCTTCGGCGGATTATAGTTCGCGGTATTCACTCTCGTATTTTACACGATGGTGATTATTATTGTTATTACGTTGCACTGCCTGACTGAGTCTTACTGCTTTAGAATGACTTTAAAAATGACTTTTGAATGAATAACTTCTGACTGCCTGCTTACGAATGACCAACTTTCAACTGCTGTAGAAATAACTCTTGAATCCTCAGCTTCTGACCCTGTACTCCAGTTTTCTATAACGTCGCCACACCTCTCGCTAAATTAAATTCCCATACTTGTTATTATGTTCCCTAGTTATATGTTCAACATTGGCTATCTTAAAATATTTATTGTATCGCCAAGTTCTGCTCATTCGTTGACTTTTATTCGATGCCTATTGGCTAAAATTATTTTCCTCCTTCTGATCTACAATGTCTTCCCACGCTTGAGTTTTCCAAAAACGGTTTCTCATAAATTTCAGCACTTTCCACATGCTTAATTTCTAAGTAATATCTTTTTTTTCCCCTTAGTTTAGATGAGATCTTGCTTTCTACGAAAACTTGTGTTCGCGGTAAATCCTTTTGAAAAGGGCAAGTACCGTTTCCAATAGAACCCTAGCTATTTGCAATCTTATTACCTTGGCGCCGAACAGGTAGGTGTCTCGGCTGGACTGTCCGTGAGAGTTTGACAATGGGTAAAGTTCAACCGAAAGACTTTTTTCTCTCAGGTACGCTAACGGCTTCCGACAAAAATAGGATGCCCCATTCCTTTTACAAAACATGACAATTATATTGTATTACAGAAAGATAACTTGAATATTACTTGCTATCAAAAGGACATGTCTACAAACATACATTAATACATAAAATATTGAGATCCTCCTTTTAATTACAATATTAATACCTTGATGACCTGAAATAAAATACAGTTATTATAGTAGTTGTCAGAAGTAATTATACAATTTTGGGACAACATTTCCTGCCTTAGTTTACACAGTAATTTGGCGCTAATGTTAGACATGTGTCATATTCCTTGGGCATAAATTAGTTCTGAGAAATGACAAGAAAAAAGAATATTCTATACTCATACCATCCTGGCATACGTACTATAGTAATCATGAATGTCAAAACAGTACTTACTAGAAAATATAACTGAAACATTACAATAAATTACAAAACATTATATTAGTGTCGAAACAACCTCAGGACGAAGCTTTCATTTGTTTGTGCACTACTGTTCAATACTGTGCTGCCTCTTTACAACAGGTGTTCAAAATAATAACTGCCAATATTTCGACAAACTGTACAGCGACGCGCAATGTAATCAATCAAATGATACTGCTCCAAGTAAGCATGCGCAAAAATAGTTTAGTTTGAAACAGGAAAAATAAACAAAAGTATTTGAATATATTAAAACAAAATGAATGTTTTAATTCGGTAATGAGACACCGAAGATTAAAACACTCAGATGACAGTCTTGTAAAAGTCTGAAGTTTTATCTCTAGAGATATTCAATCTATACGAGATTTCTTGCATAGAGCATCAATATTTAAAACACTGGTATTAACGGATATAGGACAGTAGTTGGTACAAACGGCTATACATAAAATAAAAGTTTCTTACAAAACATACTAGACTATCTGTCAAAATTCATGCTATGCTCACATGTGTCATTCTCATTATTCTACAAACACATATAATTAATTCTTCGTTGTATTAATTAAACACTGTCTAATTGCTTACATTCGAACATAATCACTTTTATTTTGACAAGTACTTTGTTAATACTGGTTTCTGAGTCGGCCCTGGTGGTGTAGTGGTAACCATACTCGCCTCCTATACCGGGTTCGAACCCAACCAGGACCGATGGATTTTTTTCGGGCGTAAAAATCCTAAGTATGGCTTCCTTCGGAAGGGAAGTAAAGCTGTGGGTCCCGTGTCGTACATTTACGGCACGAAAAAGAACCTCAAGCCTGAAAGAGAGGCCTCTGAGCAAAATTTATCGGCCGTTTCACGCCCTGATTTGAATGGGACGCTGATGACCTGAGATGTTACAAAGCGTCCATAAATAAACCAATCAAAAAAAAATACTGGTTTGTGATGCTACATGGATTGATCGGTTAGTAAGGTTACCTGCTATAACATGTGTAAAAATTACACTTACAGTGTCACTTTCCTGCAGAGTTTACTAAAGTAATTATGAACTTATTACATCATGAATTAGTTCAAACGTCTAATGAAATCCACCTCTAGGTTATGTAGTGGGTAATTTCGAATGAATGGCCTAATTTCATCGTAATGTTTCATACCATTCATTCTCGCTAACACTTAACGTGCAGATTTGCAAATCACAAAGTGAATTTCCTCTCATAATCATGTTTAAAGTTGTATCATTAAATTGTGCTGCAGGTGAATAGCCCGAAAGTTTGAAGTCCAGTTTCGTACTGTCGCATTGCATTGGATACTAAGTAGTATAAAAAAATTTGCCCAGTACTTCCATAAAACAAAATTTTATAATTTTACCATACGAAAAGTCACGGGGTTTTGCTTAATAAACTTAAGAAGTGCAAAATTGCAGCCCAGAAATCTAGACTGTAATTTTTCTCTGATTGGCCCTTAAAATTGTCAATATTATTTACCCAGTTTGTTGGTATTTCAGAAACCTGCACATACACATATACAGGTATGTTAAAAACCAAATATATTGAAATGACCTAAACTTATAAATGTGAATCTAATAATCCCTCAAAAATGCTCAGCTTCTGCGACATATCCACTTTTTGAGTTCCTGAGGAATCCAAGTACATATTTAATAGCAATTTCCCCCAAAAAGAGTAACTACAATTATATAATTCAAATGTTCATCCGTATACTTAGTTTAATAATACACAACCTATATTGTTTTTATCTCCTTTTATGCAGTGAAGATAAATTGAAAAATATATCCAACTTGATATGCAACTGCGTATTGTAAAACTGCCGCTATTCAGTTGTTCTCTACAGTGAACTCCATATACCAAGTGTAAGTTAGTGCTGTGCCGGTAATTGCTACGTTTTACGTGTTAATGATCACAACGCAGTGCATAAGCAGCAAATTAGCTCTCCTCCCGGGACGTTAGCGCCTGCATCCATCGCAGTACCCTAGCCAAATGCTAGCGTTTTCCCTAACTTGATTAGATTTAACTACTTCAATAAATTTGAATTAATTTTCAAAAGTGACACGTATCCATTCCTTTTTCTTTTTATAACAATTTACTCTCCAATGCTGACTGCTATAGATACTCAACAGGATCAACAGAATGAGTGAATATTTGCACAACCGAGTTTTCTATTTATTTACCTTCTCACTATGAGGTGAAACTTCAAGAAATATCCACCCTGGCAAATTTCCTCCACGATCTTGCAGTTTCAAGCAGATTGTTATTGCCAAAAGGACAGACTTGTTGTGCAATGAATATCCATTAAGAGACAGTTCTTTGTTTCGTTGTGCGAGAAGAAAAAATCTGATTGAAGAAAAATAAAAGTCTGGGAAATGATCTTGGCTTCAATTAAAAGATAATTTCCGCAAGACTATGCTTCATTTCACTGTTTATTTGTATTATTGACTTTCAGAAATGGATTATTTTATCAATTTTTATTTTGTATTTATCAGTAGTTTATTGGGAAATAAAAAATAGATGCACATATTTTTGCATCGCTTCCCTAATCAGTGTAACCAAACATTAATGTGCCTTGCACTTTAAACTACTCTTTATAGAATTAGCTCAAAGCTGCTATTATCGCAAGAACACGTATCTGTGTGACGATACCTAGCATGAAAGCATTGTAAGTAAGCGCATTCTTTTCATACCAGAGAACTTGGAATCCATTTTCTTGTGATTGTTGCTTACATAAGAAATACGGAGACACCGGGTGGCAAGGATTCATTGGCGCTGAGGCACGAACGCTCATGGGATCCGTAACATAGTTTCCAGTGGTATCGGGTGCTCGAACCATTTAAAAAGGGTTTGCATGCCAGACATTGGGGCAAAACTTTCCATACGCAAGCAAACGACCCTCCTTGCCTGGCACTTTCAGAGCTGTAACAGAACCAACGGGATGAAATGGAAAAGCGGAAAATCCATAGAAACGAAATATTCATTTCAGCATTTGTCTAATCGACAAGGCGAAACCTCGGAAAGACCCAAGGTTAGGATGTCCGACCCCATGGAATTTGAAACTCAGAACCTCCTGAATACAAATTCCAGGCATTAACGTCCGAGCCACTCCGCTTGGTTAAGAAATTGGATAAGTAGTGTTTACGGTCTCTAACAAAACAGTTAATTTTTATGTTTAACTAGCATCCCAGATTGCTGTATCTAACATTTCACTCCTCACTGAAATTATTTTACGCTACTTTTCCGAGGCAAGCTTTCAATACTTCATACCTTGAAAACTTTGCATTTAATTTATAAACATTGCAGTGCTTCTTTTTGATATTCATCTATTTTATAGGTCACAAAGAATAAAGGTGTCCATAGCTTAATATTTACCATAGTACTTAATACCGCCATGAGAGTTGTATGTTAATGAAAAACGTGCTCTCCATTGTAGTAAAATGTATTTATTACGTCGATTCAAGGCTTCCGTTAAAAGCTAAGATGTTTTAAACGAAACAGAAATGTTGGAAGATCGTCGTTTTACTCTTTTAATAGATCTGATTTTCCGTGTGTTACGAACTGAATATTGTGCAAAATGATTGAAGAGTTCATCATGCATCTAACTCACTTAAACACAGATTCACGAACGGAAAATTTGTAGTTCAAATCCCACCAGGACTGTCTGACTGAGTTTTTTCCAAAGTTTTCTTAGCCCTTATCACTGGGAAATTCCAGGACGAAACCCTAAAATTAATCCTGAAACGCTTCATTCCCCTAAAATTTCCTTGTCCTGCTTTTTATTGTTTTCATGTAACAGCGTCTACCCAGTAGCTAAAACGGGCGTTAAATACTATTAAAATTTAATAATGACTAAATTTAATTTGCCTGGTAAGTTTGTTTTATTATGAAAAGATATGCTTTAAATATTGACCTCTGCTAAGTGAACTATATTTAATGCCAAAGAATTTTACTATCAGTAGCATTGGAAGGAGCTCGGAAAGTGGCAGACACAGCAGAAACATCATATGTAGACAAAAGAATTTCAGGAATAAGTTTGACATCAAGCAAACATGTATTTGTCGCCACTTAGTCAGGATGTACTTAGGTTGAATTTTAGGCTTTTGCTCTTTCTATAATAATCTAGAAAGTGTAAAATTTTAGTCATAAGCCAAGAGGATGAGCTGCAATATTCCTAGCAACTTCTAGGTCAAGAGAAGAAACTAGAAAAATGTGTTTCGAGTAATGAGAATATACCTACTCCTGAAGAACTAAAGAATGCTCAGGACGAGATGTTTGAGTAGCCAAAAATAAGTAACGCAGAAAATGTGGAACATAACTGTATGAAATTATTATGGGAAAAGCAGTTTAGCTATCTAGGAAGTGCGTATAAAATCTTCGAAAAAATTTCGGAAGATTTTCAATTAGTATATACTCAGAATACCTCCAAGGACATATAAATACCAGGAAGTTATGTGGTTCATGAAATTGTGAGCTGTGAGCACTAAATAGAGTTTATCTTAGCGCAAGCAAACACGAAACGGTTTTGGTTTCACAAAATGCTCGTACAGTTGTTTCCAGGATTTGACGGTTGTTGCATTTGCTGCGAAAATCCATCTGATTAAAACGGTTAGCTTATTGTTATTAATTTGCCTAATATCTATACCACATTTACTTTACTAGTATAGAAAGTTTGATCCCTGTGACAAAGTTCTCACATCACTGCTAATGAATTGTAGGGTTTGGAAATCAATACCAAATTCATTTATTTATTTTGTTCAACACCTAAAAGGTTTAATGCATAAATAATTTGTTCCTGATGCCATCCTATTACACAAGGTTTACCGCCATGAGCCTCAAACAAATAATTCTCTTCCCAAATAATTTTTAGGAACAGAAAGCATGGTATACATAAAAGAACACTTTTATTTTACTTGAAATAATAGAAGCCATGCCATTAATAAACATGCCATTATCTCACGATCTATAGAAAATTGTTATATCAATGCACTACGTAACAAATACATTCCATTTCAACTGTTCGTTTATGACAAGAGCCCTTTGATTATTGGGAAAATTTAAAAATCGGCTCCGGAAACCTCTTTACGTGATAAGAGCAGCGCAGTGCATTCCATTGATTTCTATAGAAACCAGAGGAAATGTTGGAAAGTTAGTGATGGTTAAGATAGGACTCGGGGTGTCAGGGGAGAGGCTTAGTTCAGTGGTTTTCTCGCCGCATTCTACCCCTCCCCGCTCAGCCAGCCCTTGTTCCATTCACAAAGCAAGAAATATGCTCTAGTGTCACGTCGTAGTATACGCGCCAATGTGAGGATGACTTGAGTGTCTGTGCCAATGAGTAGATCCGGAAGACTTGCCACAAACAAAGGTGCATGCCCTCCGCATAACATAACAAAAACGTCCAAAGAAATGTGTTGAACAAGTCCTGGGAAGCGGAAGAGGTTTAGTTGGGCCCATGCACATGGAAAGGGTTGGTCTTCAAGACAAAATGCTGCGGGAGAGGATGGAAGGGAGTAAAGTCGAGGAGTGGGGATGTTTGGTGAATAAAGCCTTTCATTCTAAGCTGAAACTCCCACGTTCCCGCCAAAATACAGTCGCCCCGCTTCACCCCTTCATGCACAAAAAGCCCGAGATTCGCCCCCGCTCCGTCGCTCCTATCAATTTTATATAGCTCCTCCGTTGAAGAGACATGCGCAACTATGAGGACCAAATTCGGGTCCCTACATCGGGGTGGGGAGAGATCAATGCGGGCTCAGTTGCCTTCCCCTCAGAGCCCTTGTAGCCCCTCTCTTCTTGCCTCCCCTATACCATCTGCAGCTGGTTTCCATGCGTGGGAGGTGCGAGCAAGAGACCCAACTGTACATGAAACGGGTAGCCAATAGCTGGCTATACACCGACCAGGAAGATCCAAAAATTCTCTCGAGATTCTTTTCAAGTTCGCGCGCATCGCTGCTACACTTTTCAATTGAAGCGTTCTTTTTTTGGGGGTGGGGCCGATGGGTATATAAGATATTTGCGAGAGACATTAACCTACCATTATTACTGCAGGTGTTCGGTGAAGTAGCAGCTGATACTCACACAAGCTCTTATCATAGAATTGAGAATAGATCTACACTTAGAGTCAGGGTTACAACAGTGGAACAAGGAAGGGATAGGGAAGCGAACACGTAGAAATATCCATAGCCCGTCTGTTCATTCAACATCTCCTTTGCTCTGCATTTAAAGAGAGACAATAAGAGCGGACAGACGCACCGTCGCTCTCAAAAGCGCTTGGTGGCGGGAATACGGTGCACGCGCCCGACCAGAAACTCTTTGGGAGTCTCGCGTGCCCTACTCCATATTTTATACTTAGAACAGTTTGCAATAGGAATGCCTATCCACAGGTGATAGAAAAATAAGACGATCGGAAGAAACTCTTGGTCATATCCAGCTACATCACAGAAAATTCTACTTTCACTAGCACCATCACCACGAACAACACAAATTCACTAGCAAAACCCGTTACCACTGCAATTTGTCCTTCACAGCACTGCACAGCACTGCACAGCACCGCTTCACTCGATTGCACCCCACCCTATTACCACAGAATCCAGAAATACAAATCAAGGTAAGATTACACACAAACCTGATCCTTTATTTTGGTGAGAATATGTTCTGTGTGTGTGTGGATGTGTGTGTGTGTGTTACCTTGTTCAGTGCATGGTACCTTGCTTGTGTATGTATTTTTTTTTTTTTTGAGAATTACTCCACATTTATTTCTTACTTTCTTGCTTAAAACCTAAAAATAATTGTAATACCCTGTATTTCATAGTGCTAGTGATATTTTTGTTAATGCTGTTCGAGGTTATAATACCATATACAGCAAAATATACAGCATCAAAATCTTAAGTGTTGATCAAAACTACTCTGTTCGAAATGCAGTCCCATATAGCCATCTGATTCTATTTCCATGTGCCTCTCGGTTTGTCTTTTCAGTGAAAAAATATACTTTTGCATTATTTAAAATAAATAGAGTAGAAACTGAGAATTTTCTTTACATAAAATTTACATAACCATCTCAGTCTGTTAATTTAGTTGTTCATAGCTCTATGATCATAGTTTTCATGGTTGAATATTTGTTGCTCAAAATATGAATTTGCTCAATAACTCATTAATATATTACGTTTTCTGAATACATTACATTGCGGAACTTAATTTAGTGATGTATATTCTAATGATATTAGTTCGAGTTTGTCTTTCAAATACATACTGGCAGATCCTAGCATTTTTAAGAAGATAGGGCTTGGCACTTAGAAATCATTAAGGTAAAAGCAATTATTTTCATGAAATTCGCTGTTTCGAGTAAAAACATCAACGTAATCCGACAGGTATGTGACCACGCGAGTAACAAGTGATTCTGAGAGAATTCGCCGGTCACAAATTTAAACTCAACATAAAACAGCAATTTTAAGAGTTGCGATGCATAGATAAAGTAATTTTAAAATTTTAACCAAATGCACGTAGCATATTTTCAATGTTGTTACCTTTCCTTTGTTTTCTCCACAATGCTATCAGGTTAATTTTTTATTTTATTAAAATGAAGAAAAACTATATTTAAGTTAAGAGTATGTTTATTTTATCAATACAATTTTACTTTACACTTTGTGTTTATAATACACTGTTATGTCAGTATGAACTATAATATAGCATACTGCTGCGGTGTATTTTCGATTCCAGAAATTCTGTACGGATCACCGAAATAAAAAGTATGTACTTGCAACTATATTCCTGATAGCTGTCACGCTAAATGTTGTAGCACTTCGCACCACACAATGCACTACCCTTGCAGTCTATAGCTGTTGTTTCTCCCTCACTTTGAATATAGACCGTAAAATGACAAATCTTTATTTTATTAAAATGGAGGTGTATTTGTCTCGTATTTCTCCTGGGTATTTTTTCTAGCTTTATTACTATTTATTCATTGCATTATCAATAGACAACTGTTGCATGACATCAATCAAGGATATCGATTTTAAATAACTTTATGCATATCTGCATTGTGTTAAAATATTACATGAAATACTGTTTCTATCTTCATGCTATGGCAAAAATGTTCGTTCTCTAAGTTGTAAAAGGATTCTCGATTTTTATTTCCATTTGCAAATTCGTCGTTTCTACATATTTGTTAAAAATCTCTAAGTTTTGTCTTCTGCTTGGCTCTTTTAACGAAATACAAACCATTAGCGTGCCGCTTTAAACAAGACATGGGTCTCGACGGAGTATGAAGCTTTACGTATACTTGGTACTACACATCTAGATCCTTGTCTGTGTCAAATCACTGCAAACAACCCTCAATGCACCAGAAACATCAAGCTCTTAGTGCTTTCTGCTAAAAACAAAGAGCAATAAATAATTAACACATCGGCAACGGGGCATAACTTAATTGGTGTTAAAAATTTTATTATTATTATTATTATTGTTATTGTTATCATTATTATTATGTCAACAATGGGGTTCTCTCTTCGTTTCATTTATTCCTTTATTTTGGCTAAGACTTCTTTGTCATTTCTTCGTTCTTTCTATTTACTTCTGTTTAAGTTTACTTTGACAAAATGTGCGCATTCACTTGATTGAAAGCGTAAGGACGAAGGTCTGACAAATATACAAGGATAGTTTCTAAAATCTTAGATGGTCATTTTGAGGGGAAACAATAAGCTTTGTTTCAACAGTTGCTATTACTACCTTTACTTTATTAACTTTGGCATCAAAAGCATGAATGGTTGTATCTATGTTGCCACATAACACATCTGTTGCTCTTATGGCAAAACAAGAGGATACAATACAGACTCTACCCTCTGGTTTTCACATACAAATATTGCATTGCTAAAGCATAATAACCTAGCTTACATTCAACTTATATCCTCAAGGGTTTCTTCAAAAGTTTTCAAGTCTCAGAAGCAAGTGTTACCATCAGAATCCAATTAAGTAAAGGACTGAAAATGTCTAACATGCGTAAACGAGCATAATATATATGAGAAGATTGCAGTTGTATTGTTCAAATACACTTGAAGGAAAAAAATTACTCAAAACTCTCCTTAATTAATTACTATTTCTCAGCAGCACTATTTCGATGTCTTGTTTAGGCTTGTGTGGTATTTGATTGTCATAGTGCTTGCACTTGTGGTTGCTTGCACCAGTAGCAACTTATGAAAACCAAGAGACCCAAACAAAACATAAAAACTAACAGTTTCCACATTGAATGGTCTCTAAAAAAATGAATACAAGACTGATTATTGACCGTTAGTGATGTGAAGTAAAACTGAGGTGGAATAACATTTATTATAGTCAACTAGGTTTTTGTATTTTGTTCCTGGGTTTATGTGTATTTTTGGAACGCACTACATGGAACACCGAGAGACAAGTGTAGGATATACCCGCAACGTTGATCAGAATGTAATGTAGTCCAGGAAACATAATTACTCGCAGTTTCTTTTATAATAATAGTAAAATGCTGAGAAAAAAAGTGGAGGTATATTCAAAATCACAAAGATATATTATTTTGAAAAACAGCAACACACCGGGGAAGATGTACAATCTGTCACCTGTAAAACACAGCTTTACATTGGAAGTGGATGATCATAAACCAGACATTTCAACTGGAGCAAGTATCAGATTTTGCATTGGTGTTGTCGTTTCACATCTAGTTTTATGCTATGAAATGAATACTCTTGACGGTCTTGTACGCATTCATCGGCGAAGACGGTCTTCTGCTCTTTGAATGCGTCTGAACGATAGGATCACGAGTCCAACGCCAATAAAACTAAAAAGAGACGTTGAGAGATAAAAATCGCCAAGGTTTGCCTATGTTCTTCAGCATATTTCTGGCGAGCTATCGAAAGAATGTATATTAAATTCTCAATGCGTCCATCAGTTCAAAGAAAGGTAATATTTCAAAAACAGGGAGAAGAATGTACAACAATAACCGGTAGATAGAGCCTTACCTCGCATAAATATTTTAATATTTTATTTTTAATTTAATTTCTTAAGGTTTGTGTGAAAAATGTTGTAGTAATAATGTTAGGTAATATCGTCACCGAAAGCCCAATCTATGTTCTCTTTTTATACGTAATTTTATTTATAATTTAAACACTTAAAAATTAAATGTTAGGCCTAATTTTCATTTTACCTACCTAAGCACTTATATGCAATCATGAGCAATTGTTAGAAAAGGAGGTACAGATAATACGATTTTTGTTCCCTCCTATTACGCCCACCAACCATATTGCGAGCTCATGGATGTATGTAAATAGCGATTAGCACAATAAAAGAAATAGTGGAATGGTTTTTAAGAAGAGAATACATAGTATTACTCGAGGATACAAATTAACATGACTCAACTAATATACAGTGAATCAAATTACTATCATTATAAAAGTATACAACATTGTTGTAGGTAATTGAATAACTCATTGTGTTATGATAAGGACTTTTTGTGTATAAAGTATTAAAATAAAGATATAAATAAATTTGTAGAAATAGATAAATGGCATTGTATTATTATAACATATCTTCTCTTTTATTAGATTGACTATGTTAGTGGCTGTAAATTCGTTTACTGCATAACCACCACAATAGCTTAAACATGGTTTTCTCAGAGTGCATGATTTTTTCTTAAATTGAGGAAACTCGACTTCTCTCAATTATGAACCAATGACTAGTTTAAACCTCAAATATATTTAACATTGTCGTTCACATATCCACAACGCAACCACTGCTTTAAAGGAAAGAAACGACATGTGGGGGTTCTTCAATTTATAATTCGTAACTAAATTAAGTTCATATGAAAATATTATACCTTTTAAAAGACAAGAGCATGTATTGAAAAAGTATTGGTCTGTCATAATTTTTTTTATATCTATCCGTGAACTCTTGAGTTTTAACAAAATTTCCATACAAAATCACTATAAATATACATTTTCAGTGCGGTATTATATATATTATACTTGTGTTGTTTCACAAATATTATTACATCTTCCACGTTTTATAACACTAAAATAGTTATGGTCAAGATGGCGAGCAAGTTTGAAATTTTTATTCATTAACACTAGAGTCGTTAATTGCATTGCTTTTGCACAGGTATTAAAACAAAAATGGAAATAATAGTTTTTGAAGTGAACTGATACTTCAGTATTAACGGCATTGCACGGTATTTAATGTTTTCATACTAGAGGGAAATTAGAAACGGCTCAAGGAAATATCTACAGTTTAATTCAAAATGTGTAAAGCATTAACGTAATGTAAACATAATAAAAAGAGCAAGAAACATAATTATAATTTCACTGTACACGAGAACAGAAATTTTAAAATATTTTAATTTAGTGTAATTTCGAAAACATATTTAGAAACTAAGCAAGAAATACATTTCATTATCGTATAAATAGACAGAAGTTTGTAATATTTCAATTACATTTCAATCAGTTATTTGTACGATGCCTCGGCAAGTCGAAATTGATGACCACCGCCTTATATTTCGACGAGGCTACATATTCAGAAGCTTTGTGGTATTGCGTTTAGATGGTACTGCCTACTTGACAAGCTTACAAGTGATTTTGAGGGGCGTTCAAATAAATTACCGATTTGACCATGAAATAAGATAACTTACAAAAAGTACTTTTAATTTATTTTACTTTTCAATATAGCCTCCTGATTATTTAATGCACTTAATCTATTTTCCCTACAATGACTTATGCCCTTAGAAAAAACCTCCTCTGGTTGGTCTGAAAACCAGGAATTCGCTGTTTTTTTTATCTATTTATTTATTTACGGACGCTCTTTAACATCTCAGGGCATCAGTGTCTCATTTAAAGCAACAAATTTTGCTCAGAGGCCTCTTTTTCAGCCTTGAGGTTATTTATCGTGTCGTAAATCTACGACACGGGTACCATGGCTTTGCTTCTCTTCCGAGGGAAGCCATACATAGCATTTTTACGCCCGAAAAAATCGATCGGTCTTGCCGGGATCGAACCCGCGATCTTAGGGTGGAATTGATATCACTTGATATATTCATCACTTGAAAACAGTTATCCTCGAAGAGAACTCTCCAAAACTCAGAGCAGGTGCCACATAAGGACTATAGGGTCCATGATTCAGCTACTTATACTCACATTATGAGATAGTAGCCTGTGCTTTGGCTGACATGTTTATTGTTGTGAAAGAGCAGCAACCTGGAACCCATCATCCCCTAACCTTGGACATTTTATGATTTTTTTTCTAAATATACCTGCTAAAGAGCCATTTCTTCTTTATATGTTCGGAAATTCGTCTGTCTGTCTGTCACTATTAAACCTTGACATTTTTGCACTTTTCTCTATAAGCTGCTTAAACTGCCAGAGGATTATTTTCAATGAACTCTCTACTCACTTAAACTGCTTGCTCGAAAATTTGACTTTATAGTATGATGGTGCAGGTTCACCATACACTATAGACATGCGTTCATGCATCTCCTTCGGCACTTTCCCTTCATTGGTGAGATATTTTATTGCCAAACAGTGTTCCAAATCACCATGTTTTTAACTGGGTTCACACGAGGAATCTCTAAACATCCTGCCTCTTCCAATGTTAAAGTTTCACTGATCTAAATCTGTGTATGTGCAATCTTGAAACATGACACGATATGCACAGTCTTCTTTCAAAAACTTCACAGTTCTCTTTCATACTCAAGTAGATAAATCATTGAACACCTCTCATGTTTTGTGTAAGGAATGCTTGTTGTTTAGGAGCTTCTCTGGCAAGAACGATGACTTCTCTCAAACAGTAATTCAGTTCGTCCGGATGAACCAAACTCATAACTCGAAAGTCTATTAACTATATGTTAAATTTTAAGAGAAAAGATAGTTTAACGAGTTCGAATTTCCTTTACGATAAAAGAGCGTCCATAAATAAATGAAAATAAATTTACGATAAAATGTGTTTTATATTACTTGCTCAGTATGACAGCATATTTGAAAACAAGTGTTATAGTGCAGAATTCTTAATAAAATACGCTGTAATGGTGACGTTCATTGCCGTAATATGGCATGATTTCCGGCGTCATCAACATAGGCGGCCAAACTTGACCAAGACACGGAATGACTGAACGGGATTTCAAGGCTTCTATTCTCACCGCCCATTCTGACTGAGGTTTTCTTCAAGTTTTCCTCAGTCCTTTTCAATAGCAAATGCCGGGAAGGTACTTAGATTTGGAACTGTTAGCTTCACAAAAAAAAAGTTCTTACCTAATTATCATTTCATTTTATTTATGACTAGAGTCCACCGTCTGTGACGCTTCAGTAGTTTTTTTTATTTGGTTTATTTACGGACGCTCTTTACATCTCAGGTCATCAGCGTCCCATTCAATCCAGGGCGTGAAACAGCCGATAAATTTTGTTTAGAGACCTCTTCTTTCAGGCTTGAGGTTCTTTTACATGCCGTAAATGTACGAAATGGGACCCAAGGCCTTACTTCCCTTCCGAAGGTAGGTATTTTTAAACCCGAAAAAAATCCATCGGTCCTGGCCGGATTGAACCTACGATCTTGGGTTTACAAGGCAAGTATGGTTACCACTACACCACCAGGACCGACCCTCAGAAGTTAAAATGGGTGTTTGTAACTGATATTTACGAGCAAAAAATAAAACTTGATAATATTGTTATGACACTCAGGTTATTACAAATTTAAGGAAAGTTAAAAACTGAAATGTATGATCATATGAACCACAACGAGTTCCTTTATACTCTCCGCTAGATAAGATTTTGTTATTGTAATATCGCAAAAATGGTAGGTTGTAGTTCAATTATTTGCTTCACAATGCGCAAACTTACTTATCTTTCACTAAAAATGGTAATATCCAAATTAAAACAGTTTCTGTACTATATACGACACTATAGTGTGCTCTGAGTAACGCGAAAATAAAAAAAAATAAAAATAGAAAAAAAAACGCTTCAATGAATTGCCACTTTACAAATAATTAAGAGCTTGTTCAAAGATTTTAAACTCCTCATTTAAAACTCAACAACCACCAGCATTTTCTCTACCTCAATAAGTCAAATTAAAATAAACGATTATCTTAGTCCTACAGTAGAGTTACCTTTTCCCCAGGTATTGCAGAAAATGTTCGTACTATGAATCAAGTGTTTAAAAATAGTGATTGTTCGAGGGGTATGAACACTCGACAATTGATTTTGGTATTGGGAAAAGAGATATTTCTTTTTAAGAGGTATTGGTATATCTTAACGTAGTTGTTGCTACATTGCTTTTTCCCAAAGTCGTAATGCCAGAGTATGAGTGCAAACAGAAAAATGTACAACCTCCTTGAAATTGGTGTGTAATCGCCTATACAGAAAAGATATCAAAAGGTTAGTTCATTTTATCAACTGTTTTCTACGTAAATATTATAATGCATTTATCTCCAAAGCTAAGGAACATTAAATTCTGAATTAAGAAGTGGCGTGCTGTATCATTAAGTTGTGGAATCAAGTCAGTGCGCATGAGAGCAATTCCACTGCTGTTCCTTATTCTACGTAGTTCAAAATATGTAGTAACCCTTCAAATCGCAATAACCAGCTCCTTGCTAATTATCACAAAGGTTTATGTAAGCTATGATATTTTTCTAAACCCATAAAAACATTTCAGCTCTGCTGATTATGGCTTTATTAGGTTTTTATATTTAGAAACAACACTAGTTTGCAATTCAAAATTTGTATCTTTTAAGTCAGCCTTCGTACTTCATATTAATGAAAGACTAGGGAGTGTCTCCTAACTTGGTTAACTTGGTTTTACTGTAGGTGAGAACTTTTGCAATTTTATTATCTAATTTTATCACTTTTTACTACAACATATACTGTTTTTCTTTTAGTTATAATTTTCCATAAGAAACTACGTAGTGTATAGTATAGTTTAGAATAACATTAAGTTTGAAAAATATAATTATACTCTTTAGATACACTATGGCAATTCAGTGCGCAAAAATGAATGTTTCTTAAGCATTAAATGCAAACAGCTCATTATCTGAGACTAGACTGGATCAAGTCACACAGTAATATATCGCCAATGCAATAGCTCATGAGGTCAATATATTTTTTTAATTGATTTATTTATGGACGCCCTTTAACATCTCAGGTCATCAGCGTCCCATTCAATTCAGGGCGTTAAACGGCCGATAAATTTTGCTCAGAGGACTCTTCTTTCAGGCTTGAGGTTCTTTTTCGTGCCGTAAATGTACGACACGGGACCCACGGCATTACTTCCCTTCCGAAGGAAGCCATACCTAGGATTTTTACGCCCGAAAAAATCCATCGGTCCTGTCCGGGTTTGAACCCGCAATCTTGAGTTAGGAGGCAAGTATGGTAACCAATAGATCACCAGGACCGAAGTCAATATGTTCAATTAATACTAAAGAGTTACTTTGTATCTTTGTCTAGGAAAAAAATATTGTAAAACGCAACACACCAATAAAGTATAAGGGGAAATGACGAAGATAAATCATAGGCCACAGCTGGAGGTGAGTTTGAGTTTAGTGCTCGCGTTTGGCAAAATGTTCCTAATGTGATTTTGATAAGAGTGCTACAATAATGTTTAACTAATGCTTTCAACATAGCCCTAAAGAAAGAGACTTTCCGAGGTTATTTAGTCATGATGACTTCATTAATGTGAAAGCAGTTACATTTTAAATCTGCGGAGACATTTTATTAAGGTTGCTTTATTAATTATAATCACATTTGAATCCCATTTGCCTAAACCATTCGTAAATGCTGAATTGCGTTATAGTTTTATCCTCTGAATATGGGCGACATATTATACTGTACAGACGTTTGAAATAATTAAATCCGCATTTTGAACAATCTCATTTACACTATAAACTTTGGCAATGAATCATTTAACATTATTTGCAAACGCACTTCAGCAAAACTGTTCTTCTACCGCAGTTAATTGTGTTCAAACCGCAGAACAGTTCATGCAGTCTGTAATGAAATGTAGGAGATGGAAATATACGTCAAAAGGTAGTACCAGAGTTTATTAAATATTGCTCAAATGGTTTGCTGTATACTGCAGACCCAGTAACAACAGATGCGGTGGACAGTGATAGCAATCAGCGGGAATATCGAACAATACAATAAACAATAGTTGTATGTATTCATATCATGATATAAACTGAAGGTTGGTTTTCTATCAATTACAAGTCCAAAGCACTAATTCAGCAATTTGCAAAACATTGAATGATATGCTTTTAAAATTTCGCATGAAAGGCTTGATAACTCCAAACAAAGAGCATATAGGAAGGCACGCCTCATGTATAGAAAGAGTAAACATGAATCTAGGTACTGTGTATCAGTAATTATTATTGCTGATGTAAAAGAGCAAATCCTAAATTTGCTGTTTTCTGAGAGTCATTATTTAAGAGAAGTTTGGCCATATAAAAATATTGAAATATAAGCATAGTGTAGCAGAAACGTATGACTTTTTTTTTTTTTTTTTTTGGATTGATTTATTTAAGGACGCTCTTTAACAGCTCAGTTCATCAGCGTCCCATTCAACTCAGGGCGTGAAACGGCCGACAAATTTTGCTTAGAGGCCTCTCTTTCAGGCTTGAGGTTCTTTTTCGTGCCGCAAATGGACACGGGACCCACGGCTTTACTTCCCTTCCGAAGGAAGCCATACTTAGGATTTTTACGCCCGAAAAAATCCATCGGTTCTGGCCGGACGTATGACTCATATGTCGAAAATAACTGGAACCAAAATTAAACCATTTCTAAAGTAATGTACGTATTCAGATGTGTTTCATGATGACTTTAACCTTTAATCTGATTCACGTAATGAGGCCTGCTGTAATCTGTGATTAGTATTTCTTGATATGAGGTTCCTCCAATGATAAATGAGTTAAAAACTGAAAAGGAACTTCATCTTACACAGCCGAAACTGCAAGAAAGCCAATGGCTAATAACTCTAAATTCAGTAAAGTAGAACATTTCAAAAGTGTGTATTGATATTTAATCAGTAAAAAGTGTTATTCTTTGTGCAGAAACATGTTGAGTAATAAGTTCTCTATTTAAATAATTTGGCTGACGAATTTCTGGGCTGAGATATCAGGATTGTAGAGATCTTAACAAATTCGTCCTTGTTTACTGAAGCATGTTTAACCTCTGAGAACCATGTAATAGCTTACAGTAACTTGTGCGAAGGCTCTAGTAATGCCATAAGTTACTCAAGATATTGTGCAGAAATATTTGAATTGAATGCCTTGATATCCTGTCATTGATATTTGCCTAAACAGAGGCTCACGTCAGACTGGGGAAAATTTAAAAGAGAAAGAGGCTTTTCTGTCCCCAATCATTCAAATTTGCATAACGATAGAGACTCAGGTCTCCTTGAGGAAAACTTAAGCATAACATAGTCTTTCTTTTCACCAAAAGATGTTTATGAAATAATAAAGAACACTGGTAAGCAAATCAATTTTACATGCACACAAATGAAGCACTGTTACTTTATGCACTAAAGAATATCTGCAATTCAGTGACAATGAATAAAATTAAGAAGATAACAGGATGGTTTTCCTTTCACTTTACGTGAAGTAGGGCGCAGGTGACTGAGCTATGCAGTTCTTCTCTCTTTCCAACGCTTGAAAGCCGATCGGGGAGCCGGAAAATCAGCACGAGCCTAACTCTACAAACTTACGGACGTGTTTTCGTGTGTTGTGCAATAGTATATTTATATATTAAGTATTCATTAGGTGGCCTGATACAGCGTATTAAAGACGTTAATATGAATCAATACAGGTATTCCATTCCCCAAAAAGCATTTATTTACGATTCATACGTGCAAACAGAATCGGCTCGTGATGTACGGGGATTGTTTCAAGAGATATTTCCTGATATTCAGCTTTCACAAATTGGTATATAAAATCACGAAACAGGAAGCGTTCTTAATAAAAGCGTACACAGGCATGTACAGAATTCACAGAAGAAGCCTTAGATAACTTTGGACATGCTCTTGAAAGTTCCTCTAACACTTCCCTTCGACGTCTTTCCTACCATACGGGAATATGCTATTCCTCTGTTCGAATGGCTACGAAGCTATTGGCATTGAAACCCAATAAAATATTGAAGAGAAGAACTGAAACCTGATTACCTGCATCATAGATTTTGTGAACAGATTTTGAATAGTGTGCACGAGGGAGCAATTGACCCTAATCTATTTTTTTACGGGCGAATCTTGATTCCACCTAAGTGAGTATGTTAATTCACAAAATAACCGATACTGCAGTTTAGAAAGATCTAATTTGCGTAACGAGAACCACTCTATGATCAAATGATAGGAGTGAGGTGCTCCATTAGTGGCGAGAGAATAATAGGCAATATTGAGAATAGTGGCTGATGCGAGAGCGCAAACATTTTGAAAGTTTTATCTTCCGAATAATTAATATGGATTAAAAACATACCATTTAAAACAATAAATTTAGTGCTACTGCTTCTTTGTTTTATGTTTTGTTTCATTTTATTGTATTAAATCAAACCGGTATAAAACAATTGAGATAGGCGTTTTCGCCGGTTCTTTGACATGTTTACCTGGCGCTGGGGCTAATACAGCCACAGTTCCTAAAATGAATTTGAATAAGGTATTTAAAGTATTAATTAAGAAATACGAGACATTTCATGGCTTGTATAGTCAATGTCTTATTTTGCAGTTGTGTATATCAGTAATTTTGTTATCAGGTATATTGCGAAAGGAACATGTTTATGAGATTTTGGAACCAGCAGCTACTTATGCGCCACTTGAATTGTGTGATACCCTACACTTGACCTTTGTGGTATACCATTCTATCCAACCGGTTCTATTTAAACAGCCCTCCGCGTTTTTAAATCCGGATTACATATATATACTGGGTCTTTCATAGATTTTGGCTCTTTTCATGGCAGTTAACGGGTCGGCAGTCAAAGTAGTAACTCCCAGCGAGGAGGATTTAGTATCCGCGCAACTGAGTCGAACTCTCGTATTTACAACTGCAATTACAATGAAAATAAAGCTTATACTTATGAGGAGATGTTGGAAAATTCTTGTTATATCCATATAATTCTCACAGCCTGTTATAACCGCCTATGGTGCCTAAGTAGGGAAAACGGGCGTTAAACACCATTAAAAATCCTTTTATAAATCTGTCATTCTCACACACCAGTTTATCCTCCGAAATTGAGTCAATTTAATCTTGAAAAGTATACAACGTTAAATTGCATTCAGGTGACTGGGTAAATTCCTATAAATGGATGTTCTGAACCTTAACAATACAATTATTAATCCACGCTTAATATTCTTTCAGCTATTTACTTGGTCATATTTTGACGTAAAATAACAGGCATGGTAGTACAGAAAAACAATATTTTATATATGAAGCCCGCACAGACTAGAAAATCTGTATATGTAAATGCATACAGAGAATTAGGGACAATCCTTTTTAGAATACCACAAATGCAGAAAGATACAGGAATTGCATACTCGCACTATTGAACAACTGACTGACATTGAAAATCGATCTGGGTATTCTCAACAATACTCTGTCACCGCCCAAACAGCTGAGTCAATGAATTTCATTCAAGGAAGTTTTTAAGATAGGACATGTAGTGGAGAATTGTAGCCCGCAGGTTCCACGATCTGAGAGCATGTTATTTTTATTTATGAAGTAAATTGATAAATATAATGTATGGAACAAACTCCCATACATTGCAAAAGCTAAAAAAAAAAATACCATAACACAAACTGACTAAATTTCGGAAGATTAACCCAAGTATGTGACTGGCAATTTATGCCAGAAATGTGTGGATGTATCAGACAACATTTCAAACGTCTCCGGTCATAAGGTATGTGCTAATTTTCAATATAACTATAGTTTTAAGTGCAAAAACTTTAATCGGATTCGCGTATCCTCTATTTTGCTGGAGGTTATAGTTCTGAATGCCGACCCACCAGCTGCAGTAAAACTGGCGACAAAACATGAAAGACCCGATAGGGACAATTGGCTAAAAATTAAACAATATTTTCTGCAGATCTGTAATGTGGGTCCATTTTGCTTGAAAACATGATCAGTATGGTGACTTCCATAATTAGAAAAAAAATTTCTAACACACCTTCATATAATTCCTTGTAAAGTGAAGAGGGATAGCCTTCAAATGAAGTTCCTGCAGAATCCATTAAACATCACTAAAAAGAGATAATCTAACTTGAAATGTTTTAACTAAATCATGAATATAAACAATGCAAATATCTACATTAGTGATATTATATTCAGCTCTGAATCAGACCCTCCTAAACTCTTTTCTATTCTATTTTTAGAGGTATTATTGTTTGTGTGTGTGTGTGTGTGTGTGTGTGTGTGTGTGTGTGTGAGATACATGTTGTCTGGTTATCGAGCACTTGAAAACTTTACTTTTTAAATTCAACTTGTAGATATATCTCATTGAGTTACGAAGATTGTTCAATAAATAATTATCATTAACAAAACATCTTTATTCACCCTCATAATTTGTTACTCTTTCTCAAAGTAGTCTTTGTTGGTTGCAATGCACCTGTCCCTTTGTTTCTGCCAGTCTTCAAAGACATTCTGAAATCTACTTTTGACAATACCTTCAGAATCGCCACCGAAGTCTTCACCACAGCTTCTGGTAATGGAAAATGACTCCCATGAAAGCGTTTCTTCAAATTAGGGAAAAGCAGAAAGTCACGCATGACTAAATTTTGCAACGTGCTGCCATCCAATAACATGGTGCAGCGTCTAGCTTGTTGCACGGAAGTTTATCCTTTTTCGTGTGATATGTCCTTGCAGAGTTTTCAGGACATCTCTGTAGCACAGTTGTGTGTTTAGGCACCACTGCTGGAAAATCATGTCTTGAATATCTAAATATGTGATGACCATATATTTCCCATAAAAAGCAACCATTTCTAAGGTTTTTGGTGTTGGAGATGAAGACAGCTTTCCTGTTTGCTCTCAAGATAGAAATAATGTTTGGAAGAAACTTCGCATCTTTCTGTAACATTCATATTCACTTTGCGTGTAATCCTGCATGCAAACGTCATTTTGTTCAGGAATCCGCAATCCTGGAACCAATATGCACAAACCCATTTCATGTGTAACCTTTCAGTTTCCAACGTGTGAGTGGCACCCAGTAAAAAATCAAGTTATTTTTTAAATTAATCATAATGTTATTACACGATCCTCTCAAAATAACACCAACAGAGTTAGTGTTTTCTTTCTTAGAGTACAAACTGGATTGCGGGTCCACCTTCCATTGAAAATGATATCTTTCCATCTTTATACATTTTAAGCTATCTTCAAGTTTGTGCTATAGGATAGGAAAAACTTATTATCATTAGGCCTCCTGTAAGATTGCACAGGCCTCAGCTAAATGTTTGTTTAGACGAAAGCAGAAATTTAGAGCAACATCTTGTTCGCGTGTCACCTCCATTTTGCACTAGACGGAACTGAACATGTCTCAATTTGCACACCTTTCACAGGAGGGAGCCCTAAAAGGCACCGATACTAGTAGCACATGTATATTACACATTAACATAAGAAAATATTTATAATTAATATTTATCACTAAAATTTACTACCCAAAAATTATGATAAATCTTTAATGAATAGCCCTTGTATTTGTCATGCACTCAAACCCTTCCTGTAGATTCCACTGTCTACATTTTAAACCCTGCACATCTTTTAGTTTATTCTGTTATATGAACCTAATTTTCCTTATATTTTCCAATTCCTTTTTACATTATTGATTGCACGAATCTTTATTATTAAGGGTTATACACTATTTTATTAAAGACTATTTTCCACAACAGAACAAATTGAAGATTATAATAAAATTCGAACAAATATATTATTAATATTCTACATGCTAGTTAGATCACCGATTTAATAAAAGTGCCTAGATGAATCAAATGAAACAAATGATGTGCGGATTTAATAAATTACAAAAGTATCCACTTGGTAGAGATTTTGGGTCAAAAATCGATGTTTGACTTTATGCATAATATAAAAGTACATAGTATACAAGGTGTGCTCGTATATAGTTTTGTATGTTTATGGTATTTAAATGGACTACTTTCAAATTTTGGATTAAAAATGAATTTTGAGTTTTATGCTAAATATTAAACTACATGGTTTGCAGATTACACCCATGTATAATTTTTGTTTGTTTGGGGAATTTAAATTGTTAAAACGGCAATTTACGTATGACCGCCATCCATTGCACACACTTATCTTTTTTGTCATTTGCAGTGACTTGCATATTTTTAACTTTAGGTCCACTTTTCTTAAAAAAAATATGTAAGGTATAGTTATGAGTTCTTTATGCTAAACACATTACTATATATAGCTGGTGAAATCGTTTCATTTATACGAGCTGTGAAAAAAAAATATTATGTTTGAAAGTTTTATAAAATAATGACAAGTAATCAAATATTTTCAAAAATAAGCTGTTGCTTTAAATTACATATCATTTCACCCACAATGCTAAGTAACATTTTTTTCAAAATTATATTATAATTTGAGGATACTGAGATTAATGGTTTAGGTGGAAAGTGCACGCAAAGCAACTAAAATGTTTCTGGTTTATTAAAATAAATATAAAATAATAACAATTAAGATTAGCCGAAATTTATAAACAGTTTATAATTTAGAAATAATTGCTTAATACCTGTTAAATTTACATTTGGATAGACAGCATAGTTTTTCAGAATACTCGGCTTGTACTATGTTTCAATTTAGACATTATGTGTCTACTAAGTATTCCTACAAAGTTATAAACAATGTATCTCTCAAAATATACATTATTCTATGTTTTGTGTCGGTCCTTATAATGTTCAGGGAAGGGGGCTTTCTGAATCGATGCAATGGACATTTCTTATTATTAAGAGAAATTTCTTATTGAAATGTTAATCTTAAAGAAATCTTATAACTTACAGTATATAAGTTTTTTGCTTTTGTAAAGGATCTGTGTTTTATTTTCTACATTTTGTAGACAGTATTTTGATTTTTTGATTCATAGGAACGCCGCTTCAGTACCAGAGCGTGAATATTTTACAAAGTCACGCAAAGTAGTATTTACAATATTCGTTGCAAGAATGAAATTCAACAAATATAGTCTAACGTATCCTTCCCATTATATTGCTCAGCCTGATTACAGTTTCTTATATCTCGAATAGAATTGATGTCAAAAGATGTTTCTTCTAAAATTTTAATTATATTGCCTGCAGAAAATCAGAATGTGGATTTGGAAAATGGAATCATTTCTGCCATATATGAACCAAAGGACAGGGAGTGCTAAAGTCACTCAAATTCATACTATGTTTTGAGAAAAGGTCATAAAAGCATATACAGGAGCTTTTATCACATGATATCGAATTCGCATCTCCCCACATTTGCTTACGTTTTGGATCAATGTCTTAACTACCCGTACCGCACCAGTAGCTGGATTTACGAGTAAAATGACTTGTGAAATATATGGTAATGCAGTGATGTCACATTTCTGTAAGGGCAAGATTTTCTACAGAATGAATGCAAGTACTACTGACAAACTTTATGATTTTTTCAAGAATATTAACTTAGAAATTGCATTTCTCTCTGCTTGTAAACTCGGCTAGCTTTGTTTTTTTATACGAAATCTGTTTCGTATTTCAAACTAAGCTACATTTGCGTATGTTTACTCAACGCAACATCGTTTGACTGGTTACATGGAGTGTGGTGATACAGTTTGTCGTGATCATGACCGTCGACATTTTGAACAGTTACTGTAAATAAAACAGTACAGTGTTGAATAGTACTGTACTAACAAGAAGGTGTTTTATGCTAGAGTTATTTCATTACTCATATAATTTATTGTAATTTATTGTAATGTTTTGGTTATCTGCTCTAGTGTATCATATTCTACATCCATAGTATATCATAAGGTGATGAAAAACATTCATTAATTATTATTTCTAATTTATCAGAACCATTTTATCACAGTCTAAGGGACACAGTACAGGTCACTGTCTAATTACTCGGTAATATGATACCGGATACCATGGGATTCGTTATATCTAATCACTTGGTCAACTTCCCTGAACATTTTCTAAACGTTTGTCGGTATAGTTCGTGTTCATGTTATATGTGAATATATGGCGATATACGGATCAACAGGCGTTGTGTGACGTCAATGCCTCATCGTTTTTGTCCCATCATATTCCTCACTCAGAGAGAACAGATTCGGAACACAACCCAGCTCGTCGCGAAGATGTTTTAAAAGTGTTAGGGAGGGGAGATATATTGTATAGGAGGAAGGGGTGGATGGAAAAAAAAATATCCTGTTAAAGATTTGAAGCTTTCTCGGCCCTTATTATTAATGGCGATTTCCAGTGAAAACCTGTTGCTCCGCTGTCACATTCACAGCATACGAAATACAGATAGATACGAAAACTATAGTTGGCAAGTATCAAATATGTTCTAGATCGAATTTATACTTTTGAGAACTTTAGCTTTCTCTTTCAAAAATATTGTATTTTTTGTGTTTAGTTACGTTGCTACTTAAATATTTGCACTTAAATGTTTAGTCGCACTTTCTTCGCACCTTCTATATTTAAGTATCTCTCTGCCATGTATATGTTCTATCTCAAACGATACGTTTTTTTTTTTAGTGGTGTTTAACGCCCGTTTTTACTACTGAGGCACTACAGGCGATGTACACTGATGATACATGAGATGAAATGATATATTGGGAAAGAATTTATTTTTAAGGAAGGAAGCGTTCCAGGCCTAAGTTTAGGATACCTCCCCTGCATTTTCCATTTATGAGGACTGAGGAAAACCTGGAAAAACCCCCATTCAGGGAGGACGGTCCTGGTGGGATTCGAACCCCAGACCTCCCGCTCACGAGTCCGTGCCTTAACGACCTCGGCCACCCGTGGCGGTAACGATACCGTGAGAACTATAGTACTAAAATGGTCAATGTCTCTAATTCATTTTCTAACCAAAATTGTGTGTGCTTTTATACCTGTGGGAGCACATTAAAGATATCTTTTACTTTCTCGTAATAATTTGGGTGAACTAATAATTTGGTTAGAATGAACATAAGGTATAAAGGTGCAAAGGGGCAGTATGGATATTCTACACATATCCTATATGTGCACAAAAACCTGAACTCGCAGGTAGCATTAAGTAGCTTAACAGTCGGAACATTAAGTTCGGCAGTGTCTTTCGTATACCCATGCTGTAGGCTGCACGCAGTCAACCTACTGAGTTGTTGCTAGACGATGGAGTTTGATCTGTACTTATAAGCAAGAATGACACTGTCGTTTCGTTTACGTGCTTCGTTCATAAGTGTTCATGAAAAAAGTATATGGGGTCATTAAAACATATGGCTATCACATGTATGGAATATGCGTCCTAAGAGAACACCACTGCACCATGGTTGTACTCCCGTTACGCGTTCTTTCCTACTTCCCTTATCATTGAAGTCATCCGTAATCTTAGGATCGACCAACATCATGAAACTCGCGCCGCAGGAGATGGGGAAGTATGCACAGTACATTTTAGTTGTAATATAGTTGTTCTGATGGTGATACGTGTGTTTAAAATGATGTGGCATTTGACTATGAAGGAATGAATGTTTCTTTCTAAATGTTACTTTAGAAGCGGTTTGCTGATTATACTCGAAAGGAGTTTATTGAAAAGTTTCCCAAAGCAATGCCATCTTCAAAAATTGTTGTAATCAAATAGTGAATAAACTTGAAACTACAAACAAATTAGCTTCTCAAGGACGAACGGTTTTAATAGAGAAAAACTGGATGAAATCGGAGCCAGCCTAGAGAGTTCACCATAAATATCAGTATCTAAATTCGTACAACTTTTGATTAGTTTTATTTCCGGACGCTCTTTAACATCTCAGGTCATCAGCGTCCCATTCAGTCAGGACGTGAAATGGCCGTAGAGTTTGCTCAGGGGCCTCTTCTTTCAGGTTTGAGGTTCTTTATCGCGCCGTAAATGTACGACACGGGACCCACGGCTTTATTTCCCTTCCGAAGGAATCCATACTTAGGGTTTTTACGCCCAAAAGAATCCATCGGTCCTGAACAGGATTGAACCCGCGATCTTGGGTTTAGAAGGCAAGTATGGTTACCACTACATCACCAGGACCGACAATTCGTACAACAAACAAATGTTTCGCCATCTTCCACAAGAAATGAAACAATATTCCTAAAATTAAAAGCATACAGGTACACAAATGTCCATGCTTTGCGAAAATGAAATCCCGGTAAAAGAGTGAATTATTGCAACTGTCTTTGAGTTAAATTCAGAGTGGTGAAATTGGTCCATTAATTTTAGTTAGTTATGTATCGTGCGTTAGTTTTGATTTGTGAGTGAAAACATGTTCTTGCAACATGGAGTCCGTATACAAGCGAAATGATGCCAATTTCCAACTGCACTACAAGGAGAAGTTCATAATCAATTTCTGCTTCGTTTGGAACGGTTCTTACACCCCCACCCCTCACCAAGACGTAAACTTACGATAAGAAGGGAAACTTATAATGAGTATATAACATTTAATAGCTTGTTAATACTGTGTAAACAATAGGTAATAGCTCATGGTCTATGTAAAATAAAATTGTCTTAATAACGGGTACACATCTGTAGTAGGACATGTTTTCCGGTGTACCTGCCACATGCCTAAAGCGACAACGCTCACAGATAAAAATGGAACAATGCACACCTGCCCAATATGGCACGGACAAAGTCATTTTGATCACTGCTCATGCTACAAAACCTTTCGCCCCTTTGCAAACTCCATTAGAGCCCTTGGCAAGATGAATAATCTTACTGACCGCTCGGACGCCAACTTTGAACCAGCCAATACTGAGAGGCTGCTTTCCAATTTCAACATTAACTCTGGAAGTTGAGTTTCAGCCCACCAATGGTGAACGGGGCTTTCAAACGCTCCTACGCATCTCGAAGTGCATGCACTCGCTTAGGTTGTCCCCGTGTAGCATCAACAAGCCGCCAAGCTACAACGTTTCGAATTTCATATACTAGATGAAACATCCCCGCAAAAGTGTTATTGCTCGATATTATTTTCGATGAGGTCTGCAGTCAAAATTCAGTTCAGTTTAAGAGGCAGTACTCAACTGGTAGTACTTCAGATACGCAGTTTAGTTCAGTTTAGTCCAAGTCAGTTCAGTTCAACGCAGTTCAGTTCAGAACATTGTGCTCACGTATAATCAAGAAAATGTACTAAACTACTGCCAGATCTCTAGCGGCGTCGAGTGACGTCAGGGTGTCGTAAGTAAGGCTGGGTCCGTGTAAGTAAACCTCGTCCTCTAGGCAAACGCACCAGAGAGCAGAATAAATAATTTTGGGAAAAGAAAATCATTAACGCTCCTACACAACATCACGTTATATTTTGCACCGTCCCACTAGTCCCGTGAGAAAGTATCCACAAAATGTTGGAATCGGGCCCCTGAGTCAATTGTTGTCGCGAGGCGGAGGCAACAATTGGGAATTACATCGGAAACCAACTACGATGAGATGTGCGGTCTGCAACTCCTAATTGGTGTCAATTAGAGTTGGATGTCTGCCGCCCCCGCGCACACCGCCGCCTCACGTTACACAGACCATTTTACCCGTTGATGCTCGGCCTATCTCCCAAAAGTCAAACTCTATTCAACGACCAGCATATTTATGATCCTGTATGTCAGTTATACAATCATTATGATTGCGTTACTTTCCATTTCACGGGACGATTCGTTAGAAAATTGCTTTTAACCCTTTGCAAATGTGGGATAAGCAGTATGGAAGTTTACCCAAATCAAATTGCGTGACTGTTTAAACAAAAAATGAACTCAAATCCGTTCAGGTTGGATGTGGTTATAGATTAATTCACTCTTCATAGTCGTTTTTTTTCTAGTCCTGAAGATGACGGCAAAGACGAGGGACAGTCATTGTAGACATTGAAATAATTTTGTTAAAAAAGACATGTTTATATTTCGGGATTGGGAAATGACCTATTAAATAAGAATAAGTGAGTACGATTCTTAAACTGAAAGATACATTAGTAATGCTTTTTAAGGAATTGCAATCTTGTTTAAAAATACTTATAGAATGCAATTTCTGGCACTTCACGAAAGTTTATATCTGCTTTACTGTACGTCGATCAATTTTGCTTTGACTAAATTTACTCTCGAAGTTTAAACTGTCGAGCAATAACATAAACTCCTTTAAAAGCAAAGAGGATAAAATTAACGTTGAGTAAATCTGTTCAAAAAGAGAAGAAAATGTTTCAATTATATACTTAGCTTATTCTCTCAGAGATCCAACTTGTGCATTATTACTACGGGTTCTCACTAATGTAATAAACGCAGAAGTTCCTTGGATATAATTTACTACATAAAGGTGCGTCATATGAACAGGTTTACCTAACAGTTGTAGTTTATAGGTTGAAATAAATGAAAGGGAAACAATTGTGAATGACATTTAAAAGAAAATTAAAATATTTTAATTGTATTTACATTTAAAAAGAGGAGCAGGAAGAGCAATATCTGAATATTGACTTTCTTGGTGCAGCATAAAGTGTGCCTGCGCGAATTAAAACAAATAATCAAAGTTATAAATATATGCTGAAGTTATTATCCTAAAATATTTAAAATAGATAGTTGCATTACTCCATTATCCATTTATTAGAGGAAAAAGAATTTCTTATGTGTTAATATTTCAAAGAAAACGAAACATTTTATCCAAGAGCGGAACTAACTATGGCAGTGTTAAAATACCTATTGTTGAGTTTAATTTATGAAAATATTTGCTTTTAACGTCTATTTTGTATTCTAGTGGTAAGTTACCTTCAAATTCTTATAGCTAGATAACTAAATATTCAATGATAGTTATATATCAACACTTAAAGACCAATAGAATGTACGCAATTTAACTTATAACAAACTCAAAGCTTAATATGAGATATCAAAATTTAAATTCAAATTCCACCTCAAAGAAAAAATGAGAATTAATTGCTACGTGCGTAAATACTTTCTGAAAAAGATAGATGTTTTTGCTGCTAACGAAAACAGGCGAAAATAAAAACCAAAATAACTTTGTTACTTAGGACACAGTTGACGGTTACTAGTAATATCTTTTTATTCGCACGATTATAGTCTGAATGTAGAATTCATAAGGCCTACACATATTGTATCTCTTTTACGGAAAAATCTGTAAATGAACATTTAATGTGCAACATCTTGGTCTTTATTAATAATAATTAATATTAAACTAAATGTTGCTAGCAGCAAAAATATAACGATGCCTTAAGCTGCCATCTATATTTAGCGTGCGCAAACGGATTACTATCTAAGACATTTTTCAAAAGATGTCATTATGTACAGCGTCTTACTCTTCCACATATCTATTAATAAAAAATGCATTCAAAAGCCTTTCTGTTTAGTTCTCGTTGCCATTGTAGTTGAACAGTATCTTTGTATTCCATTCATCCATCTATGGTAAAGCGAATATAATGAAAATATCATTTTATACTTAGATATTCTTAGAGACGAGATGCAGATCTAGCAAAGCTGTATTCTTTCTCATTGTCGAAGAAATAGCTTTACAAATCATCTCTTTGAAACTATTATTGCGGGATCATAAATACATTTATTTCAGTGGCATTACATTTCTCTTGTCTATGCGCATTGATTTCAATACTGAGTTTGGCGTTTAATTTAATTTTTACACATGTTAATATTTGAAAAAATGTGAAAATACAAAGAAGACAAATATTCATATAGCAGTTTGTGAGTGGAATATATTTCATCAGGCATGTTGATGCTTTAAGAATGTACATATTTAAATTGGGATTCCTTAACTATATCAACTCTTATTTCTGGTATTTATATCTTGTGTTATGTAAGATAAAACAGATAACGTCAGTAAATATGTGTATACATGGGCGACATAATAATGCCTGCGAGTCTTAATATAACTGATACGATTCGACTCCTGCCAGGTCCTGCCTCCCTGATTGATGCTTTTCCAGGTTTTCCTCAGTCCTCATAAATGGCAAATGCCGGGGAGTCTATAATGCATCTTTCTTTTAATTAAAATAATCCTTTGCCAATATATAATTTAATTTATATATCATCAGTGTCCAACGCCTATGAAGCTTCACCAGTGACATTGAACATTCTTCAAAAAGGTCTTAGTTAGGCTTTGTAAGTTGTTCGGTAAAGCGTTTCTCGTAAATACTGACGCTAAAAACAACAAATGCAATCAAATCTATCATTATTAATTGAACGAAAAATCATTTTGATGCTATGCTAAAAGTATGAAAATATATGTGAAATAACATATATATATTGATGTGAGCTTTAAACTGAACCACTAACAAGATTTGTGATAAAAGGTTTGCTTAATGTTGGAACATAATATGTGAACATACCAGAAGCAAATCTTGCAAATGTCTGCAGATCTTGTTTCTTATGCGGTTGTATTACAAACAGCCAGAGATTTTCAAAGGAATCTCCTGGGCCTCAAAAGTTATATTTGGGTGCTGCTTTATCCTTTACTTTTTTTTTTTTTTTTTTACTTGAAATGGTTTCTCTTTTTGTTGAGATTTTACCAATATCACGATTAATGTGCAAAGTAATACCCCAAATATTATTTTACGAATCCCAACAATCCGCATTTACTTGGCTGTATTTTCTCAAGTGTGTACATTATTGCTATAACTACTATACATGCAGGCAAGCTTTGTTTAGATAAAACGAAAAGACGATCTGCGTAAAAAATGTCATAGTTTGAGAACAAAGTAAAGTGACACTGACACGCCATGCAATCCCCGTTTCGTATTCACCACATATTTTTACCGAGACTGTTTTAAGGATAGGGATAGGAATAGCAGGCTTGGGAGAGGATAATTTGGCACCTCGGCTACTCTGGCTATCTTTTTATGCTTACGCTCCCAAAGGGAGCACCTCCACAAACTGAGTAGCCAAATCCAAGGACGGTGACACACGGGTATAGACGGATCCTAGCGTTTCCTTGACTAACTCCAGCGGTCAACAAGCCTGCGGAACTTCGTCGGCTCACTCGAGCCGTTCCGAGGAGAGCCCCAAGCCAAACACGCCGGATGTCATGATGGTAATTTCAGCAATCGCAATGCCGCACAGTATCAGTGTAACTGACTTGGCTGTTTCTACTCTGCAATCCAGAACTGAAACTTCGACGTGAGATTGTGTAAAATTCATATAAATGAGTTTTCTAAATCGACCAGGGTATAACACGAAAATACCAGGTTGAAGATGGCAGGTCCCAAGTGATACCACCTGAGTCACCCTGTTCGATACCGATGATAACTTTCCAGAATGTTTAGTACTCTATTCCTTCATTTTCTTCTGGTTCATTCACATATAATATATATATACACACACACACACGTTGAGTCCACTTGTTTAACGAAACATTGCTCTTACACAAGAATTCATATTATGTCATAAAATATATCCTTCTTTCTTAATTATAGAAGTAATTTCAGCATCCATAGCTTAAATTGTATTTACAAAAATACGAATGCTTGCAAAATAAACTACATGGCAATGAAAAAATTCTGAAAATTAGAGTTTCATATGTCTTTATGAAAGAAGATAAAAGTTGTGTGTCTTGGTGGGGATGGATATATATGCATGCTTAAGTACGTTTAATAACACACACACACACACTAATAACTGCTGGAATAATGATTTCTACTTGTAACGCAATTACAATTGAATTGAACACCGGAATTGTCGAATGCGGTGCGTGTTTTATATATGAGCAAAATGTTTTTGAAATTCCTAAAGGTGGGAGAGTTGGCTTAAAACTTAGACTTGTTATTGTGGGCTACAAGAACCAAAAAATATTAATTCAAAAATCCGGGCTCTACAGTTGACAACAACACACTACATTCACTGATGTTTTAGTACCTGCCCGGACTAGAGTCGTTTAAGCATATCGGCTTGCGACAGTGGCCTACAGAAGAGCGAACGTCGGGTGAAACTTGAAGAATGTGGTAGTTTTAACTTATCTCATTTAAAAAGCTACCCTGAGTGGTAATTAGTGTTACTTACGTAATAAACACGTCATTTGTACATAGGAATAAATGAGCCAACACATGCCTAGCATTCCTGAAGTAATCATGAAAAGGTACGCTGAAATATGACAAGTAATTTAGACTTGGAATCTGTTTCCCGCTGCAGGTTAGGTTGGCACACACCAACGGGTCCGAGGACATACATCTTACGCCTATCGATCCTGAGGGTGTAGTGGTAACCGTACTTGTCTCGTAGACCCAAGTTCGCGGGTTCAATCCGGGCCAGGGTCCATGGGTATTCTCGTGAGTAAAAAACCTAAGTATGGCTTCCTTCGAAAGGGAAGTAAAGCCGTGGGTCCCGTGTCGTACATTTACGGCACGAAAAAGAACCTCAAGCCTGAAAAAAGAGGCCTCTGAGCAAAATTTATCGGGCGTTTCACATCCTGAATTGAATGGGACGCTGATGACCTGAGATGTTAAAGAGAGTCCATAAATAAAACAAATCATCAAAATCTTACCTGACTAGGTGAACAGATAGTAGTGCTTGAATAACTGCCTGGGCGACTATGGTTTGAATGAACGTACCATTTAGCATTAAAAATTTAAGCTGTAAAGAGCATGAACCAGCTTCATGATCACTGCAACTACGGCATTGCGGTCGTACATTTCAAATGAAACAATTGCATGTTCAAGAACAAACTTCGAGAAGATTTTAACTTTTATGGGATTAAAAGTTTACTGTTTGCGAGAATGAGTCACATGAGTCATGTGTTGTACGCTCCTATATTCATTCCATATTTTCTATACACTCATACACTCATTGTGTAAAATAAGGAAGTATCGGTCACTACTTAGGCAGTTAAGTGTTTGTGATCAAATTTATTTGAATATATATATCTGTCTAGTCACATTTGCGTACATTAACTGTGGCATAAAAGTTAAAAAGAAAATTTCACAATAATAAATGTAGAATTTAATTTCATTTTTTAACTTTTATTTAGCTAACTACTTTGCTGTTTCTTCAAAATGTTTCTGTCTTCAAAAACGATTAAAAACTGAAAAGCAACATTCAAATATTTTTTTCATACATTTGATCTCTTAATTGCTGTATGCCGTTGAAATAATATATTGTATTCGTTAAAGCACATATTTATTTTTCTGTTTATATTTCATTTCACAATAATTAGAAAATTATATTATTCAAGTCAAATTTGTGTACCGAAATTAAAGCACATTAACTGACCAAGTACAATATTCAAGATTTTAGAAATCATGCTCTATAAGTACTTATCTTTTGCCTCTTATCGCTAATGTATGTTTTAATTCAATTATTTCACCATTTAAATTTAAATATATTTAACTTCTTTATGGAGAATTATAATATTAAATGTACAACTTTTTGCACTTGTTAATGACACTTGCTTAATTCTTGTAAAATCTCCAACTAAAAATTATTCAGAATGTTTGCTTTTATAATTGGAAATGAAAGATCGGACTTGAAAATTTAGGTTAAAACCGGGATTTGATCTGCGGATCTTCAGCCTTTCCAGCTGACGCTCAACCAACTGAGTTACTGCGTCTTTCTGCAATCACTGAACCGTGATCTTGTTGATTTGGTTTATTTACAGACGCTCTTTAACATATCAGGTTATTAGCCTCCCATTCAATTCAGGGCGTGAAACTGTTGATAAATTTTGCTCAGAAACTATTCTTTCATCCTTGAGATTCTTTTACATGCCGTAAATTTACGACATGGAACCCTCGGCTTTACTTCCCTCCAAAGGAAGCCATTTTGTTTAGCCCAAAAAAATGCATTGGTCCTGGCAGGGATCGAACCCTCGATCTTGGGGTAGGAGGTAAGTATGATTACCACTACACTACCAGGACCGACAAACTCCGGGATTAATCCGAAATTTTCAAGTATGATTCTTCATATTCACCTTATGCCCTACAAACTTTAAAGTAAAGTTGTAAAGCACATTGTGCCTGGCATTATTTCAAAGCTTTATTTATGTTATATTGCCGCTGTCGTCATTACACGAATGGTGTTTTTCCGAAGCGAATAAAAATTTTGCATAAGAACGATATATTCGTTTATTGCTGAATAAATTCGAATATATTTTAATTCATTTTTCTCCTGTATTGAAAAGTTGGCTTTTCCCGATCGTATCCTGTTCCCTCTCCCAGCACATTTTTTGCTTTAAACTTTGTCCAGACTTCAAAGTGAGGGTGTCAAATAAAAGGTAATTAAAATTATATCTGAATCATAAAAGGGGGACGAGTTGTAAAACATGGTTAACTGGAGACGTACAGTGTACCTCAATTACATTATTTCATATCGGATATGGAATAGTAAAATATTGAAACTCGGGTTTTTTTTTTCTCCTCCCTAAGAGAACTGCTGTTGGATTTGTGCAATTTGAATGATTTCATTTACAACATATTTCCGAATAGAGTTAGGCAGTAGCTGCGTTCCATATTTTTTCCTTTCTCTGCAGCTTGTGCTCGCCTTTTTCCTTTATTCCTCCTCTTATTACTGTTTTAATTTATCCCTTTGTAGCAGCGGGCTACAAAATACGCTGACTGAGCAACACTCGCTGATTTAGAAGCTACCCACAGTATATGACAATAAATTCATATTTTTTCAACTATTACATTTTATAATTATGGAATTACACATCGTTCGCAAAGTTATGTTGCAGAAGCTTTGAAAGTTATTCAAAGTAGCCCATTCCTCTTCTTCTTCTTCTTCTTCTTCTTCTTCTTCTTCTTCTTCCTCCTCCTCCTCCTCCTCCTCCTCTTCTTCTTCTTCTTCTTCTTCTTCTTCTTCTTCTTCTATAACGCTACAACCCGAGATCGGGTCATTGCCTCCCGCAGCAACCTCTGCTTCCTCTATCTCCATTTTACCTTTTCATTGATACAGAGCGGTATTGCAACGGGAGGGGGCATGTGATCATCGTGCCGGGAACCCACCTGTCGCCTCTCACGCGATTTTATAGATTAAAGAACGTCATCTCTCCATCAGGAAGTTCCGCAATTATCCTCACGAGACATGGTTCTAGGCCTCCCAAACTTGAAAAATATACTAAAGAGGTACCGCGAATCGAACTCAGGTCCTCCCAGCCAGCAGGCAGCAATGCTAACCACCAAACAAAGGAGATGGTCAAAGTAACCCCAAAGGCACCAAAATCGGAAGAAGTTCTTTCGATTTTAAAGAATCTTTACCCCTTTGCTCCTTGTTATAAGCTTTACTAATCCCTATTATTTTGTCCAGCATGTTTAAACGGGAGGTTCAGTTTTCAGTAATTTAGATTTACTTTAATTTTCCTTTATACTGAAAAGCAAACGATGGTTAACTTTAGTCACTATGCTCCTCAGACTCGTTTACACATATATTAATTTCATTAATTCTTATATGCCATTGAGAAGTTATTTTGGATGAAGGCTATCAGGGTTTCATCTATCATTCAATGCAATATAATTTATGGGATGTTAATACCGGGTGATTCGATAAAACACCGACAACGGTTAGTACGTTATCCGGGAAGGTAAACTGTTTATTTTCAAAAGGGAACACATGTTCGGCAATGTTTGGATGCTGTGGGGCTCACAGTACAACGCTTTGGTTATAGTGATAGGCGTTACAAAGTTTGTCAATAAACATCCACCAACCCAACAATCTGGATATCCATTGTGCTGTCTTTGCATGGACTTATGTGTTGCTACATGTCAAATCCAGGTTATCTTTTTCTTCTTGTCTCATCCATGTGCAACAATCTTCCTGTGTCCTTTCTCCTGATTTGTGGTGGTTAGTAGTGTAAATTCGAGTAATGATGACGTCTTTGTCTTACTTTGGGCTTACTGCGAGTGTGCCTCGGACTTCAGAGCTAGAAGGAGTAGGGATTCCTTGGGGTAAAGACATCTTTCAGTCATTCGAAATATGTAGGTTCGTTGCTTTATTTCCCAGCCTCACCCACTGACCAAGTTCTGTTTTATATTGAACTTCTCTTTAATTTGCGGATTTTATTTATTTTGCATAATTTTCATCTTTTAATATATGTAAATTAAAATCAAGCACGGGGTAATATTAATTTTTATATTTTATCACTTATTGTGCTTTATCATCTAATTTCCTCATTGTAAACGTCAAAAGTAATATTAAATGCACTTTTTGTGATCATAGTACGTCTGTTTATTTCTTTGATTACAATAAATGATTTTGTAAATTATTCTCCCCTAAATGAAGCTATTGCCGGCCACATTAGGATACGATCCTTATTTGGTTTTAGTTAATGCGCTTGCATTGATGGGAGCGTGCCTCATAAAATGTCACCCTTGTATTAAATTAGGAGAGACCTCTATACACATTGCACATAAATGAAAAAATCATAAGTTTTCTTGTGATTACTTATATTCAGAGCGAAATTACTGTAATGATAATTCATTTTAAAACACTTTACAAAGTTGACTAATTTTATATTTTAACTTTCCACAAATGCAAATAGCAGTTAAGAAGAAATTGCTGAAACACATATTCTTACCGGCTTAAATCTTACGCATTACCCGGGGCGGGATTTAGCATGCCGCCTCTAGCTCCGTCTTGCGATTTCATTGATAGAGTACAGTATTACAAGAAGGCATGTGATCAACATGCCGGCATCCGTCGGTCGCCTATCACGCGACTCTCCAGATTGAAGAACGCCACCTCTCCATCAGGGAGCTTCCCAATTATTATCCTCACGATGCTGGTTTGTCCTGTTTCAGACCTCCCTAATTTATAAAAAGTCCTAAGCAGGTACCGGAAATCATACCCGGACCTTCGGCCAGCAGTCAGAAAAATAACACTAGACCAAGGAGGTGGTCTTGTTAATGAACTACATCACAATAATTTCAGGGAGCTAAAAAGGGTTTAGATAAGAATTTTGAGATAGGTAATTTATGGCCCACGAAAAAATAACGTAGTTATATGGTAATAAAGAAGTTAAAATGACACGCTTATAACAAAATGGGGTGAGAATATCTTCAAACCTACTTTGCAAGCATTGGTATCTCAATTTTCATCATCGTTTTTTAAGATTTAATGCTATGTAAGTCTCGAAATTTTCGAACTAATCATATGATTGGACGGTAGCGCTTAGTACTCTCACCCTGGAGCTCCCGGGTTCATATATTTTGGATCCGGCCATCCAGATCTTATTTTTTTTTTTTCAAAGTTTTCCATGGTTACTTAGCCGAATGCTGAGATGGATCTTTCCTTTTTACTAATTTTCTCCCTCCCTTTCCATATCATTTCATTCTTTTGGTTACATTACGAGTTCCAAAGTGCCAGGGCGAGGCGGGCTGGTGCGATGTAACGGTGTCTTGCACTTTGGAAAGATTTGTACTCCGTTATCTGGTGTGGAAGCGTCCCTTCTGAGTGACTCGAACTCCTTGGAAAAGGGGGGGGGGCTCCTCCGATATCGGGATTCTATCTGGGGAAAATGTTAGGGACCCCGTACACGGTCCCATGGATACTGGCCGTCCATGTTCTCCTTACCTCTTCCTCTGTATTTTATACTGGGTGTAGAGGCACAAACGGCCAGTACTTGAGCAAGGATGAAGTATCTAAATATCCTCCTACGACCTTAAAATCCAATCCAATTTAACCATAGGACAGTGCAGTACTAAATAAATGTTAATTGACTTATCGTGTTATATATCTCAGTCTAGAGGAAGCTATGTGTGACTGTGGATAAGGCGATAGACTGTGGTTTCGAAGGTCGTAAATTTGGGTGCTGCAGAGTACATTTTTTTAAAATTTTATGGTGTATGTTTACATAAGGTGTAGAAGTAAAGAAAATAATTAAAGTGACTAAACTGATAGCTATAATCCGCTTTTATTGACGTTAGTACCACGCCGACGGCGCCAAATATACATATTCCACAACGGCCATCCTTTATTGTTATACAATTTCGGAATAAATTTCATTATTTAGTAGCGTACTGGCGATTTAAAAAAAAGTAGTTTTTCTTAGTAATGAGGCACAGTTTTACTTACAGGAATTAATTAACTGTCATAATAATCGATGTTAATCAAGGAAAATTCAAAACTCACACACAAAGTTGCGTTAAGTGAACCTAAGTTAAGTGAAGGATTCTTCATAAGTAGTGATGGAACCTTTGCTACCATGAACGTGAAGTTGTCAACATTGACCATACAGTATAGACCCTAATCGTTCAGTTTGTGTTTAGCAGCAGGTTTCTGCACTGCAGTCTCAAACTCTGTCTGACCTCCTCCATCTGACGGCAAGTACCGCTAACTTGCTTATGCTGTATCCTTTCATCTTTAGTCATGAGTAATGTTACACCTTTTAAAACGATATAATTTATGCTGAACGAGTATAGTCTGAATTTTGATGAATTTTCTTCTAAATTGCCCAAAGAAGAGGGAATACATGGCGTGTTAAAATAAATTCGGGTTAAGGGTAATACAGTTCAAATTTCTATTAGTGCTGTGAAGAAAGATAATTAATAAAATGTTGTGGCGTGCTAAATTCTTGTATTTAACGCTTGCTGAATTTTATTTGTAAAACATTTTAAAAGACAGTCTATAAATCAAATACCCATTCTTAAATAACCTACAAAACAGTTATGAGAAAATATTGCCAACATTTTAAAACATGTTAGGGTAAAGGTTTTGCTATAATCTTTTAAAACATAAGCATTTTAATACGAGCAAAATTTTAAAATACGTATACCTTAATTTATAAGATTGGTTTTTGTTCTTTCTGTAGTTTACTGACCACGTAGCAGGCACAATATGCTACTGCGCTGTGGGAAGTCGCTTCCACCCTTGTTCCTGCGAACGTTGCTACGAAATGGAAGTCACTGTACATAACACCAGTATTTAAATAGATGAATACAGTTCGGATCGAGTAGTGCCAGTGCGAGAAAGTTCCGGAAGATGGGTAATAACCTAGAAAAATGTGTGACCAGAATTGGACGTTATGTAAATGGAGGAAAGAGCAATGAAAGAAATGAATGAATGTGTTTAGCACCCGTTTTTGCTACAGAGGCACCATAGACGATGGACACTGGTGATACATGAAATGAAATGATGTATTTTTAAGGAAGGAATCGTTTTAGACCAAAGTTTAGGGTACCTGCCATTTGCCATTTATGAGGACTGAAGAAAATCTGGAAAAAAACCTCAGTCAGGGAGGACGGTCCTAGCGGGATTCGAACCCCAGACCTCCCGCTCACAAGTCCGCTCCTTAATGGCCTCGTCCACCCATGGTGTTGGAAAGAAACAGAAGAATAAGAAGAAAAAGAAGAAGGGAAAAGTATATTAATGAGTAATGAGCAGTTGTTAGCTATATTAGCGGTAATGTTGATTATTGGGGGCACTGGGATAAGCCTAGGTCCCGAAGACATGAATCAGATAATGAATATGTTGAAAACTATATCTGAAGATATAATCGAACTCAAGAAAATATAAAATAGGATAGAGATGAAGTTAGATAAAAAGATAGAAGAACTTGCTACACAAAAGAAGTGCACGAAGTGCTTCGTGTATGTAAAGAACAATGGAGAGGATGAGGATAAAAATGGAAATAGAATTGAGAAGACATAATCTGATATTATTTGGAGTAGAGGATAAAATAGATAAAAAATTGCTATAAATAGTCGAAGAGATAATTGAGAGAGGTTTGGAGGTTAAATTGGCTGGGTGGGAAATTGTGACGTGTTTCAGAATTGGAAGAAGCGGAAACAAACTCAGATGAATAGTGTCTAGGTTGGCAATGAACAAAATTTAATGGACAATATTGAGACTTGGTAGGAAACTGAAAGGAACTTGGAATATGTGTAGACCAAAACTTACGAACAGGAGAGGGAGATCAGGAACTCATTAATAAAGTAAATGAAACTGGCTAGGATACAAGGGAAAAAAGCATATGTAAAAGACATGGAATTATGGATTGATGGAAGAAAACAGGAAGTGAGTCAGTAGCGAAATACGAAAGAACAGATGACGAGAAATGGCGAATCAGTGAAATATCCAGTTAGAAGCAGCAGTAGGGCTCGAGTGTGAGGAAAGAAGAGGAGACACACCGGCAAGACATAGGTGCCGTGAGGAGAGAGAGGTGGAAGAAGAGGAAAACTTTATGACGTCACCAAGCAGCCGCGTCACAATGTACTAGAGGGAAAAAGCAGAAGTAATGTCCTTATCATCAGTCGATAGGGAAATTGTTGATTAGTTAAATTGTTTAATTTACGCACGCTCTTTAACATCTCAGATCATTAGGGTCCCATTCGATTCAGTGCGTGAAACGGCGTATCTTTTTTGCTCAGATGCTTCTTTTTTCACTCTTGTGGTTCCTTTTCGTGCCGTGTACGACACGGGACTAGTGGCCTTACTTCCCTTCCGAAGGAACCTATACTTAGGATTTTTACTCCCGAGAAAATTCATCGATCCTGGCCGGGATTGAACCCACGATCTTGGGTTTAGAAGGCAAGTATGGTTACCACTACACCACCAGGACCGACCCGAGAGGGGAATGCATAGTAGTGCGGTGGCACTGGGCTTAAAGTGGTGTCAAATCCCGAGGGCAGCATAATTGAGATAGCTGATAAGGAGAAAGCTGCTGCTTGCGAAAGAAAAACCGGTGTAGAGCAAAGATGGTGATAATCGATGGAGGACGGAGTGGTACAAGGACGAAAGTAGACTAGAAAGTGATGCTATGGAATGTGTAGGGTTTAAGACCAAAAAAGATACGTGGTGAGGTGTGTGAAATGTTAAAGTAGGAGACATGATAGTAATGGTGGAGACTTGGTTGGACAAAATAAAAACATAGAAGTTGAAGGCTAATACGAGGTAAATTCAAGTATAAAACCTACGATTCTTTTCTCACTAGCTAATCACACGAAAACTATGAAACTTGTGTCATATCTCGACTTAATCTCCCTGCACTCGGACATGTTTTTCACAACGTCGATGCCATAATTCCATGGCCGCTGCGAACGCTTCTGTAAGAGTCTGTTTTGACCACTGGAAAATCGCTGACGCAATAGCGGCACGGCTAGTGAAGTGCGACCAAGGAGAATGTCTTTCATCGGTGGAAACAGCCAAAAGAAGCCAGGTTAGGTGAGTAGGGAACTTGAGAAATTACTTCAAATTTGTTTTCATAAAGAAACTGCAGCATCACCTTCCCCCGATGCGCTGGGGAGTTGTCTTAGTGAAAGAGCACACATGCAGCCTTTTGCGGTTTTAGTGCCCTTTGGAACGCAACTAGTAAGGATTGCTCCATTGCTGTCCCAGATTATGGCCACCATTTTTTCTGCACTGGCGCTTAACAGAAAAAAGTTTGGTGGCGATGAATCTGAGTGTTTTCATTGAGCTGCTATCTCTGTGACAACGATGTGTATTTTAAAACAAACCCCGTGTTTCCATCAGTTTCCAGTCCTGAGAAAAAAAAAAATCGGAAGTGTTATAACTTGAATGCACCTCGTATAGGTGATCATGGTATAAAAAAGAATAATAGAGGGAGGGTTAGTGTTGTGGAGTAAATTTGAATGAAGTGCTTCCTGTAGAAGCAGGACAAGTAATATGGTTGTGTATATATAAGCTGAAACGAATTAAACAATGCATAGAATTATGTATAGTGTATAACCTACCTGAGTCATCTGAGTTTTACAATGAAAATTTGCATTTAAAACACTAAATAAAAGTAGGAAGAAATTAAGTGACAGTAACCCTAGTATGGATTTTATTATAGCTGGCGATTTTAATGCCAGTAGGGGAACAAGACATAAGATTTATGGCGCTGGAAAATGAAAAGAGGTGAAAAGAGAATGGGTGAAAAGCGATAAACGGGCAAAGAAATGTCTTTATGTCAAATAAAGAGAGTAGAAAGTTGAGCGAGTTTTGTGAGTTGAATAATTTAACTACGTACAAAGGTTCAAGAGGTGAAAACTAAGAAAGAGAATTTTCATTAAGAATACAGAGTGTCATGACTGACTATATGGTATGTAGTGAAGGAACCAGGTGCTGGTAGACTTCAAAGTCCTGGGCGTGATAACGAGTAGCCGGCATTTTCCACTAAAAATGAGGCTGAGTAGTTCTTAAATAGGAAAAACCGATAGAAATTGAATATATAAAATGGAAAGAGAAGTACGCTAAGCTTTTCTGGGAGAATTTGATACCAAAAATAGGGGAAATAAGAAAGTGTGGCATTCTAGAGGCAATGAAGGTATGAAAGATAGAGGGAGCATTGGAAAAGTTGAGACAATGGTAAGTTGGGCAGAAAGTAAGATGGGAGTGAATCAAAAAGGAAATGAAAAATGTTTTAGATTGTATGATTGTGAGTGTGCTGAGGTAAAGAAAGAAGTGTTTAAGCATTTAATAAGGTGGAGAAGGTCAGAAGAGGAAAATGATAGGTAAAATTTTCTGTTCCAAATAAGGGGACGTAAGTGCATAGTGCAGGATAAAAAGAAAAAGAGGTAACAGAGAAAATTAAAGGAGTAGTGAGTGATAGCTAAAGACAGCAAATAATTATGGTCTGTTGTGAAGGATGTCTTAAGGAAGAGAAGGGTAGGAAATAAGACAACCCCAAGGAAACGGGAGAATTACTGTAGAAACCTGTTAGGTAACGGGAATGCCCCGAGTTATGAATTAAATTTATATAGTACTATGTATAGGATAGGAAGCTTATATAAATAGTTTATATATGAGGTAAGGTATCATATTAAAATATTGAAGAAGAAGAAGAAGAAGAAGAAGAAGAAGAAGAAAAAGCCTGCAGGAATAAGTGAAATCCCAGAAGAAGTTTGGAAAGCTGTTGGAGAAATGGAAGGAGGTATTAGGCAGCTAACAGAACTATTAAATAAAATTAAAGAGAGAAAGGTAATACCGGAGAGATGGAAAGTGAAAATGATCGTTCCAATATATAAAGGGAAAGGTGGTATAAATAACCTGAGTAACTATCACGGAATTAGTCTCTATCAATTATAAGTAAAATAAACACTGATATATTAGCAGGAAGGTTGCATGAGTGGGCAGAAGTGAAAGGCAAATTATCAGAATTTCAAAAAGGTTTTAAGTAAAGGAAGAAAAGGAAGAAGAACAATGCATAATATAATGATAATTCATACTATAGACAATGAACATTCAAGAAATAAAAGGGGTAGGTCATACCTTTTCTTTGCAGATCATGAGAAAGAATTTGATACAATAAATAGGGTTTACAAATTAATATGTAAGGGAGTTGGTACCAAATTTATTTTAGGACTTCAAGAATTATATGAGGGAAGCAGGTATTGTGCTAGATGTGAAGGTAATAGCTCCACAGACTATACAATTCAAATTATGGACTAGAGATAAGGATGTAAATTGAGTCCCATGTTATTCAAATTATTTGTAGTCAATATTCTAGATAGGATTAAAGAAAAAAAATAGACATTGCCCAATTATTGGAAAGAAGGAAATACCGGGATTGCTTTTTGCGGATTATCTTATAACAGGGACTGTAACTATGATAGTATTACAACATGTCATTAATGAAATTATTAGATATTGAACAGAATTGGCCCTGAGGATAAATACTAATAAATCAAAAATAATAGTATCAAAAAACGGAACAAATTAAGAAAAATGAGAGATGGTATATAAATAGAAATCCAAAAGATGTAGTGAAATATTTTACTATTTGGGGTGAGATTTACAAGTAATTGAAGGTGGGATGGAGGTTCAGTCCAAATGTGCACAAGTAAAAGTTTAATTACTATGAAAGGTATTAAGATAAGCTTGTATAAGTTTCCCACAATTCCAATAAATGGTTAAAAAATTATATGACACTATGGATGAGTCGAAGATAATGTATGAAGTGAAAATTTGGGAGGGTGTCAAAGGGGTGAATAAAGGTTGATATAGTGCATAGAATGTTTTGTAGAGAGGTTCTGGGGTTACCAAAAAGTTGACTAAGAGGAGTAAGTATGGTAGGACTAGGAAGAGTAGGAAGAAAAGGAATAATAGTGGAAAGAATCTTAAAATACTTGCATAAATGTTTGAAACTAGACAATAATGAAATATTAAAAAAATGTTTTATGTAACAAAGAGATGTGTTAAGAAGAGAGTGTTGGCTTGGAGAGGCGGGGAAACTATTAGAACAAATTGGAATGGGAGGTGTACGGCGATGGGGTGAAAATAATGTTTGTGGATTATGGAGACACGGGGTATAAAATATACAGACGCAAGAGATCTGGACTATCTGTCCTCTATGACAAAAGGGCCTTAGATTTATTTAAAGTAGATAAAAGAAATTGAAGACGGGAGAAATATATAAACATTTATGACCAATTTGGAAGAATAGGTTTTGCATGAATGTATACAGGGTTATTATTTCAAAAAGAGTTGGGATAAATTGCGAAGAAGGATGCATTATGTGTGGGAAAGTGAAGAGTCGATTCCATTGTTTAATTAAATGTGAAATGTGAAAAGGTGGAGGTATAGTATTTGGGATGGAAAATTGGACAAGTTACAACAAGAAATAGTGGCAATAAAAATGTTACGAGAGGAAAGAAAATGAATAAAATAGGGGAATATTTAGGAAAAGTAAGGGATAAATGGAGAAGTTCCAGGAAGGAGCTTGAGGGCATATATAGTGGGAAAAATTAGAAATTTATTTTAGGGTTTTTTTTTTACAATACATATAACCAGGTGATTAAGATATGGGTGAACCTCAATTTTGGTACTGTCAAACTTTTAGAGTTCTTGCATGTTTATGTAAATTAAATCGTAATGTGGTCTGCTGAAATGCATTAAAATGTATAATTAACAAATTTATGTAATAATGAGATTACGTAAATATTTGCAAAGGCAGCGAGGAAAATGTAAATTTGAATGCATAATTAATTGCTGAAACAAATCATTCATTCATTCAAGTCAAATAGACGTATATGTATGTGCTTGAACAGATTTTCTCGGGTTAAACTTTAAACTATGTATTAAATTTGCCTGTACTATATATAGCAGCCTTTAGTTAAAATCAATCTTCCGCTCTCGAGGAGTTTTTCATCTTGGCTGCCATGCTTGACGTAACTGCCGGCGCGACTGCTTCAACCCGGCATCCCAAAAGATGTGTAAAACACGCTGCAATTTTTGTCCTGTCTTGGCTAAGGATGCATTGTATAAGAAAAGCACATGCTGATTTACACGATTAAGTTTCGGTCTTCCTAATGATCCCAGTTTCATTGCTTATACTTTCCTTTACATTCCAAAATCCACAGAATAATGGGTGAACCATCAACATTTGCCCCAATTTCGTCTAGTTTTTGCTTGTTCAATCAGTGCAATTTACCCCACCTAACTTAACTAAGAAACCAGAAGACAACATGTTCCGAAGACGATGCTCAAAAGAATGATGGAAAGTGTATTTAAAGTACGGTGTAACCGCCTGCGATGCGTAAAATACTACGTGAACGGACAAGGTTTAAAAATAAAGTTCTGTTATTAGCACAGCAGTTTATGGTATATAATTGGTGATTTATTAATATTAGTACAATTGATACCAATTTAAAAAATATGACAGGAGCTTGACTGTAGACAAATAAAAAGAAATTGGTCACTATTTGAGAAAATAAAGTATGATAAAAATCATAATAAAGTAAATATGCATAATTATCTGCACACTCAGGCTTAGTAATAGCAGCTAAACACACACAAAATAAAAGTGAATCTTACCACAGCACAATATGACAAAGAGGAAAGATGAATATGTCCAAGGCATATGTGTCATTCTCAAAAATCATGAACGTTTCGCACTAGAGTGACAAATATTTCCTTTGGCTATAGCTTATACATTGATCAATGTTGCAATTTTTTTCTGGGCGTAATATCAAATTCCGTTTAAAACACTTAACTGTGCGTGCTTTTTAGGTTAAATAAAATATTCAATATTTAACCGAGGATTAGTTAAATAACGACTTTCAAATTTTGGTCTTCTTCTGTCTTGCAATTTAGCAAATTAAAGTTATATATAAAAAATTATATACAGGTTATAAACTAGGTACCAAACTCAGGAAGGCGCAAAAAAAAAAAAAAAAAAAAATCATTTCGAGCCCGCTAGGCCCTTTCTCGGAGCAAAGGTGGAAGTAAACGAAGTATATGTGTGTTCATGTAATGAAAAATACTCAAACGAACGTCAAAATAAATAAAGGAGCAAGTCAATATTTTAGCCGTTTTAATACTAAAATACTGATCATTTTGCTAGAGAAAGATACTGAAGTTTAGCCTGAATATGTTTTGAAATAATTTAAACTCCCTGCTTTGAGTTAGATCCGCAGAACATCTTTATTCAGCATCGTTTGAAATATATAGCATCAAAGGCCCAGAAGTCTGGAGTGTAGGTTGCAGTTCCCGTACTTATCCTCCTGCTAAGCCGATTTTATACGAATATGCAAATTTTTCGGTCCCACGAAGATGCAGTGGGAGGAATAAAATAAGATGAGGTCCCAAGATTCAATCCTAAAGGTTCTTAGTTGCTCTTACCAACTAAATCAAAACGCAACCCTGGCAGATTTGTTTTGATTATATTCTCCAAACATATCTCACGAGAAGTATAACAGAAAGTTGATATTGCAATTCTGTAATTGGTATACCGTATTATATATTTCAAGCTAATTTAAAAAAAATATATCCCAAATGAATCTTTAAATGTATGTTTTAATAGTGTGTGGTTTACGTTTTATTTTGCATGTACGTTGCCATATGTGCGTGCCTGTTTCAATTTCGTTTCAAAATATTAGTCCCGTGTCATTAATTGAAAAATATGTCATTTACAGTGAGTTTATTTGAGTAACCAACCAATCGTCAAGGTTGTATAATGCACGTGAGGTATGGGCTTGCAGCTAGTTTGAGGGAGGATTTGTCAGCGAGTGGTTGTGCGTTCGTCTGTTACTCGGTGCTTTCATTGCATGTAAATTATGTGTCACTATATAAATATAGTCTGAAAGAACGTGTTTTTAAGTACAATACATATGTGAAAAACGGATTCTTGCAGAGGAGTGGTAAGGCCATTCGCAACAATATATTCTGGCAATCTGTTCCTGGTGAGAAATCATCGTAATTTGTTAAAAAGTTACCGTCGAGAGAGAATCTCTCAATGACAAGAAACGTGTTCCCAACCGCCATATCTTTATGGATGAAAAGCTAGATGAAATTCGCGAGTTTCCTAAACAGATGTTAGCAATGTATTGCTGCTGACGGACATTTTGAATATATACTATAACACAGATTAATGCTATTTTACCATTAGTTTTAAATAGAGTATCAATTCATGCATTTGAGTAAAAATTAATACTAACTATATGCATAGGTGTTTATCTCCTTTATTCCGGTTGTATCAACTACACTTCTCTAGTAAGCAACCAAGCTAAGGTGGCCTGTAATTTAAATAACCTCACTGAATTAGCGTTTGTGTTACCTTATAGGTGTTTATTTTATGTGACCGAGAAATTTAAATTACTCACTATAGTTTATACTTATTTTATTACAGAACGGGTTTTGAATGTAATTTTAATAATTAGCGTTACCAATAATTTATGTTTAAATTTTGTATGTAGAATATATGGAATCCATATAATTTTAAACGAAAGTGTATATTTGTTTCTTTTAGCGAAATGCTCTATTTTTTTTTTTTTTTTTTGTAATATTATAAAGTTTAGGAATAAATATCCAACAGGTATTCCTTTTCTCCTCACTATGTTTATTCTCTAAAACTGATAATGTTGGCCCAACTTAATAATAGCTTTGAAATGCTTATGTGAATACTTGAATTATGATTAGAAACCACATGAAAAGGTAATCTGTCATTTTATTTTGCATTCTTATATTACTAAATTATGTAAAATGTAACCACATCTTCAAAGTTCCTTATAGCTATGACAAAGATTTTGGCCAACACTTTTCATTTTAATTTCAATACCATTATTTCAGAGGTAAATGGAAAAGTGAAAAATTTATGAATTTTACAGTAATTATTCATAAACAAAAACAGAATTTGGTACTTGGAGAAGTCAAAAATGTCATTGAGTACGCTGGGATAGTAATCGATCAAGCACACATTTCCGTTTTATTAGAGGGTTAGTCCCCATATCTTATAATAATTATAAATATTAAATAAATATATCAATACTACGCAGAAATAGTTAAATGGGTGATAATTTTGAGAAGAAAAAATTAGCTTTTGGATGATCCAGAGCAGAAGTTAAATAAGATGTGATTTTCTACAGCTACAAGTCATACCAATATTCACACAATTCAAATACAAAAGGATAAAGCAGGAAGAAATGAAATAGTAAATGGCGTGTACATATAAGAAATAAATGAAATTAACAGCCTGCTTGGTATCAAGGAAAGCATTACATTAAAAATTGTACATTAGTAACATGTTTGGGGTCTATGTTTAACAAACTCTGTGAAATATAATGGTATTCTTAATAGAAATGCCTCTGCCAAAGAAATGCTTACTTTTTTCGACCTGAATGAAAAAGTGTCCTAATTCTCTGGAGATTTTTACTGCATTACCAATCGCCTTCGTCTTTCCGGTATTTGATTGCTGGCCGCAAAATAGTATAAATATCAATTAATATTAACGCATATAGTTGCTTATTTAACTGTTTTCGTGAAAAAGACAAAAAAAAAACGTTCGCATGAATAATAGTAAAAAAATGAAAAATGAATGAATGGGATAAAATCAGTGTTTTAATACAGCAGCATGCATATAAAACATAAACACATGCAAAATTGGAAATAAAAATCAATCTAGACATCCAGATTCCATTCTACCAGCAGTCTGTCTATATAAGGTTATTCCCCTGATGACACGAGCCGACGAGAATCATTTGCATTGAAATTGTTTTCCCGAGGGGTTGCATAATTCTGGTTCTAAAATTAATATATGAAAAGACGAGTGTACAAGTAGCGCCAGAAAACGTGTATTCATCATAACAGAATATTAGGGAAATTGTATTTACAATATATAAATTACATTGTATTTTATTATTCTTAGCAGGTTATCAAAAACAAAAGAAGAAAATTCATTTTGTTTCAACGTTTCTACTCTCCATTCTCTTTAAATACCTAAATAAATCTATTCTTCAAAGTTAGTAATTACATAATTTTAAAATCTCGATCAATATATATGTAACCGGTTAATCAATAATTTTTTCCGTTGTAAAATATTCAAATGAACTTTGTCGTTTATGGTAGCTGGCAATAATAATTATGTATGTTATAGTCTGCTCTTTGTTATGTTATGCGAATTTGCCTGGAACGTATTTTCATCGATAAAGCACAAATCAACAAGCAAAAACAATCAATTAGTATATCCGCAAAACATTTAAGTGTTCATATAATTGATTTGTGAAAACAATTGACTAATATGACTCCTAAAGCATGTAATTAACCTTCAAATTGTTCATATATAAATAATGTTAACAGTACTAAATCGGCTTGGAGATCCAAAGTTCAGTAACTACTAAAAAGTGTCTGCTAGTACTTTGTTATTTAAATTACGGGTCGCCTGATCGTGGCTGGTTAATGAGGAAGTGTAGCTGAGGCAAAGAGGAAAAAGGGGGTAATTTCGCCATTATTACTTCTACTTTTGGTAATTATATTTGTACCGCCACGGGTGGCCGAGGTCGTTAAGGCGCGGAATCGTGAGCTGAAGGTCTGGGGTTCGAATCCTGCCATGTACCGTCCTCCCTGACTAGGGTTTTTTCCAGGTTTTCCTCATAAATGGCAAATGCCTGGGAGGTACCCTGAACTTACGCCTGAAACGTTTCCTTCCTTAAAAAAAAATAAATAAGCCTTCCCCATTATATAATTTCATCTCATTATCATCAGTATCCACCACCTGTAGTGCCTCAGCACTAAAAACGTACGTTAAACACCATTAAAAAATTATATTTGCACTTAGACCATAAATTGATTGTGTATTTGAAACTAATGTAAATTAGCATTAACCGTGCTATAAAAGATGTTGAAAATACCCCTCAGCTGCAATACCTTGCCCACATCTGCTTAGTAAAGTCCTATATTTAATTAAACTTTTCTTCCGTAAGAACATGGTGGTACGGAACACGTTTCTTGTCACTGAGAGATTCTCTCTCTAGTAACTTTTTAACAAGTTGCAGATAATTTCTTTACCTTCAACACAATGGCCAGGGTATTTCCTTGCAAATGACTTTACCAGTTCTCCTCAAGAATCCGTTTTCACATATGTATTGTACTTCAAGGGTGTATTTATGTAGTGGCATAACTACAGAAGAACAATTAACACACAGTTTACACATAATGAAAGCAACTTATAAGCCACGAATTTGCAACCATTCTCAGACAAATCCTCCATCAAACAAACTATTATTTGATTTGGCTTATTTAAGGACACTCATTAAAATCTCATGTCATCAGCGTCCCATTCAATTCAAGACGTGAAACAGCCGATAAATTTTGCTTGTAGGCCTCTTCTTTCAAGCTTAAAGTTCTTTTACATGCTGTAAATGTACAACACGGGACCCACGACTTTACTTCCCTTCCGAAGGAAGCCATACTTAGGTTTTTACGCCCGAAAAAATCCATCCACCCTGACCGGGATTGAACCCGCGATCTTGGGTCTGTGAGGCAAATATGGTTACCACTACACCACCAGGACCGATGCAAATGACAAGCTGTTACCTGTACATGCATTATACAGACTTGAAGACTGCCTCCTCCCAGTATGCAGCCGAGTTCTGCAGGGCCAAAATTCAAATACCCCCACTGTTTAAACTGGACCGGCTAATAGTTTACGCATGTCTCATGGATAACATAGTGAGAGACGCGTTAGTGGTGAATGAGTTGATTGTCTTCTGTACAAGCGAGAATAAATAAATATTTAAACATTAATTTAAAAGAATTAACAACATATCTCTATCTCACCTGAATGTAATGGTATATGTTGAAAGTGATATCCGTGTTTGTTCAAGCACAGCTGACATCTCCAAAGGCACTAGTTACGTCGTGGCTACTGCCGTTTCGCATATTTCATTTCTCAGTACACAGTAGTTTGTCCGTTACTTCTGTAAACTTTCTGATTTAAATCGTCCAGCAATTTTAAGTCGCACATACTGAGATTTGAGGAATGAGCTGGCCATATTCCCCTACTGCTCGCTCTGTCACTAAACACGTCCTCAATCTGCAGCATGGAAATAGAGAGCAGTATGGGTCGTTGCCCGTCTTAAGTAGGCAAGCACTTCTCTTCCTCGGTCCACGTGTAAAAGAAACGGTTTAAGATATCATTTCTGCATGTATTATCTCATAAAAACTACTCCAATTATTCTGCATCCTATGATACTGCCACGTTCACATCATGAATGGGAGCCTCAAGTGCAATTCTTTTAGCCAAACGAGTCTTTTATCCTTTGGTTTTAGCCTCGATTCTTTTGAATCGATTTTAAGAATGTTTATATTCGTGGCAATAATTATTAATGTAACTGCACATGGCAACTAAGATTCACATGCAACGTAATATTCATGTGGTAATACGCAGGATATTCATAAGACTGAACATTGCATCTCAGTACGGTATTCATAGGTAACTTAAGCTACTCCCTACCCTAATCGCATCAGTCTCAGAGGGTAGTATTGCGGTCTTCAGTTAGCAGCTAACAGGTAACATCTCGCTGTTTTCGTGTGTGCAGTGATAAGATACCTTTCTTGAGTAATCGAAAGAGGAGCAAAGCGGGGAAAGAACCTGCTAATGAAATAGGACTGTAAATTCCGAAAGGTGTATGTTTCTGCAGACAGAAAAACTAGATGGTGATCTGCAGTGAATAAATGCAAAACCAGAAGAAAATTAACATTGTGACAATAAAAACTAAAGCCGTGTTCAACAAAATACGTGTTGCATGCAGAAGGAAGTCTAACAGAAAATCCCCATCCAAAATAATCGGACTTGCTGCTACCGAAGTGCCCGGCTTAAATGGGTCGTTTATACCCTTCGGATATGAAGCTCCTTTGGCAAAGCCTCTACTGTCAAAGATGTATCTCCCGGCTTTTACCTCTTCTATCGCGAAAACGTGCTGATGCACTCAATTAAGTGCAACTAGAAATGGAGATTTCTTTCTATGAGTAGTGTAATAATGTTCACCTGTGATATGAACTTAAGATTTTAACACGAAAGTTAAATAATTTTAGTAGATGTAAAGTTTAATTTTACGTGCGAAATATTTAAAACAATTGTTTAAATTTTATGCTCATGAAAACAACACTACATTCCACTAAATGACATTCTGAAAAACAACAGATAAGATATATATTTCACTATGTTTACAAATTCCTGTTCTTCAGTATTTATTCCAGAAGGTCAATGTTTTCAGCTTAGAAACTGAGATGATTTAAAATGTTGGATTCACTCCGAAAATAATGTGGAGATTCATAATTAAATATCAGATTACCATGGTGCACGTACAACTCTAATGCTGTATTTGTTTAGTGAGTATTAGTTTCACGAATATTCTTGTTTCAACATGTTTTATGTAGCCTGTGAAAGCTGGAGGCAAAGTGTTCAACTCGCGCAGAATTGAGGAGTGCAGAGAAGTATAAAAGTGATATTATTACTATACAGAGAGTTAATGAACTACAATACAATGATTCCAAGATTCTAGGGGGGCTTTAGACAAGTAATTTGAGACAGGCAATGTATGGTCTGCCTGTTTCAATTTCAAAGCTATGACATTAAGTTTCTAAAGAGTCCATTCCAAATGATTCCACACAACAACGGGCGGAAATTATGAAGCATGTCTCTTTGGCTCAATCGGTATGATACTGACGTCAAATAAAAGTGAACCAGTTTTATCAAGGTCGACTTTCGTCGATTATTTTTTGAATTGTACATCTTATTTGTGAGCCTACTCCGCAGAACCTGAATTAACAACTTCCAAACCACAAATTGTCACATCCATTAGGCTACACAAGCAGGTAAATGGGTATCTCTTGACGAAGCTAAATAGCACGATAAAGCAGTTAGCCGTTGAGCATTTTCGTATTGTCACATGATTAGTGCGAGATTTTAGAAAAATGCGCAGCATTAAATTTTGAATTAGAATGAGCTTTTGGAAATGGTGATTTCCCCGCTCACAAAGCAGGTTTTAAAATATTCCAAAAATAGTTTACTCTCACTCACTTATTAAATCAAATTCCACCTTATTTATTGCCATATAACTTCGCTATTTTCTTCGTGGACCACAATTTCTTATCTGAAATTGCTAGTATAAGTTCCCTTTGCAATCTCCGACACTATTGAGGCGTAGTTCATCAATACTGTTATATGCACAAAGCGTTATGCGTAAAATGTGCGAATCTAAAATTAGAAATAAAAACCAACACAGCTATATCTAAATGAAAATTAATCATAAAATATCTATTATTAATTCTATTTATAAATATAATTCTCATTACAACAAAAAATCGTTAATTTAAAAAAATATAGGAAAATGTTACAACAGTAAACCGCATAAGAAAAGAATCTAAAGAAAAGCCACACAGGATTTTTCTAGATTTAACGGTAGTTCATATATAGGTTAACAATCAGCATTTTGTAAATATTTATACAATATGATTATGAATGCAAATAATGATGTGCATTTCATATGTTCACTTTTTAAACCTAATAAAAAAAGTTTTATTTTTGCATCTTATTCTAAAACATTATTTTTATTGTTTCTCCTACCAACTTTTGCGTTCTTGCTCTCAGGCTCAGAAAACTCGAACAGCCTTCACTTTATAATGCTTTAGTCAATAATGGCCAACAATGGTCGTTTCCAGAAACGCCTAACATTCGAATTAATGTCCCTCATTGTTCAGCAGGTAAACAAATTTCATCCAATATTTTTTTTTATTATTTTAACTTAAAATTAACACTTGTTATTCCCATTTTATAATGATTGTTCTTGAACGCTGATTAATGTCTCGTCTTCATAAGCCCAATAGCTTATGCCATTTCACAGATTAGATCCTATAAGACCATTAGCGGTTTTTATGTACATCTGAGCAATTTATCTGTTCTGAACGATAAATTTGTATTGATTGCATCAGCATACAATTCAGAAATTGTATCAGTGAACATAGTTCCATCTTTAACTAACTCCAATAGTGGTGTACTTTTATACTACCATTTGATTGTCATACTAGCCATCAATGCTTGTCGGAACATATCTGCTAGAATTCTGCGCATCTTCAGCACACAGTCACTCCTTTTACATTCTCTCTTTTCCCTGCACTTAATGTTCAATCTGAACAATCTTTCGCTTTTTCAATATACTTTTAAAATCATTATGTTAATCATTCTGCACTTTATAGCATATATCAATCAAATAGCACCAACATTATAAAATGCACACAGCAAATAATCAATACGTGTCTGTCTAATAGGAAAGCATGTTTAAGTATGACAGCTTAACGATGGGAGTGGTCTGTCGTTAGTTATTACAAAATATCAGTATCGCTTTACAACGTGTTAAATTATTCCATTAGTAAATTGCATAAGCTACTAGACCACATTGGTTCATTACATAAACTGGAAGTTTACACGAAGTAAAATTTCCTTAAAATACCACGAAAGCTCCTATTTAGCGTTTTAATTCACAGTTCTGTGTGTATCTAATTACAATTAACAACTGTCTGTAATAGTTAAGAAAATCAAGATGTACTTTCTCTGTCCGCAAGCTACAATTTTGGTATCATTAAATTAAACTTTCCCTCTAAAACCTTTTATTTGATAAACGTCAAGAATTGCGATAGCACAAGGCAACTGACTCACAGAACAAACGTGTTGGAGAAGGTGAAAAATCCAATTAAAACGTAAGGAAATTACTATCGTGTCTGCATTCGCTCTATGTGGTACTTCAAACATCAATGGTAGTCTTCAATCAATACTGTTCGCAAAGCAATTCCCATTAAATAACTTCGATAATTTCAAAGAAAATGTAAGATATAAAACTTCCCAAGTACTTAAGTGGTGTAAATTGCTACACCAAAAGTATTCAATGATTAAAGATTATCAAATATATATTTCCAAACGTTTTATAATTTTCATAACTTTAACTTGCGTAATTAAATTAAACTTCTATAAATGCAGTTAATTCTACAGCTGTTAAATATCCCGTGCACGTTAGAAGTTCCTCGCAAGTCCAGATATGAGGTTTGACAACACTGATTAGCTTTCTTTAACTTAACGTATGTCATGATTTCTACTTGTTGCTAGTCAAAGAAAATTTCCGCATTAAGAGATGTTAAAATCTTTGGAAAATTACGAGATATTCCAGATAATTGATTCTACAAATGTTTATAAAACCTTGAAATATGCATTTTACCAGTTATGCTCTATTAAGTTCTTGAATTATATGTTACAAATTTTCGGTTCTGGTGGTGTAGTGGTAAAACTATACTTGCCTCCTAAACGCAAGATCGCGGGTTCGATTCCGGCAGGACCGATGATTTTTTCGGGCCTAAAAATCCTAAGTCCTTCCTTCGGAAGGAAATAAAGTCGTGGGTCCAGTGTCGTATATTTATGGCATGTAAAGAACCTCAAGCATGAAAAAATAGGCCTCTGAGCAAAATTTTCGACCTTTTGCGCTCTGATTTGAATGTAATGCTGATGACCTGAGAGGTTAAAGACCATCCGTAAATAAACAAAAAATAATAAATAAATAAAAAATTAAAAACCATTGCAAATTTAAATTTTCTTGTTTTAGCCCTATGAAATATTTTATTTTTATAAGTAGTAAATGCTCTGCTTAAATGATCTGAGCTCAAAGATATATTTTTCGATAGGTTGGACTTTACTGGCGTTCTATTTATAATTATAGTTTTATTTATTTTTAATTAGATAACATTAACCTATCACGAATAATTTCCAAATGGAAAGTATGCCATCATGAAATTACCTAAAACATAGCTAGTGATAGGAATGTGTTATCGCATAAAGTCGGATCACTGAGATTGCAATGCACATACTTTTTCATCATCAAAATAGCGCGTTTAGCAGAAGAAAGTAAAATGTTGTTCTAATATTAAATATGGTCCATCCTTGCAAACCGACACGTTCATAACAACGACTTATATGCTTTCGGTCTCAGTTAAGTCCGAAAACTGCACAGTGCGTTTTTTATTAGTGCACCAGCCTAAATGCTCCTACCTATTGCCTGTTTGTCTCCACAACTTTTCCAAACTTTTCTCGAAGGGTATTCATCCTGAAAAGGCATATTTATCTGCTTTGGAGAATAAATATTACATGTGCATTTTTAATTTTAGCATTCAACTTATGTTAAATCTTACATAAACAAATATTTTTCTATGATCATTAAACTTCTTAAATGAACGAAGCATTCAACGAAATATGTTTGCCAAATTGTTTCCACCGACGCCTAAAGGAACTTGGTCTTTTCAATGGGGAAGAGAAGTGTACGGGAAACGGAAACAATTCACCCAGAAAACTTTTTCCTGCTAGTAATGGAATCCAGGTCAGTTGGTTCGCAAATGTATTCTTAATATCTGAGGCGATGTATATGTATGTTGAATACAACTACAATTCATATTGGTTTCTTATAGTAAGGCATTTAGCAAACTAAAGAAGCTTTTGATATGTTGATATTTTAAATATGTTCTTTAAATTCTACGCTGTTTCACAACTTTCCCGGAATGTTCAGAGCTTAGGCACTATAAACAGATGGCATTGTTGCCTTGTTTGTGTATTGTATTTTTAAATTAGTTGCTATGTCATGATGTAGAAATAAAAATAAATAGATTTAAAACCAATATATCTATCCAAATGGACCTACGTCTATCACTCTCGGTCTCCTAACACGAACCTGCTACTTATACGTATAAAGTACATCTACTTATATCTTACTGTACGGCCTTGTGTTTATACTAAGTTTAGAGAATGTAATACAAATTTATGTGCCAGCTCTGGCAATTCTAGGAATTACACCACTTGGTTATGATATTTTTATTTTAGCAAACTACTAAACAAATGTCTACATGTTATTTTTAAGAGTGTTTAACGCCCGTTTTTAATACTGAGGCACCACAGGCGGTGGACACTGGTGATACATGCGATGAAATGATAAATTTGGAAATTATTATTTATATTTTAGGAAGGAAATGTCCCATGCCTAAATTTAGGGTACCTCCCCTGCATTTGCCATTATAAGGACTAAGGAAAACTTGGAAAAAACCTTAGTCAGGGAGGATGGTCCTAGGGGGATTTGAACCCCAGTCCTCCCGCTCATGAATTCGCGCCTTAACGACCTCGGCCACCCGTGGCGGTATCTACATGTTATGAAAATGAGATGCCAAGAGTTTGTTGAACATGATTAGAACTGTGTATTCATCAATATTAATAAATACTACTATTTTACATTCCATTATATATGCTTTCACACATAAAATTGATCTATACTATATGCTTCTGTCTTTCTCTTTAATTTGCTACAAATCTTTGCACCTGATACTACCTACCACGATAGTAGTCAGGGTGCTTGTCTGATGCATGCTAAAAAGCATAAGATTCCTCCTGTGCATTTTGTTACATTTATTTCAAATTTGTCTGTGTTTAGCACTTCCGTCGTTAAATGTTTTCACATGCCAGTTAAGTCTAATCTGGCATACTAACAGAAAAAGATATTTACACTTTAATTTTAATACTTTAATAAAACTTGCACATAATAGCTGTTTGACACTTAGGAAATTAATCCAAATTACAAAGAGATTATTTCAATTACAGGCCGGCAGACTCTGCTACGTACTGAGAGAAGGCAGTTATTTTGTTACTTTGAGACAGGTTTTACCAGCGATTCGTTTGTTACTCGTTGTTTCATTATATGTAAATTGTATGCAAAGTGTTCTTCGTTAGTTATGTCACTACATAAATATAGTCTTTTGTACATGAAACATAAATTAAAACGTATTCTTGCAGAGTGGTAGTAAAGCGATTCGCAAGAAAACTTCCCGAAAATCGTGTTCCAAGGACATAAACGTTCGCCAGCTTGTAATATACATGCGAGAGAAGGGATTTGTTAACGACAAGGAAGGGGTTCCGAACTGCCGTGTTCTTGTGGAAGAAATGATAGATGAAACACAGGACTCTCCTATGTAGATGTCGGCAATTATTGCAATTGAGAGACGTTATTTGCAATATCTCTTATAACACCGATTAATGTTTATTTTTAATTTAGTGCAATTGTATGCTTTCAGCAAAAATATGAATACTAAAACAAAAATTCAACTTTACGTGCGGTCAATCTATCTCTTATTTTTGTTGTTGTTGTTGTTGCTGCTGCTGCGGCTACACCTCCCCAGCTATCAGACCCGTTAGGGTGTCCCTTAACTCAAATATTTTCACTGTAAAAAACTGGAACCTTATGATGCAATTGTCTGTTGCGGAACCTACTTCTCTCAGCATTTATAAGAATTTATGTGGAATATTAAACACCGATTTATAGGCTTGAACTTTGAACTAAAACATGAAATCATAATGGAATTTTTCACCATTTGGATAAAATAAAAACACGTGTTTACACATGGTGTCCCAAAATCTCCGTTAAATTTTCCGAAATAGGCAATTCACATTACGCCCTAAGAGTTAGGCAGAGCAACATCCGTCAATATCTCACTGCTGAGGGCGTGCTGCAGATAATTTGTATGTATGTATATTTTCTTTGATAATGGTTCCTTTTCTTTAACTATCATTGTCTAAACGTGTTAACTACATGAACCGGTAGCAAATTAGAATCACTAACAGCTGAAAGAAAGTATAATTTAATAAAGGTGTACGAGTAGAGTAGGAAATTAACTATGCATCATTCGAATATTACTTTATTTTGTTCACGATTAGGCAATATACGAATAAGTTTCTGCACGATGCCTACATTTGCACTGGGCTCGAAGTTAGAGAAAGTTGAAAACAAATTAATATAACTTATAAGGATGTTCAGCATTATTTTAGGTCGGTCCTGTCTTTGTAGCTAATTCAAAAATAGAAAGGATTAAAGAAAGAAACGTATACAGCGTTTAATTTTCTCCATCCCTAAAATCCTTAAATATGGCACGACTTCCATAAAGGTAAATGAAATATAAATGTAAAATGTACAGAGACTAGCAACATTGTGTGTACATTACTTCAATTGTTTCAGGCATTTCGGATATTTAAAACTTAGGTATATTAATAAAGCGCCACTAGAAATAATTAATATTTAAAACTTAGGTTTACGAATTAAGCGCCACTAAATTAATTAACCAGGTCATTTTTATATTTATTTTTCATATAAAAAGTTTTCAATTCTTTCAGAAGTTAAAATTATTGTACATCGTATTTACATTTTTAATTTGGCGTAGGTTTATTAACACTCTCTAAGATTCTAAAAAACCGTCATTTAAGCACATGAACAGTAAGTATTTTCCTATACCTTGTATTTAATGACTCAAATGCGTCCTCTGCTATATTTTCAATTAAAGATGTCTATATTTAATCCAGTTCTCCAATAGCAGCATTTCCATTTGTCTCTGTCCGCATACTCAATGTTTTAAGAATTCCATTGCTGCTCCAATTCAGAAATTACATTGCTCGTTACTTTCGCGACCATTTTATCCGGAACAACAATATACAAGCGCACGTCTTAGTACTACAACGTATTTTCTTTCGCCTAATGTGAACAAAAAATATATATGGCCGAAGAACAAGGTAAGTGTAAAGTTCGATTTATATTCTTGTTCAATTGGTTGGCTACATTTAAGTTCCATAAAATATAACATTATGTAAACGTACCTTAAAACACTGCAAAAAAATTAAAGCATTTTTAATTGAATCCTTCTCAAACAGAGAGTGAGAAAACAGGACTCTCATTTCTACTTGCCACAGATTACTCTTTCATATTTAAACTCTCATGTTTACAAAGTTTGTAAGCAATCAAATGGCTTGACGTTACAGGCAGGGCTGAAAAGTGCCCTTGTGCTGCTAACGCCCAAGAGGCTAGCCAGACCCGAACGAAAGATGAAAGAACGAAACTAATCCACACGCACTTTACTTTGTAAATATAAATGAATAGGGATGGGTAAATCACTGTAATGGGGGCATTATTATACCGGTGAAATGTTGTAACAGTGGGAAATGTGCTCTTATTTCAATTCGCAACTAATTCTTATATACACACTCCAACCTTATCTGTCGGCTAACCTCGGGCAAATCCTAGAAACCGGTGGACCCAATGGTTTAGCAAGTAAATCATTTTAATTCCAATCCGCAACTAATTCAGCGAGTAAATCATTGTAATTGTGGCAAATCTCCTTTAACTCCGACAGAAATAAAAAACGCCATACGATGGTAGTATTCGAACCCACTAAGCATGACGCTCTAATCGCCTGAGCTATTGCTCCATTGACTCTGATGCGTTATTATCTAGCTTAGCTGTGCCAGTCAATATCTTCGGCCCTCTCCGCTGTCACTCACTTCTGGCTAGCAGCTCGGGCGCTAGCAGCACAAGGTCACTTATTGGCCCTGCCTGTAACGTCACCTATCAAACGAGGCTCGCTATTATATTAAGTTAAGAAAAACATGGTTAAAATGTAGCTAGCTAAAATCTTTGAGCAAACTCCTCCAATTGATCGTTTCTATTGGGTTCAGTTTCACAAAGAATTAAGAATCGCTAGTAATTACTGAATAATTGCTGGTTGGTGTCTTGTGCACGAGAGGAAAGAATAGATCGGCATTCCCTAGTGGCGTTCTTATACAAACAACTTTTCAATTCTGCTCAGTCATTCGTAGAATACTTATAACCAGCAAATATAAGGCAGGCCCATTAGCAGTAGTTACGTCTTTATATTAGGAATGCGCTAATAACTTCACTATAGCAGAAATATATTAGACATAAACTTACATATTAAATAAGTTTTTAATGAGTTTATTTTCAAATGAGCATGAATATGAACTTGTTCCGCTGCTTCATTGCCATACGACAGGTGACTACGGTATCAGGACAAGTAGTGCTGTGAAATCCTCTTTGCCTGCAACAGCGCTGAGATGGTATTATTTCTTCCTCTTCCATGTAGCGAAACAGGGAAATATCTATCCACGACAGCTCATCGAACATAAAACTCTTGAAGAGCTATTTGCAGCACGTCTATGAGACGTTTCACGGCGAACAACAGCGTAAACTCCCCGTTTCCTTGCGACTAACATGTGTTGTTCCTCATATCAATTTGCTTACGGACTACTGATGCAGATGGCGGAGTTTCAAAAGGAGAAGGCATACAGTACAAGCAAGTACACTAAACTATTATTCATCACTCACTTCTAAGCTGCTTATAATATGACAGCAGCACTTGAAATAAATTACATGTTATGCAGAATCTCAAGAGGAAATGAGAAGGCTATTGTTGTATTGCTAAAGTCTCACTCCGAAAATTCATTTATTATCACATGAGATATAATGACGTTTATGCATTCTCGAATTGTCCGTAGTTCACGGCTTATCACTAAAAGTATCAGTAAGAAATTATGCAAATTATGTAGCTTTGCTAAGCTGTTAAATCACATTCTCCTGTAATTTAGTGAAAGTGTGCACAGTTTATTTTCAATGATAAAAATATATAACAATGAACGTTACTGAAAGGCAGTTTTTAGGATGCCTAAAAATTTACATTTTTTTTCTTTTGTTGTCCTGGCATCTCTTATGGAGTTAAAACTATTTTGTAAGTTATGTGTCCCTCAAAATTTAAAAAAAAAAAAAATCCATTGTTTGCCAAAAAATGTTTTTATGACAGTATAATTTGATATAGGACCTTGTCTCTTTTCCATTCGTCTCTATCCCTAACTTCTATAGTATTTGCAATCTTCTCTTACAGTATTATTCAGTCTTTTCCTTAGTTACCTATTGATTTTTTATTTCTAGTATGTGCTTTCGAATAAATTACTCTGCCTGCATCGTACAAGTTCTGCTCTTGTAATCGCTTTAAACACACTCTCAATGAAAAGTCCACATATTTCACTAATATGTCGTGTTTTTTTTACCTGTAGTTTTATCTTAACTGGACCCCACATTCGCATCAATGCAAAATATTACCGGCAACTCCAGTGCTTCCATTGAGCGCTAAACTTTTTCATTTATAGTTCCATGGAATCCATTTATTTTATATAAATGTATTTTTATTATTGATGAATATATTTTATTTAAAAATGCATAATTTTAACATATTAATATTATGTTTAATTTTGCTAAAGTTATTCCTTTCATAACTTTTCATCTTGCTCGGCTCAATCAATATGCACGTTGATTTCTTTGCAAATTACAGCATCTATTATTTCTATTATACTTCCATTAATGAGTATGGTTTTATGTTTAGTGGGTTTTTTTTTTTTTTTTTTTTTTAACTTTAAGCATTGTTTGGGGTTTAACAGTATATGTAAAGAATCATTGTTTGCACAGCCAATGTTATCTGTTTGCTTAATTCTTTATTTAATATAATCCTATATATACTTATAATGTCTTATTGTTTCTCATGGCTTTGAAAAATGTGCATTATTTTGATGTTAACCTAATTTTAAGCGCTCTTATCGCCGGTTTACATAACGTGGATTTATCTTAATACTTATAACAGCCAATTTATCGTTAAGTATGCCGGTTGAAGGTTTTCGCTTCCAACATTCTCGATATTCCAGTAATTTAGCTGGTTAGCAAAATAAATTTCAAGTACTTTGCAGTTTTTTGATCCATTGAATTTACATGCCTCCGGCTGTGACCGCAAGTAGTTAAAAATGTTGTTTCAAAGATAATAGATGTTATCATAAATAGTTTAGCTATGTACATTGTTTTCATGTCCTCGATAGTTGGCATTTTACCGCTATTCATTAAAGTTGGGCTTCTGACTCAACAGTACCAAATTTCAATGGCAATTTCGTTTCTTTAATGGCAGCTTTGATTATACAGCCATGTGATTGAGCCCGAGGATATAAAGCGTACTAGGAACCACTGAAGTGCTTATTATAGTGCAAGTCCTTATAGAGAACAACAATTCAAGGGATTAATTTCAAAGCTAATGATCTTAGTCATGGAGTCCTTCCCGCAAAATCCACTTTCCTTTGAGAGTGATATGTAAGTAAATTCTCCAAAGCTCAGTGGCGCTTATTGAACGATGATACGGCTATCTTGGCATCGCAGCATATACGCAAGCAAAACGATAATGCCTTAAAAATGCATTTGCTTACGTTGGAGTTTTATAAACTGCATAAAGGTCGTGTCACCCATGCACATGATTTAATGAGAAGCGGCATAATGGGTTGATGGGTAAATTTCAAAGGACATTATTTGCGCCGTATCTGTAATCGATATGTTTCAAAATGTTGAAACAGCATCAAATTATGAATACCATTGGTGAAAAGTCAATTTTAGTATACTGTTTTTTGTTAAAATAATAATTATACTTTGCCGCAAGAAGTGTTACAATTGTTTTAAATTAGTACATATAATATACAATTAATGTTCAAGAAACTGTTGGCTAAATATTCTTCCTCTAAGGCGACTAAAGTACATTATGCATCTACATAAAATGTTCTTGGTTTTTCAAATTATTATCTTGAAATTTCAAATCATAAACACGTGGTTCTGGAACTTAAATGTATATTTTACCTATAATTATATATTTATTTATAAAATAAGCTCTGTGTTTACATACGTTTCTGTTAAAAAAAATTAGAGTGCATTTCCATTTGTCAATTGATCAAGTGCGCAGTCTCGGCAGTCTTTGAGACGTTAAGCTTACATATGTAACGAAAAGGCACTACACAGATCCTCCAAATTGATTTTATATACTTTTACCTTAAAGTGTGTTGTGATCGCTAAATGGTTGAGATAATTGACTATTAAAATACTAACAAAAAGTCAACATAAAAAGGATTAACATAACATAAACTCAGTTCTAAGCATTTAGTTACCTTCGGTGTTTGTTCTTAATTTCTAAAATATAGCTTTGTGCTGCAGCAGTTGGCAAAGAGATCAAAGTACAGGCAGTTCTTCTTAATTAAGGCTTATCCTTCCCAGACTAATCATTATTTTGCCATTTATATGTGCATTAAACCTAAAAAATTTGAGAAATAGAAGCATGTTGTTTAGTGACGCACAAATGAACAGTCCAATTATGTGATTGTTTTACTATAAGAATCGTGCATTTATTTTCTTTTCTCCGGTTCATCCGTGCGAGTCTTTTAAAACAAGGAACTAGAAATAAAAATATAAAATCGTAACCTTAAAAATAACATACATAGAAAAAACTAATTTTACATAAAAGCAATCTGAAGTTTACACTGGATTATACTTGAAAGCTGTATTCTAAATTTAATATGTTTTGGCTATTATATGCTATCAATAGAACCCAGATATTCAGGCACTAAAAACTTAAAAAATAGGAAGGCGAAAGGGCACTAAAGACATGAAAAATAAGCACTTGAATAGACATTAAAACCACAAAATATACACTAAAAGTACTATAGGCAATTCAATGGGCACTTCAATAGGCATTAAAACTGCAAAATAGAGCCTTAAAATAGGCACTAAAATAAAAAAACAGACATTTTCAAAGGCATTTAAATATAATTATTTGTTTAAAAGATAATATGGGGCAATATTGTGGACCTTGAATTAAAATTTGCGTATTTGTATTTCTAATGCGAAATAAGTAAAATAGATTATCAAGTTCAAAGTGACAATGCCGAGATTGATGAAATGGTTTTTTCCCAAATTTTCTGAAGTAAAGGACGTTCTCCTGTCATTCAAAATAACCTTGTACCTAGAGATAGTCCTTTCATATTCATTTGCAGTGTTGAAGCTGGTGATCTCTGAAGGAGAACCTTTAACAGCCATCCAGGATTTCTTTTCAGCGTACTTGCAAATTTGGAAGTCACCGACTAGCCTGCCCAGCCAGGTACTTTACCCAAATTGCTGACATTTTCAATGACTTCCATAACGGAAATATCTCTGCTTTTCAATTTCTTTAGCATTTTTGGCAGCAGTACATAATGAGCCTGTATGAGAATTGAGCTCTTCGAACAAATTTCCCTGCTTTAAACGGAGTAAAGACCATACACCAATATACCAATAGGAAACCAGTAACAAATATTGTGAACGTTCTTCTAGAGCAGGGTTGCATTATTCACTATCAGCACAATTTCCGCGATGGCATCTATAGTAGCGCCAAATGGATCCTACATTCCTGAATTCTTTACTGTTTACTGATTTAGCAGTGTTTGAATGTGATGCACTCTTCAACATTGACAGTCCGCACGTTTGGATTGACGAGAATGTCACATTATCGCAAGCACATCAACAGAGGTTCCAAGTTAATGTGTGAACAAGTGTAGTTGATTACTGTCTCCTGCCTGTCCAGTCATATTGCAATACCTACTACAAGTTTCTCAGTACAATTTTATCTGAAATATTGGAAGACGTGCCACTTGCTACAAGATAACGAATATGGTACCGGCATAATGGAGTGCCGGAACACTTTATTGTTTGTATCATGGGTACTTAAACGAATCATTTCCAAGAAAGGGGATAAGTAAGGTTGGTCATGTATGATGGCCTCCATAATTTGTCTCCTCTGGGTTTGTGTGCTGGGTCGAATGCGTGATCTTAGTTTACGTGATTCAAGTTGGAAGTGAAGAACATTTGGTAGCCAGGACAGTTTCAGCAGCAGAGAACATTAAAGACATTCTATCGTCTTTGACAGCATTAAATAGTCCTTGATCCGAATATGTAAACTTTATGTTAAGGTTAAGGGAGGCAATTTTAAAACTCTTTTATTAACTAAAAAAAAGACTATAAACATTTTGTAAGTCTGCCAAGGTTTTCTTTACTTAAAATGTTGCATACTCAGTAAAATGTAGTATTAGAAGTAATGCTTGTTATCGTTTCCGTGCAAGCTCTCAAAGTTTGACGGTTTAATTTTTTCCACTCTGTATATGTGAAGCAGCACTCAAATGGAAACTAAGAAATAATATTGTTTGTTACTGCTCTTGTGACCATATTTTCATGTGTGTGTGCTCTTAAAACTGAATGGAGTTAAACGGTTCAATAATTTTCGGGCGTAAGTATGGCTTACTTCGGAAGGGAGTAAAGCTGTTGATCCCTTGTTGATTTACGGCATATAAATGAACTTCATGTCTGAAAGAAGAAGCCACTGAGAAAACATTATCGGCTGTTTCACTCCCTGAATTGAATGGGACGCTAATGACCAAAGGTGTTAAAAGAGTGCCCTTAAATGAAATGTACTAACCGTTCTAATTCAAGCAAACCGTTCCTGTTCTTGGTAATTTTTTCTTGCTGAGCTAGTAGTTGCACATAAATCACAGGATTCGCCATTTTTTGGCTTATAAAACTGAATGTCATGACTTTAAACACCATCACTTTTACAAAAGTGTTTATGATGATTTTTATAAATAGGAATTTGCAAAATAATATAGCACTACTTCATAACTTCACTACAGCTTAGCAATTTGCACGGATTTTGACTGCAAGCTGCACTTCATACTTCCGTATATATTTCTCTGAATGTAACGTTTTTCACATTCATTCAAAAATGCATTTATATTATAAAAGATATGCATTGTGAATGCAATTTTTTAATATTTAGCAGTATACCCAGCGTAAATCACCGTAATGCACACCGAGTTCACCACTAATTAACTTCATGGAGTCATAAACTTGTAGTAAAACAATACAGCACTTTGTTTAAACCGTAGAACGAATGCATCACATCTCTGTTTTAATGAAATAAAACCTTTATCGCATGCAGTAGTTAAGTGCACCACAGCACACAACAGGTGGTTAGATCAATATCTTCGGCATTAGTATATCCAAAATCCTCAGATTAAAGCTGTATTAAACGCCATGGCGTGGAGCTTCATATAATAGAGGATGAAATGCAATTGATTTTGTATCTCCTAACAACTATCGTTTTATTAAAGCTGTGTAAAATCGTGTTAAGTTGAATTTACAGTGCAGTGATTACGATCTAATGTGTCAGATATAAACGCAGACCAAAATCAGTCTAGTTAATAGAAGCAATTATCTGTGAAATACTGATGTGCTACCAACCAGAGAAAAAAATATGGACATGTAAACAATAGGTTTTCGATATTATCTGAGCGTACGTAATGCACCTTCTGTTTTCTTAGCGCGTTGAACACGCTTTTCGTGTTTTCAAGTTTCGAATAATTTTTCCCGTTTAGTCACAGTTTTGTTAAATGAAAACGCTGGCAGCCGATCACGTGATACGGAATTTTAATCAGATTTAAATAATATATACTTTATTTATATTATTTATAGAAAAACCACTGATATTTTATTTTATGCAACTATACTGTTATTAAATAATATTTCTAATTCTTTCCGAAATCTTGATCAAATGCCAAAATAATACTTGGAGGCCGATTTTCAGAAATTACTTTCATTGACATGTCAGTACAAAATCATCATGATTGAAATACGCATTAGATATTCGGGTCTATTATGAGAAAGAACAAAAACAAAAGGTGTAGTGATATAACTGATTTAAAAGGTAATAAAACGTTTTCCGGCGGTAAAGTTTTGCGACAAATAGTTTGGTCAACTGAGCGGTTTTAAATTCAATACTCTCTAAAATAAGTCCCATGGAGGTATAAAACGTTAGGTCTCATTGTATTATTATACACTTCTCCAATTCGTTTAACTCGGGCGTGTATTTTATCTCCCCTAATAGCAGAATTCTATTCTTATCTTCATGACACGCCACAGTAACTACACCCATAAAGGCGTTCCAGAAAAGCGCATTTCATTTTTGTCTCTTTAGTAATAGTAGATGAATAGTAATGTTATAAAATACGCATTAAAAATATATTTTATGCATGAGTCGTCGACCATACATGCTTGATTATAATACACAATTAGAGAGAGGAAAATAATATGAATATAAAGCAATAATAATAAAAAAATTAAATGGGAAGAACTGTATTTATGGACATATGATTGAAAACAACCATTATATCATTTACAATTGTTATTGCGTTCTAACCAGAAAACAAATTGCTTCAAGTTCCACGAATTTTGGCCAGAAAATACCTGTATGCAACCAATATTGCGATCCATAAATAGGTCCCAGCATGCCAGTGGACGTGTAATTGCATGAAAATATGTTTCTGGAAACGGCGTTTTCTCAGGTGTTGCCAGCGGATACATTCGTCCAGAATATGCCACATTCCTCATTCCCTCCATAAAATGGGTAGATTCTCTTACCAGAAGTATCCGTTATTTTTGAGTCTTCGAAACTCCCTGACTAAACCAGACCATGCCTTATCTTGCCTTTCTTCCTAAAACGACTATATCACTTTTGTATTACATTCTCCTCGATTCCCTGCTTGCTGATATGCTCTAGACTTGTTCTAACCTTCTTCCACGCATTTTTATTATTTCCATTCCCTCGTTGCAATATTCAACTCAGGCCAACTCTTCCCACCTCTGCAGCCCAAAAAGATGGCAATTACATTTTGTATCTGCTGTCTATAGCATTTAGCGAGAGGTGTGGACTGGTCTCCCTGCATTAGTCTAAGTTTGTATTTCACATCGCTTGTTTTACTATTAACGGTATCTTCATACCAACCCACATTCCTAATGATCCCATAGTTTGGCGTTCCTTTGGAGAATCGAAGAATACTTTTTCAAAAATCGACTTCAATTCTATTTATATTTTCAGCTCTACCTCATCCCCATGTGTAACTTCCATATTGGAGAATAACTTAATATAGTAGTGTACATCCTCTCTAGTGCACCTACTGGTATATCTCGAATGCAAGTCAAAACACGTAGTAGCCCATTTAGTTGACCTCGTGCTTTATAATCAATAACATATAAGTGCTTATTCCATTTTCCACTCATATTAAAGGTTACTGCCAAATAACTAAAGCGTTTAACATTTGGTATTTCTTGTCATCTGTAGTATCATTGTTCATCTCTGTTGTACATGTAGTCATTTTTAAAAAGAAATTGATTTTTTTAATATTTATCGTCATACCATGTCAGGCAAAAATTTTCTAGGACGTAAATGCCGTTCTGCAAACTATCTCTTGTTAAATAGAAGAAACAAATCCTTAGCGTACAAAAGAACAGTACATCCCACTGCAGGACATTCATTTCCTCCGCTAACAGGGCATCGGAAATATCATCTATAAAAAACTAATAATGGAGATAGAATAATCCCTGACGAACTCCTCCACTGACTGATCTACATTTTGATATACTGTTTTGGTCTATCTCAAAATAATATGATCCCAAATTTGAAATATAATATTCCCATACAGGGATACGTATGTTTCTTTGCATTATATATGGTCAGGAGTGCCTGTTTTTTTTTTTTTTTTTTTTTGTCATGTAAAAATCCCAAACTTTCTACTCACTATAAGGTAACCAATCAGTATCAAGTGTCTTCTTTAAAGTGAGTCCTCATTTATTAAAATATATGTGTTTTATGTTGCTAGAGTTAAGTTCGGCCATATATTATTTCTCACTCCATTTTCATTAGTAATAGTAAAATATAGTGCCAATATAAATATATATTCTTTGCAAAAGAACAGCCTCTGAAAGTTAAATTATGATTTCCTCTTGTATATTTCAAAGTTTTAAACTATATGGCCAGGAGTGCGTGTCTTTGGGAGCAAAAATCCCAACTTTCACTTCACAAAAAAAGATATCCATTCAGTTGAACTAACGATTATTCTGAAAGTTTTTTATTAGTGTTTAACGCCTGTTTTACTACAGAGGCACCACAGGCGGCTTTTGAAAGTGGGTTAAGGGATTATACGTATGTGACATAGGATTTTTCCCCATTTTTTCAAACATTTTTGTGGATGTTCCACCTGAGGGGAGTGTGTTAGTGGGGGGGAGAGAATTCGTACCATCACTTCAGTTGGAAATATATCAGCCATGGCAAGCACCCAACAGCGCATTATTGAATCGTTAGCGTTCTGGGTAGATCACGTAGACAGACTAAGTAACGTATTTGATTTCGATAAGTGAACACGAAGCGTTCAACAGCAGTTGGAACGGGAAAGAATAGTAGCGGCTGGATATATCTGGTGTATGGAGAGGGGTTCGATGCCGACAGATGTGTTAACGATGATAGAATCATTTTTCATATCAAATTGTATGGGATATTTACGGATAATGACGGTGAGTAAATTAAATGAACAAAGGAATAATATATTTTAATGTCAATAATGGTGAACGAAAAAAAAGCTTTTTAGAAGTGTCTTTTAAAGTGGGCGTTTGACGAAGCTAGTGTAGAATCACAAAGCTTGCAAGATGAAAATATAAGTGTGCCCGTATGTGAGAGTGCATGTAAGCTTATGTTAATGAAAATATTTAAAAACCTTTCGATAGAGTTATCATTGAAGTAAAGACAGTAAAACGGATTATTTTGTGTGAACACCGGGGTACAGTTTTATTGTGTAATATTCAGTTTAATGAATATATGGAATAAAATCATTACATATGCCGTTTTCACAAATGTGGTAAAAGAAATACCGCCCTTTAAACCCACATTTTGTTACAGAACATAGAAGCACAGCATAGAGCATTAAATATAGCGATATTTTCCCTAAAGTTTAGAGGAATTGTTTATAATACTTAATTTCTATTCCAAAAATTATCTGGGAATATATTATTAATTTTCAGACAGTGAAGACTGTACCATAATTAAATCATTTTACAGCATTTCCAGCTTTGTAACATTCCCTTATTCACATATTCACTTACGTATCCTATTTGAAGAAAATGGAGCGAAACCGAGGAATTCTCATGTAATATTTTGATATCCTACTGTTATATCTTTAATCAGTTTTTTTTTATTGATTTATTTATGGACGCTCTTTAACAGCTCAGGTCATCAGCGCCCCATTCAACTCAGGGCGTGAAACGGCGACAAATGTTGCTCAGAGGCCTCTCTTTCTGGCCGGGTTTGAACCCACGTTCTTGGGTATAGGAGGCAAATATGGTAACCACTACACCACCAGGACCGACAATCAGGGTTTGCATGTAAACTCAAAAATTAATAAAAGAAAACTTTAAGATTACTTTTAATTTTGTATGATTTTAGGGGAGACAGTTTCATATCTTGTAGAAAATTAAATTTCGCTCATGAAAAGTTAAACCGGAATCTTCACTTGTAACACTAGTTACCCCTCCCGACCACGCCACCAGTCACGTGACATTCTCACTACCCTAATCCCAAGCTATTACCTGATGTATATGCCGCCGATCCTACATAAATACTAAGTGAGATTGAATAGAGGAAAGTTACTTTGCGCCGGCATACTTGGCCGGCAAACGTTTACCTACATAACATTGTGAAATTAACGTGTTTTAATTACATCTTATTATTTCAATGTAGTGACAATTATTTGTTTACAATCACTCAATGTGCCTATCCCCTTATATTTTTAAATATATTTAGCAGTAAAAATGTTCTTTCTGCAACATTCCAAAGTTAAGATTTTTTTTTTTTTTTGCACTACCGTATGTTAAAACTGAATCGAGGGAAAAAAATATTCTTTTTTGCAATATTAACGAAACATTTTGACAAATTTACTGAATTTCAGTTAATGAGGATGGCTTCTTCTACTGCGTATACGCGACCCATCATAGATTTCATTTGGTTTTATTCATCACCTTGTCCCGATAAGCAGCTGTCTCTAAACGCAGACAGAAAAACCGTTGGACAGAATTTCTTAAAACATGGAAAATTATTTTAAGAGCCATTTTGCCCGGGATAGAAAACAATGGCAGATTGACCCAAGGTGGGAACAATGACATAAAATACCTGACCCTAACAGCCCATAGAAAATCGCTTTAAAGACAAGAGTTTGCAAAACATGAGAATGCTTTTAACAACCTTTTCGCCCGGGAGAGAAAACAATAGCAGGCAGACAAAACTGGAAACAATAAAAGTTAAAAATAGCTGGGAGGGTGCGAAAGCTTTCAGACAGAGGGAGTCTAAAGAGGATGAAACCTGATTGAGATCAAATACATATACCAACACAACTTTCACCAACGCTCAGTAAGTCGACGGAGCCAGAGGTTGAAATACCCCCGCTGCAGTCCGCTTAGGGTACGCTCTTTTGTATTTTTCCTAACACATTGATACATGTGCACAGAAAAGATATAAAATTTATTTTTGCATCATAAAAATGTAATTTGCGTTTTAGCAAAGTTTTTACATTTTAGCAATGTCATTTGCATTTTATCCATTTTTTGTATTTTAACAATGTTTTACGGGTCGTAACAATTATTTGCATAATTACATTTTATATCGTAACAATACTTTTGCATTTTAACAATGTCATGTGCATTTTAATAATGACACGTACTTTTATCAATATCTTTGGCATTTTTTCAATTTTTTTAAATTTTATTTTATTTTATTTTATTTTGTATTTCAACGATGCTTTTCGTCGTGAACAATTTTTGGATAAATATAACATATGTTGGTTAGTTATTTTTTTTTTTCATTTTAGCTCTGTCATTTGCATAATTACAATATTTTTTTGCAAATTAAAAGTCAAATGCGGAGCGAAAATATTGAAACATAACTGAGGAATATTTTAACAACCTGCTTCATATCCACCAAAATAATGCTCACCCCACACAAATTTTTTTATAATCAATAAAAATAAAACCCCGAATGTCAATGTTAAATAAAATATATGCCCGAAGGTCAAAAAAATTCCACCGCAAAGGATAAAAGTATTTTTAAACTAGAATTCCAAAACATCGCCACATTAAAAAAAAAAATTTTAAAACAGGAACTTACTGCCATGGGTGGTCGTTAAGGCGCGGACTCGAGAGTGGGAGGTCTGGGGTTCGATTCCCACCAGGACCGTTCTTCCTTACTGTTTTCTTCCAGGTTTTCCTCAATCCTCATAAATGGCAAAAGCCAGGGAGGTACCCTAAACTTAAGCCTGGAACGTTTCCTTACGTAAAAAATATCCCTTCCCAATTTATCATTTCATCTCACATATGATCAATGTCACCGCCTTTGATGCCTCAGTACTAAAAACGGGCGTTAAACACTACTTAAAAAATACAGGAACATGTAAAGCATCACCCTACTCCATTAACTCACCCCTCTCCAATAAATAACAAAAAGTCCCTTCTTGGGCTGATCTTTATCCCGGGAAATGCATACCACTGAAGATCGGGAAAATCTACACTTCGGTAATGCAGTGACATTTCACTCAGGAGTCTTTGCACAAAAGCCACATCCTAAATCCTGAAAGCTTTTTAAGTGGTGAACTTGTCCAGAATTCATGTCTTTCCGTCGGTTTTTCGGACAGAAAATGTTCGACTATCGACGTGAACCGTTGCTGCGTGGGCGTGGAAGGCAACCACGCTTTCTTCAGTTACTTTTTTGTCCCAGGGTTTCCGCCGTCTTCGTCGTCTTCTTCAGACTAAAACCCTCCATTTGCAAGTATGAACACGCTTTGCTGAGGAATTTGCCTTAAACCGAGCTTCGTGATTGGTTCGACAGTTATCAGCCGTCATTTTCGGCCTGATGTTGGTGTGTTGTGCCTGATGCTAGGTATGGAGAACATTTTAAAAATATATATTTTAATTTAGTTCATATGCCTGGTCGGTGTGCATTTGGTTGTACACCTCCAAGCGTTAAGTTATATCAAATTCCTTCAGGAAAATACGACGTCTAAAGACAAAATATTTGGATTCACAAAATTGGAAGAAATAACTGGATTTCATCTAAACTCTCGACTGTGTTATGTAAGTTTTATGTAAGATTTGTTCTTATGTTAAATATTAAATAGAATGGGCTACCTTAAATTTAACGCTTAGTTTTGGGTAATTTCATACGTGAAAATACATAATAGGAATGTCGAAAAAGCCGAACTTGATGCCTAAAACAAAGTTATAAATATTTTTAAATCTTGGCGTATGCTTATTGCATTTCATTGTGGAAGAAGATTGTGGGGTTTATTGAGAATTTAGTTCTTATAAGTTCTTTAAATTATTAAAATATGGCTACAGTGACACAAAGTTTTTGTTTTCATAACAGTGTTTAACGTCCGTTTATACCACTGAGGAACCACAGGCGCTGGACACTGATATATGAGATGACATGATATATTGGGAAATTATTTTTTAAGGAAGGAAATGTTCCGGGCCTACGCTTAGGGTACCTCCCCTGCATTTTCCATTTATGAGGACTTGGGAAAATCTGGAAAAAAATCAGTCAGGGAGGACAGTCCAGGCGAGCTTCGAACTCCGAACCTCCCGCTCATGAGTCCGCGCCTTAACGACCTCGGCCACCCGTGGCGGTCATGACACAAAGTGAAACATTACTAGTTTTATTTAGTTTGGTAAAGAATAAATATTTGACGCTTTAATCAGCATTTAATTCAAAACACCAAAGATTGTATGCTAAAACAAGAAATTAACATATTAAAAAAATAAATAGTGTATTTGCATTAGCAATCCAAAATAAATGTATTGTACATTTCCAAAGGAAATAATAGCATTGTTAACCCTCATTCCTATGTAATTGTAACATTGCCAAAAAAAGATAAAGTTAAATGTTATTAACATGCTCTTATATGTAAATTAATAATAACTGGATTTTTTTAATTTAATGCTTTAGGGTATAATATACTTCTTTCTTTTATCCGTCCAGCTTCCCACTCTCTCTCTCTCTCTCTCTCTCTCTCTCTCTCTCTCTCTCTCTATTTATACATTTTAGTTTATACATTTTTTGTAAATTTGAAATATAATCAAAGTTTTAAATTAATTAAGGTACATAATACTTCTTTCCCTAATCTTCCCACTTTTCTCTTAATCTATACAGCTATACTATATACCGCCACGGGTGGCCGAGGTCGTTAAGGCACGGACTCGTGAGCGGGAGGTCTGCGGTTCGAGTCCCGCCAGGACCGTCCTCCCTGATTGGGGTTTTTTCCAGGTTTTCCTCAGTCTTCATAACTGGCAAATGCCGGGGAGGTACCTAAACTTAGGCCTGGAACGCTTCCTTCCTTCAAAAAAAAATCCTTTCCCAATATATCATTTCATTTCATGTATCATCAGTGTCCACCGCCTGTGGTGCCTCAGTAGTAAAAACGGGCGTTAAACACTACTCAAAAGCTATACTATATTATACAATTTTTTAAAATTTTATAAATGCATTATTTTTATGCTTTAGCGTAAAAATGCTTCTTTCCTTTTTACCTGCAACTCCCTTTCTCTCTATCATTATACATATGCCTCGTTATGCAAATTTGCAATGTATGAAATGCTTAAATTCTCCTGTACATTGCCCTCAAACTCTAATACTCTCTATATATTGCTTAACATTTATATATAAATCCACAATATATGAAATGTTTTTATTTAAAGTTTTATATGCTAAATGTGCCTTTACCTTTAATCACCATCTTCTCTCTCTTATATTTATACTTTTAATTATAAATATGCCATATATATATATATATATATATATATTGGATTTAATTTAATGTTTTAAGCTATAATATGCTTCTTAACTGTGTCCCTCATCTTTTCTTTCTCCCTCTCTATTTATACATATGCTTTTTACATAAATTTAAAAAAAAACGTTGAAAGTTTAATTTTTAGCAATAGGGGAATACCGTAATGTTTCTTTGCATTCTGTTTTATCTTCTCTCTTTCAGCCTACTGGTGTGTTTTTAAATGTAAATTTGCACTAAGGGGAAAATATTTTATTTCAATGCTTAATATAGAAAATATCTCTTTCTCTTGTTTCTAAACCTTCTCTCTCTCTCTCTCTCTCTCTCTCTCTCTCTCTCTCTCCCTCCCTTTCCCTGTAGACATGCTTTTATATGTAAATTCACAATACATTTAAACTGAATGTAATTGACGAGGCCTACGTTTGATATTACGATTTCTGTTTCAACCGATGACAGCCTTTTCCACTGCCGGCAAATGACCCATAATCGGCCACGTAATCTGAATGCCGTATTATGCGAAAGTGACGCAACTATAATTGACACACACTCAAAAGTGTGCATTTTCTGTCTGACCTGGGTCTCCTAATGCAAAAAAGAAGAACATGAGCAGGCAGGCGCAGAAGGTATCATTCAACAGTATAACATACATATTTTAGGAGTTGGTTGTATGACAATAGGGTAAAACGACATAAACTTAACTCGCACTCTTATGGCAGTTAGAGACAGGCCAACTATGGGGCCTGTCCATTCTTGTATATAGAGGGCTTTACTTCAGACCAAGAAGGGGCACAGGAAGTAAACCCGCCATATGATTACACGACAGAATGTAAATAGACAGGTGAATTTATTGACAAAGTTCTCTTTACAAAGGGGCGATTGTTCGACTCAGGAAATGAATGCCCGTATCCCTTGGACTACTTGTTAATTAACTCTCCGTATCGGCTAGCTATTTACTTGTGAAGGACGCGAGCTTCCGTGGCTGAAAACAATCACTCTGTTGTCTAAGTGGCGCGTCGGTCCTGGTGGTGTAGTGCTAACCATTTTTGCCTCCTAAACTCAAGATCACGGGTTCGATCCCGGCCAGGACCGATGGATTTTTTTCGGGAGTAAAAATTCTAAGTATGACTTCCTTCATAAGGGAAGTAAAGCGGCGGGTCCCATATCGTACATTTACGGCACGATAAAGAACCTCAAACCTAAAAGAAAAGGCCTCTGAGCAAAATTTGTCGGCCGTTTCACGTCCTGAATTGAATGGGGCGCTAATAACCTGAGATGTTAAAGAGCGTCCATAAATAAACCAAATCAAAATCTAAGGGGCGTGTGGTAGTAAGACCTCGATAAGAACTAATTTGCAGTCCAACTCTCGCGTAGGTATTTACAAAACTCGCATTCGCTTATCCCTAAATTATTGCACGAGAATTTCACTACAGTATCCCGCAAGAATTATGAATTATACGTGGAAGGCATTAATTGCTGGCGTACTTATAACTTTCTGACGACGATCGAATGACAAATGCCTATATAATCTTTCTGGACTCAACAACTGCGTAGAATGGCTTAGGACTGCTTGAGTAATTAACTGGATAATAATAATTCTGCTGGACACTGCTTCAACTGAGCAGCAATATACATCCGCCCTTATCGTCGCTGGCCACGTGCTTAATCTAGACGCCAAAGGGTTCAAACATGTAAGCGCAAAAGCATCCCCGGCTTCCAAAATGCAAACTTCTTTCTGCTGATTAGTCCGCTGCTATCGAACGATTCAATGGAGGCGCGAAACTCCAACCGCCAACTGACTCAATTTTGAAAACTCTGACTCACGGCGTCAGGAAAAACCCATTATGTAGCTTAGGCTGCCCAGGTGTTCCCTTTCGTTTGTGCTCTTATGTAACAAATAAAACCTAAAAACGCTTCTTTGGCATTCATTTTCCGACTAGCATAAAATTGCAACTTATCTTTACTATTTATACTTTAGTAATGTATCAGAAATTACTAGAGATTCCCCGGCTATTTATATAATTAAATACAGCCCTCTAGTTTCTCTCTGAAAACAATAAAATTAACGTAATACACATAAATATTAAAATACCCTGGGGCCGTCGATTATAAATTCGGTTACTGTTCAAGTCGGTCCTAGGGGTGTAGTAGTAATCATGCTTGCCTCTTAAACCCAAGATCGTGGATTCAAACCCGGCCTGGATCGATGAATTTTTCGGAAGTAAAAATCCTAAGTATGGCTTCCTTTGAAAGGTAAGTAAAGCCGTGGGTCTCGTGTCGTACATTTACAGCACGAAAAAGAACTTCAAGCGTGAAAGAAGAGGCTTATGAGCAAAATTTGTCTGCCGTTTTACGCCCTGATTTCAATGGAACGCTGACGACCTTAGATTTTAAAGAGCGTCCGTAAATAAACAAAATTAAATAAATATTACAATCCATAGCCACCCATTTTACAAAGATACTCAGCCTTTAACATATCCTCCCAAATGAGACTAAAATGTTGTCCGGACTAGGGTGATTAATAATCAGACTATCGCAAGTTCTAATGATTCATGAATACGAGTCCGCTCTTAGCCTACCGGAAGTCACTAGCTGATCCGTACTAAGAACATCCATGAATACGACCCATAAATATTTAAACTCCCTCAATAATCGCATGTGTAACACCTTATTGTTGGTACATGAAAAGCACAAAGATAAGCGTGCCAGACTCCGGTTAACCAGAATCAATGCAGTCAGTCTCATCTGAACGAATTCTGCGCTGCATCATATGCGAATTTGAGTTTGAATTGAATTTTCTCTCATTAATCCAAAATGATAAATTATGCAATTCTTCTAACAGAGTTCAAGTACAAAAAACCTCCTTTTATTACCCGTTTCAGCTAACTGTATTGCTGATCATGGGATCGTTAAGAAAGCTAGGCGATTACAAGATGCGAGACGAATGGCGAATTTGAAAGCCTAGTATATAGCTATATTGTTTAAATAGTTGTAAACCTTGTGTAGTTCGAATGATTTGTGAAAATGACATGTCATACATAAGCCATTAGTACCAAACAATGTACTATATAACAATGGCAACGCTTAAGAAATAACACATAAATTTTGTCAGTGTTTTAACACGCCGAACGAAATTACCGTAATCAAGTACTTGTTTCAGTGAATCGATATTTCAGCAGCGAGTGCAAGGTATGACGTAGTATGTCGTAATCAGTTATTTAATGAGTGCGTCAGGTAAAGCAAGTTAGACAGGTAATATAGTGTTGGGCCCAATCATAAAATGATCTAAATAGTCTATAATACAACAAATAAGTGTATACTTTTATTTCTCAAAGCCATTATAAAAATAGGAATATAATTTGACTAGGGTCTCTTGATTGGGTCCATCAAATTAAGAACCATTATATTTTTATTTGAAAAAATAAATTTATATAATTATGTCATTCCAAAATATAGCTCAAGACTTTCGTAAGAAACAAAATTAGCGAATGTAAATTTGTACAATGACATTATTTGAGTTAGGTATTGAAAGCGGCTGTTTACTAGAAAGTGCAGCCGCCGCAACAGGAATATGATGGATAGAGTCGCCGAGTGTAAATTTATTATATTTATTTAGGTGTATATTATTTTACCCAAAGCATAAAATAAATATGTATTTAAAACTGCTAGTAATATACACTAATCTGCGATACAATATATGTTCAAAACGATGCCCTTCAATGCAATATATTGTTGGTATCTGCGTAGGAAATTTCTGTATTTCATCGAACTTTTGTTCCGTAAGTAAACGGCAGTTTGGAACACGATTTTTGTTGTTGAGAGATCCTGTCTCTCGTAACTGTTTAACAAGCTGACGAACATCTCTCTCCCTGGAACACGATTACCAGAATATTTTTTGCGAATACTCTTACCTTCTCGGCAAGAATCCACATTCACATATTCATATATAAAAAGGTTCATTTACAGTAATAACATAACAAATGAAGAAAATTAGCACAATTTACACACAGTGAAAGCAATGAGTAACATACGAACGCACAACCACTCGCTAACAAAGTCTCCTTCAAACTGACTGCAAGTTGTTACCAGCACATGCATTATACGACCTTGGCAACTGGATTCTTCCAGTGCATAGCGTGCTACTGACCTGTAACTCAAATGACCGCACATCAAATTTTAAATAATGTAAATATCAGTAATTTTAAACAGCAAAAAGTTTTGGGCCGAAGCAGAGCAATTCATTAATACGAGTAATTACCAACATAAAAGGACTTGATAAATCATTGACAAATAAAATGCTACGTTATGATCAAAAATGACCCCTGAAAATAGTTCATTTCAAGTGTAAAGTAAAGTAGGGACAAGGCACGCAAGAAACTATGCAAGTACAGAGATGATAGCAAAAGCAATGAACTGTGCGCTTCTTAATGCAAAATACACTATCCTTTCTTTAATTCTATAATACGCATTTTAAGGGCTTGCAGCTGGTTTCCGATATCATTGTTGCACTGCATCCTAATATATCTAAGTCTAGGCATTTAAAGGATACTTTCAGAAAACAGAGAGTGTGAACATTTCCAATTGTCTACTATATGTGCGCAGTTAAAGGATCTCATGAGTAATGCAAGTGTGTGCTATTTAAAATAAAAATTGTGTTTGATGCATAAACTTTATCGGTCTGGTCATTGTATAAAAACATTGTTAAATTGCGAAGAATTGTGTATTATAAAAAGTTTCAGTGGAAAATGTATTACTAGGAAAGCGAGTATTCTTTTCAATACCCTCAAAGGGGAAATTTCCTAAATAAATTAGTAAATACGTTATACCTCCATTGCTTAACGTAGTTAAATAATAATAATGTAAACATCCAAAACATAGAATCCTTCCCCTTGTCAGTAGAATAAGTGCATACAATGTCATCTATACATATATTTTTTAATTCAGTTTGGTTCCCCCCGTCCCTAGCCCCGGTTTTCACTCTTTTCACACCTGAGCTGTCTCCCCTTCGATAGAAATTTGCCTCCACAGTCTTGTCTGCCAGCAAAGCCCGGCATTCCCCTTGCCCTCTGTTACTGTCAGTAAAGGAAGGTGGCAAGAACTTTTTCTCCACGACTCAATGCTACAGTTCGCTAGGATGTGCGACTATGATTCTTCCTCTCCACATAAAGGGCAAATTTTCAGTCCATTTTCACATGAGATCCTGATTTGCCGCCATGCTCTAAGCCTAAACCACGCCAGTCCCTGTTTTGGTGTACAGCTCCATCCCCCATCCAGATTTTAACCTTGTACTTGCAACTAGATCTTCTCCCCCTGTCTGTATCCTCCATACAGTTCCTGTTTCCTTGACCGGCTGTCCAAATATTGCCGAGCCTTTCCCACTCGTGCCTTATTCCCTCCCAATGTAAGTTGTTCCTTCCGCCTGTGTTGCCTCAGTAGTACAAACGTGCGTTAAACACCACTCAAAAAAATTAATTGAAGTAGATTCTCTAATTAGTTAATATGTTATAATGCATTCTATTGATACATTTGTTAAAAATTTTAGTATTTGGAAAATAAAAAAGTAGTAAAGGAAATGAAAATGGCATGAAAACAAATACATTTAAAAGTGCAAAGTCGTAATTAGCTCTTTTACATGATTCTGTTTCTCAAATTACATTTTGAATAGTGTATGTATGGTACCAATCTTTAAGATTTTGAGTTCGTTGTAAAATGTTATTTGTAATTGTTGATTTTGTCACTGTTGGTTTTCTCTATCTGGGCCGCCCACCATCCCCAAAATATGTTCACATTTCAAGGACAGTGTAAATCTCTTTCTTTGCATGTCATAAAGAGTTTCACTCTGTATATTTCTCCAGTTCATCTAAAATTCAAAAAAAAATTATTATAAAACATATTTTTATTTTCCACACTGCTAGACGAAGGACAGAAAATACTATAAAAACACCAGGGATGACAGTATGCTCTTTGAATGCTGCCATACCTTCAGAGTTGCCTTAATTTTAAAAAAACACAGGATAGATAGTATTCTAAAGCCTCATTTTCAATCTGTAGGGAAAGTGGCAACTGAGATTAGAGGAGGAGGAGGAGGAGGAGGAGCAAAGAGAAGCCATTCTTATGCCTAACAACGTGTTGCTGTTCAACTTTATGGAAAAATTACAGGCCACATAATCAAATTATTGCTGTTCGAAAACCACCAAAAGAATGTAACTGCCTGCAGATTTAAACATTAAAATGAATGGTGTCTGTATAATAAAGTTATGGAGAGTGATAATTTGAAGTTTAAGGCAATTTTTTTTTTCTGGAAAGAGCTAAATAAAAATTGCAACATTGGTTTTATAAGTCCATAATTAAATATTGTACTATTTACTTTTAAATTTTAGAGAAAATAAAAATGTCCAAATTAAAGAAAAAGGGTAATATGATAGCTGAGAAAAGGATTCACAATTTGATGTATGATGCATTTTGTGAATATTTGAGACAAAATCTATAATTAACTTACATTATTTGACTGTCAGAGAAATCTCATTTTACCTAAATTATCAGACCAGGGTGCATTCTTCCGCAGCCTACATCACTAGCGATACAACCAACATCTCAATACAAGGTAAATGTCAATGGTTTTTAAAGGATTAGTGAAATAACAAGCATCACATTTGAAATAATATTGACCTCACTAATAATAATAATAATAATAATAATAATAATAATGCCTCACTGATGAATGCGGGAGGTAGAAGAATTGCATCATTATTGGAATGCTTTGCGAATAGCAACTATCTGCTCACTTAATCTAAAAGTGACTTAAATATATTTCTTTGTAGTTGGTTCACTCATTTTGCCACCAAACAGGGCCGTTCCAAAGAATTAAAAGGAAACAGAAAAAAAATGCAACCTGAAACTTTCAATTAGATTTTAAGTGATCACCGTACAGTATCTTGCCTTGCAATTGATATGCCAGTTGAGGACTGGAATACAGCCGAACATGAGTTTTGAAGGAGTTGTTAATTTATGCTGCAAAATGAATGTTCCTTTTTCGAAGGAAAAAAAATGTCAAGGTGAAGTTTTCTACATATTTAATGCTGGTGTATCCAAAATGTTCTTGTAGAATAGATTCCAACAAATTGTTGATAGAGGACGAGTCAACATTAATTGTAAAAAAAGGTAGAGAATTTTTCTAGACTTCTTGATATTCGATATGGCAGTAACTTAAGATAGCTTCAGATTCTTAAAAAAATTTTAAATATTGCTAAACAATCACAGAAAAATGACTGTTATAAGGACGAAAAGGAAACGGACAATTTTGTGAGCTACAAGAGCTAACTGATTTGTCAGTATAAGGAACATTGTCTTTAAACTATCACCTTTATATAATTCAAACATTTGGCTACCCCCTATCAGACTTCTATTTTTGGAATTCATTGCAGTTATATGATTTTCCAACACTGGTTTCTATTAAGAATGATTAAGTGTGTTTAAATAAATTAATACTAAATAATTACTTTCAGAAACTCCATTTCCATTATTTTCAAACCTGCACTATATTATATAATACAATTTCTGAAGAGTCTTATGTTAATTATTTTTCAAATTACATATAATAAAAGCTAACATTTCTATATATACACAGGCGAAAAAATTCAATCTAACCCTAATTACTTTTTAAAAAGTTTTTCTTAAATACTAATGTTTTTGATAGAGGGCATTGAAAAAACACTTCTTATTAAGTTACGTCGTTTATTCTGATAATTTATATAGGTCACTAATCATTCTATCACATCACTCTTTTGTCATAAGTTTTGCATTATAAGAGGTAAGGAAATTCAGAAGATTATATTTTAAAATGGATGGATGGATTGATAGACAGACAGACGGGTGGATAGACTTTTTTAATGGTGTTTAACGCCTGTTTTTAGTACTGAGGCACCACAGACGGTGGATACTGGTGATACATGAGATGAAATGACATATTGGGAAAATATTTATTTTTAAGGATGGAAACGTTCCAGGCCTAAGAACAGATTAAGACTGGTAGACAGACAGATGAATGGCTGGCTCGATAGATCGATTTATGAATGGATGGATGGATGGATGGATGGATGGATGGATGGATGGATGGATGGATGGATGGATGGAACCTATCCAATAGTTACCATCAGCTTGGCTACTTTAAGACTAGCATTTGTAGTGGTACACTCTTTGGACTCATTCAGAATATTTTGTTGTGCATGCAGATTCTAAAAAGTACAATTTCTAAGTTGTCTAAAAAGCTTGATTCCCCATCATAACTTTGGAATATACCCTAGGGCATTAATCTAGAACCATTTTGATGTAAAATCAATGCATTTATAATACCAATATAAGATAAAACCTGATAAATATATGTAATATTTCATATAAAATCTACAGGCCAAGAGCTCATAAGTACCAAGCGTTAGCAATGTCAAGTAGATACTTTGTGGAATTTGTGAAAATTTGCTAATAAAAATACATCCATTTTATATCCATTGGCAAGATAGTGTCGATAGCCATATTTGCAGGGAAGGTTTTACTATAGAGTTTCAGGCTAATGGTCATTAGCGAGCTCACGAATAAAGGCATACCACGCGATAGGTGCTTGTTAATTTCTCCCTAGACTGAAAAAAAAATGCATTTCTTCTTCCGATCTCGGAAACAATGTTTCCCATGTTACAGACACAGAGGTCCTTTATCGCATCTCTAAGCTGGTATTTTATATGGAAATTCAGATCTGTACTATGTCAAAGTGAAATCGGACTAATTAGAGATTTGTTGTAATGTATCCGCATAATAATAAATTGCACCAACACGTATTGCCGAGTTCACTAAGGCAAGGACTCTTGAAAGAGAGATCTGCGGTTTAAATTCCCACCTAAACTTCTTTTTGACTGAGTGTATTTCCAGGTTATCTTCAGGGCTTATAAATGGCTAATGCCAGGGAGAAGCCTTAAACGTATATCTGAAACCCATCCTCCTCCCCCTCAAATATCCCATCCTAATTCATAATTTTATCTCATGTATCAATGTACACTCTCTACGATGCCAAAGTAATAAAAACACTATTCAGTCAAATAAAGTATTAAATACGTAACGCTCTTCGAAAGTAAAAAGGAGAAGGGAATTGTAAGTGCGTTCAAAGGGAAAATGCGATACCGGCCTTAGCGGAATCGTGAATGGTTTTACATTCCCCACAGAAATTACAATGCCACAAGTGTAATATATACCATTAAATTTTTAAAAACAAGTCGGTCCAAAGACTCGTGCCTGAAATGAAGTACTGTAGTTTAGGAAAATTGCTCATATAGGTTCAGCAACACAATGAATATAACAAAAACTGCTCTGTAGAGTTTGAGCAATTAGAAATACAAGGGTTTTTGCACAAAATATTCAGTTTTCATAATAAAGACTGACCTCCACAAGTTTTTTTTTTTTTTTTTTTTTTTTTTTTAAGCTGATAGTTTCTTCGTTTCCAAACTGACCACTTAAGGCGCACAGTGAAGAAACTTGGAACTTAGTTTTAGACATTTTCTGAAAATTACGTTGCAGCTGTAAGCAAGTGGATAAAATAAATATCTCAATTCTGCGGGCTGTGGAGTTGCGCATTTGGAGATAAGAAATGACATGCATGATGCAAAGACTGCAACGACTGAAAAGCTGATAGCGCGCTTTATGTCTACCTGCGTAGACAGGAAAACCAATAATGCTGGTGAAAATGAGGGTTGTGTTCATTTTATATCAGATTTTTCCCTCTATAACAAAGGAACACAGCTTATGCTAACGTTGATGGTTATGATGAAACAAATTCTACAGCTGCTTCAAAATTCCTTCCTGTGATAAACGGTGCACTCTTGTTTTATATAATACGTCAGTTTTTATTACTATTTCTATCCTATAACAAAAAAAATTTAAAAGTATGCTGTTCATGCAGGCATTCAAATTCATATATCAGATTTGTATAATTTAATTTATCGAATTAAAACATAAAAAGTTATACATACCTTCCAAAAGGACGTTAATAAGCCAGGTGATAGCTCTGGGTATACATACATTTCTTGGAATGAATTCCATTTACTAAGCTTTAAACTCTACGGCAATGGGTTGCACATGGTTAAAAGTAATTAATTGGGGTCTAAAGTTATCTCACTTATTCTGCAAGTGCGAGGCGTGATCAACTGAAATCCGCCCGGTCACCAATGCTCGCTCAGCTGTGCAAACCAATAAGCGGGGGTAGAGATGGGAAAAACGCATCTATATAGAACATCATATCCCGGCAAGAGGTGCTGTTGTCTTGCGCCATATGGCTATGAGGGAGCTGAGAGTATATGGCAGCGTTTCTTAACCAATCAAAAGCAGATCAATGTACTGTGATTCAAGTTTTGAAATCGGAGGGCTGTTAGCCGAGTGAAATTCATCGTAACATGAATGATCTATTATCTTCTGACATTTTATTTTTCGGCGCTTTCTGATGGACAAACGCTTCCACAACGATGATGAAGTCAAGGCTGCGGTGCGCAACTGGTTCATGCAAAAACCACGATCCCTCTTTTCGGAAGGTGTTCATGGCTTGGTGAAGCAGTGGGATGCATGTCTGAATGTCGAGGGTGACTCCTCTTAAAACAGTGCCTCATTTATATTGCTTAAATGTTGCTGCTTTTGTTTGTGTTTAGTTTGCAATTCATTGCATTAGTTTATATTAATGAATTACCCGAACGAAGTACAGATGATCACGCCTAATATTTTTAAAGCTTTTAATGGTAGTGCCAAATAAAGAGGTTGCGCGAAAATTATTCCATAAAGAATAAAAAGTTATGTACCAGTACAACTGAGAAAGTGACAGCATTATTCATGTATCTAAACAATGAGAATGAATGCACTGAAAAATTGACACTAAGGAAATAAGTATGCATCAGTTAATATTAGCTATATATTGCACTCACACTATAAAAAAACCCGCTAGTTTTAGATATACTTACAATTATCATGCTTTTAACATTATTTAGAGGAACTCGGATATCCTTAACTGGCATAAAACAGCAACAATGCGATAAAATGTGAGCATGAAAGTGTTGAAAGCCTTTCACAGAAAAATTGCTTCAAAGTTCTCCAGAAGCCTTTCGTTAGTAATTACACTTAACACTACAAGGAATTTTTAATATAGAGTTGAAGTTAAGAGTGTGTACTTAGGCCATTCTTATTCTAATCTAAATGGGTTTTTTTTTCATAGGAGTTGCAGATGTTAAATGTAGGATTAATCATTTCTGCTACATATTGCTTTGATAAACATTACAATGTTTTTCTTTAATCTATCAAATTTTAGTTTTCGCTTTCATGAGACAGTAGCAAAAAATTGTAAAAATAGACCATAATATCGTTCAACTATATTATAAAAACGAAAAGTAATAACTTTGTTTTAAAAAGAAGGGTGAAAGATGGAAAACGAGGGCATTTGTAAATACCAAATAAGTTTCTAACTCCTTAAATTTCAAAACGGAAAATAAAAATAGATTATAGCCTCGATCACAGATTTATGTATCTTATCAGGGATTTTCTAATATATAAAGCGTTTAAATTTAGTATTTCTTGATATATTAAAACTCAAAAAACTATGACTATGACTATTTTAAAAACAATAAGAAGAAAATAATAAGGTAACATTGGTGTAATTAAATAACAGAACACACAATTTTCCTGTAAGAAGTAATTTTATTGATTTTCCCTTTCTGCAAAATTGCAAGCTTTGATATTGGATTTAGAAGTAAAGTGTGATAGTACTTACGATTGATGTAAATATTATTATAAAATTTAGACATATATTACTAAGTATACTAATATCTTAATATTGCAAACAAATATTTAATATGCTGTTCATTTAGATAACGGAAAACCGCCAGGGGTGACCTAGATCTTTAAGGCTCGGCCTCGTGAGCTGTAGGTCTGGGGTTAGATTCCTACCAGGACCGTCTTCACTGACTGGATTTCTTTTTTCCAGATTTTCCTCAGCCCACATAAACGGCAAATGCCGTGGAGACACCCTAAACTTTGGCCTGGAACGTTTCCTTCCTTAAAAAATCCTTTCCCAATTTATCATTTCAACTCATGTATATATGAACGCGGGTTCGAACCCGCCGAGGACCGATGGATTTTTTCTGGCGTAAAGATCCTAAGTATGGCTTCCTTCGGAAGGGAAGTAAAGCCGTCCGTGGGTCCCGTGTCGTACATTTACGGCACGAAAAAAAACCTCAAGCCTGAAAGAGAGGCCTCTGAGCAAAATTTGTCGGCGTTTTACGCCCTGAGTTGAATGGGACGCTGATGACCTCAGATGTTAAAGCGCGTCCATAAAAAAATCAATCCAAAATATCATGTATCACCAGTGTCCACTTTCTGTGGTGCCTCAGCAGTAAAAACGGGCGTTAAACACTGTTAAAAAAAAAGATAAAAGAAGCGTCTTTATTTTAATTTCTTTTGCTCTCTTCTTCGTCAATAAGTGGCATTTTAAAGATAAGGTAATATATTTATTCCATTTAATTTCCTTTTCATTGTTATTAAACCATATTCGTAATTAAATGACATATTTCATTGATAATACTTATAACTTTTAAGTTGAGGGAACAGATCCGAATTTGATATTGAAATGTGTATATTCTTTACTGGAATAAATTTGTTCTAAATATTTTAACATTTTGCATTTTTAATTTTATACAAAGAGGTCTGTGAGTTATTATCAGCGTGCTGCAATAGCAATATTATTTCATTTTCTCATCAAAATGTGTCCATTACTTATAAAAATCAATTTTAAAATATAAAATAAAGAGTTTGTAAATAATTTTCAGCTTTACTTCCCTCTGTACGTCGGTTTAGGTTCGAGAGATTTGACTAATTTTAAAATATATACATAAAATACATTTTGGGGCGAATGTACTACTAATTCAATTAGTAGAAGTTGCCTACCTTTACATCACAAGTGTTTGTAGCAAGGTTAATTATAAAAATGATAGAGTAGTGCAAGAACGTTTTTGGATTAAAACTATGTGTTATTCTTAGTAGACAATATATCTAAAGCTAAAGAAACTCGATGAAAACTAATCTAATTAAGCTATACAACAAACAATTCAGTGCGATAAACACTGAAGGATATGCTTGCTATTTACAGCTAAAACAGAAATCCTAATGAAATTAGCAAAACAAAAGCTATTAAAAGGCTTAAGTCAATAGGGATAAAAACGCGGTGATGCGTCGCGGTTACCGAAAGGATCGCCGCTACAGCAGTTTCAATTTTACTTAAAATTTAAGGTAATGAAATTACTGTACTTATCTGCTGAGAATAGAAAATCCAGCTCCAAAATTACATTCAGTCCTGGAGAGCGCGTTGAACTTTTTCAAAAGATAAGTATTGAACTCCTTAAAACTTTGTTTACCCTAAAATTTTAAACGTTTCTTTCTCTTAATGTGTCATGGCTACTGATAAACATTATTTTAAACTAAAATAAATTTAGGTAGCTTTTAAAACCTTTATTGTATCCAGGACACGCTGTTTAAAAGTTTTACTTAGTATTTTGCTTCGGGAAGCACAAACATTTTAAGCATACAAAAGTAAGACATGCGGGTATAAATAACTGCTACTTAACGGAACAAAAAATATCCTAGTTAATCATTATTCACTATTATTAACTATAGTTTTCTGTCTGATGTACTAATATTTTAGCACATCATTAACAGGATATTGTGATCCTCATCCTACAATGTATTAAACATAATGTTAGCACCTGAACGTCCGTTCATATGCGTAAGGTATCACTATCATTATAGAGTGGATGCAGTAGTATCGCTAGCGATGTGTCTCGACATGCCAAGTGGGTGGATATGTGGATATGTATGTCTCATTCGAGGAGCAACCTCTTGATACTCTGCTGTTTCGTTGAATATCTAGCTTTATTTCATATGTGAGATTGCATAAATGGCGACAGCGATAAAAATGCGGCTTCAGTTACGCTTTGCATTTCATCTAACTGAGTCTCAGACGGTGCAATGCAAATACAATAGGATGTAAAGGATCAGGATGGCCTCAGTCATCAAGTCATCAATATCCCGGACCATGGAACCAAAGACCACCACTGGGAGTCTCCCGCGACAGCTCCAAACTGAATAGTAGCCACTGCCACGTGCATAGCATCAGCCAGCCACAGCTAAACAACTTTAACTGCGGTGCTTGTAGAACTGCCTCGCCACTTCCATTCTTTGTACTACTTTTTATTTTGCACCTAGGGCTTTCTGTCCTCCTTATCCAAGCAACATGAATTACACTAAGGGACCTTCTTCGCTGCCGGCAGTAACTTCTGCGAGAAGGAATTGCCTGGGGAATCAGAACTTTACGGCATAGCCTTCTCGGAGTCAACTTACTGCCTCCTATAGAGCATTGCTGTCGTTATGGGCATACTGCAAAAATTGCGAATTTAGTAATGTGTCAGGGACCCCTGCCGACTACAACCTATTCGTAGGCGATACGACACATGTGTTGGCACCACGCAGTTAGCCAGATAGGGCTCTTGGCCTATGCCCAGATCACAGTCACTCAACCAAACGTCGCCTTTGATGCCTTAGTAGTTAAAACTGAGTAGTGGTAAAAGTAGTATTAAAAAATTGAAGCCCAGACACTCAACATAGCAACCCTACGATACACAATTGCTCAAAATTACAACAAGGAATCCAATACTTACACAAATCATTCAGCATGAACATTTCAGCATTAATTAACAAGACTCTGCAAAGCTTAAAGAGACACTACAGATCATCTAATACTGAAAAACGATTCAAGTATGTTCCCCTCTAAATCCCAATCATCTTTCCTGAATCCTCTGTGTAGGTAGGTTGGGCTTCGGCCAAGTTTGTCTCCCGAATCAGCTCATCTCCTAGTTCATGCACTGAAATCTGATGTTAGGAGAAGTTACGAAGTTTATGAAGAAGATAATAAATTCCAAATAGAGAATTTATTATTTATGACAGTACAAATATCAGGCTGATATGCAAAGCAGAATGAGTACTGTGGACTCTTGTTCAGTTAAAATAAGGGACACGTTTTGATATAACTGAAGTGCACGTGGTTCTTAATAAGACAGTAAGAGAATATTCTATGCGGATTAATGCTACAAGCAAAAAATTAATGACAGCTATTATCAAAGTGCACTATTCCATGTCTACAAAACCATCATTAATAAGATTTGCCTACAGAACTGCAGCAGTGAACCTCTCAGCAATTACACTCTAATTTTCGCTTAACCGAAGTAAGGAATGCTTGTCTTATGTCATTTTATGCAAGTTTTGTTCATTTTTGTTTGTATGTACTTTGCAACAATTTACAATTGTGATTATATTTTTAGTATCTATTTTTGACACTTTTGTCACCCATTTCATGTTTATTTAGTAGGTATTTTTGACACTTTTGTCACCCATTTCATGTTTATTTAGTAGCTATTTTTGACACTTTTGTCACCCATTTCATGTTTATTTAGTAGCTATTTTTGACACTTTTGTCAACCATTTCATGTTTATTTAGGAGCTATTTATGACACTTTTGTCATCTAGTTCATGTTTAAAGTTCAATTTTGTTCATAAAAGCTCATATAGTTGGCTTTTGATAAGGATGAACTTTCAATTTCTTTTATAAATTAAAGTACCTTTACATTTTGAGGCAACTATTTACTATCCAAGATTCTTTATAAATGAAATAGGGATTAAAACCAACAAATATTTATCTGTCTGCAATATAGTTGAGGAAAATTTAAATATAGATAAACAAATTTCACTGAACTAAAAGATGCTTGAAATATTTTATTTGCATTTCGTATTTATCTGAGAATATATTTCAAGTGGATTTTTAGCTATACTGCTGATACGTATGATTTCCTTAAAGGTAATGGTTTTTAGAAACATAAAATTACATCTTCTATACATTTGGCGTAGCTTGCACGGATTTGTTTAATTTATGGTTTAATCAGTACCTAAATCATTATAATCATTACCACCACGGGTGGCTAGATCATTAAGGCGTGGACTCGTGAGCCCATGTATCATCAGTGTCCACCACCTGTCATGTCTCAGTAGTTAAAACAGGCGTTAAACACTATTAAAATTAAAAAATTACACAATATAATTAAAGAAGCTATTTTATTATTCTGAAATCATTTCATGGTTTGAGAACACAACGATTGTTTTACTTTCGATATATTGTTTCTGGTGCCAATAGTATTAAAACTAAATTTAATGCTGCCACTTACGGTTTGCATGACACTGCCTTAGGATTCTTACTAATGCATGCATGAATCCAAGTTTGACATAAAATTGAAAGCACATAAGTATGGAGCCTTAAGCTATATTTGACTCATTTAATATACGTGTGACAAGGATATTTTTCCCAACTTTCAGAAGGTCTATAACTTAATTGTGTTATGTTTAATAAAATTAATATTAATAGAAGGTTTAATATGCAAACTTTAAATGGAGAAAATATGAGATCATTTAAAACTCTCAAAACTATATTAATGTAAAATCTTGTTTCAAATATTAAAGATTTTACTTAATCAGTGTTCTAAGACTAATGTAGAAATTAAAAGAAGAAATTAAATTTTTTAAAATTATGTCGTAGGTTTAAAAGTAAAATTTCATTTATTTCTATTCTGAAAAGTATAATTAATATGAAGGAACACCGTGCTCCGAAGCGATTTCTCAGGTTTCTCTAGGAAAATTTGCATTGAAATAACCGGGCATAGTTTTAATGAAATTTAATGTTCCAGAATTAAGTTTCAAAAAGTTGAGTAATATTTGCAAGTCTGCTACCTGTAGCAAAATATAAGCAACTGCTACATTTCGCGGTGACGGTTAACACAGTTCTTTCAAATGGACATTCATTCTTGTGTGCGGGCCCAGTGGCGATGGAATTACGCCAGCTGAGTCTGATGTTACTTAACTCCTCAATTTAAGTACATAGGTCTGTCATGCAATTGACAATTGCAATTATCATAGAAGACATTGGAAATGGTGTCTTGTGCAACCACACATCTCTCACACCCTTTAAGAAGTTTAGCATTCACGCCGCTTTAATCTTAAAACTTTGTACTGCAAGCAGAAGTTTTCGAAATGTGCGTTCCCTGTGCAGCCCTCACAAAGATGTTATTGGACTTCGTTCTAACCTTTCTTAAATTTCGTCAAGTTTCTCCTCTGTAAGAACACGACAATTTACCTTCGATTTCTTAACAGGCCCATTTTTCCTAAATATGCATATATATTTATTTTTCGGGATTGTAAAACAAGTGGTTTTAAAAAGATCAGTAATAGCATTTATTTTAAAAAATAAATCACAAATTAAACAGAAAAAGTCTCTATGTGCCTACATCGGAAGGTCCTGTGCAGTAAGTGAAGACTAAAAGTTTTATTGTTATTAATATTGTATTATCTAAGAAACTTTATTTTCTTAATTTACAATAAACCGCTATGATTATTCTCAACAACTGAAGTTGAAATTTCAAATTTGCGTAAGTTACAGCTGCATTTTCTTTGACGCCTACATTTTTAAATAGTTTTTATTCTACAACTTTCAGAAAGTTTTGCAATATGTGCAAAAAGATCAAAACATTTTCAGAAATTATACGCATAGAAAATACTACTCTGGCCATAAATTACTTAAAATTTCTTTGAAAATATAACAGCGCAATGGACGACTGGTTAAACTTCTCGCCTCCCACCGAGATAACCTGGATTCGATCCAGCGACCGCATGTGCGATTTGTAGGGGACAGGTTCTTCGGTTTCTCCTGTCATTATTTCGACCAATGTTCGTCTTTACCTACAATCTAGCATAATGTCCGCCAACTCTCATTGCGCGAATTTGCAAATCAACTATAATTTTGCTGTGCCGTAGAATTGTTTGAATTACTATTACTCCCTCACACTTTCCAAATATTAAATGCTTAGCATTCAAACTTCAACAAAAGCTTTGAAAACATTTTTAAAAGTATTCCTAGCAATACTATTTGAAAACATAGGGCAACATAATTAATTTTTGTTTCAAATAAATTTTGAATATTTCAGGTATGAATTTGCGTTCTACAGACTAATTTCATCGAAAAGTTCTTTTTTTTTAACAATTGGCATACAGAAAGTAGTTAAAATTCTGAAACTGAAACCTCATACAGGATATTAGTGAATTACACTGCAATAATTTCAGAGATTATAGAAGGGTGTTGGACAGCAATTTGAAAGAGGGAATAGATGTTCAAAATTATATTAAGTTTCTAAAGGATTTTTTTTTTCATGGACGCTCTTTAACATCTCAGGTCATCAGCCTCCCATTCAATTCAGGGCTTGAAACGGCCGACAAATTTTGCTCAGAGGGTTCTCTAACGTTACTGATTAATAATGTTTACATTCGTAATGATACCTCGCAATAACGGACAGAAGTTGTAGAGCATGTCTGGTGCAGTCGGTTTGATTCTACTATCAAGTAAAAGTGGAAATTTGTTATTTACATCTTGTGTATGAGCATGCTTCATCATGTAATTAGAAAACTAAAACTAAAATTACTTTATATTGGACCCAAACCTACAATCTTCGAAATTTGAGTTTGTCGTTTTATTCATTAAACCACACAGCATAGATTTCTTATCTTTTGTTGCTTGTCTACGATCCCTCAAAAATCTCTAAAATAAATGTGGCGTAATTCATTCATTCAATAGATGTTTGCACCCATGAACGTTTCAATCAATACAATTACAACTCCAGATGATCACGGTAATAGCATTTTGTGTCATATACCACCAAAAGTACTTTTCATATTAGGTTTTCGAAAAAGTCTTGTATTTTAAGTTATATTTTATTGAATCATTATCAGTGTTTTGGAATTTTCAATAATATAGAAAAATATCTAACAGTTTTGATACTTCAATATGTTGATCACAATAGAGTGTCAGTATAAAATAGTTTAAAGTCTCTTTATTATTTTGGAGATCGCAATTTATGGGCTACCTATGCGCCATATATTTGTTTCAAAATAAAGAATAAGCCCTATTATACATCTTACATCTATTTTTGTTTAAGTAGATTTATCTATTTTCCAATTTACAAAATTTCTAAAAAGGGCGTCAATTTATTTGTTATTTCAGTAATAAGAAAATGGGAATATGTTTACATTAATATCGCAATTAAAATATTTTATAATTGTATTGTTTTCACAAAAATACATAAAACGGATTTGATAACTCAATATGAGTCTCGTATGCAAATTAACAGGGGACCAAACAAGTGTGGATATTCTTAAAAGATAAATCTCTGAATGCATGTTAAAACATTTATCAAACCAAAGAATCAAAATAAAAATGCGAAACAGTTTGTTACTTATGCAATAGTAACATTGATTTTTCTTTTATAATACTCTATTCCAAAAGATTAAATATTGGTTTATTACAGCATCCATATAATTGCAATTGAGTGGTCTTAATGCTGGATCTCTAAAAATAGCTCCATTTCTTAGCATCTCAGTTTTATTCTGGAATTGTCTAGGAAAGCATAAATATATGCTACACCATCCTCCAATTCAGTCTCCTAGTGTGTGTGTGTGTGCTCCGCTATATTTATGATTCACTCAAGTATGCTTCGGATAAAATTTCATGATGTTTTAATTTAGAAAAAATTCTGTAATAGTTCTGGAAATATAGTAAGGGTAAGGTTGTGCATACAAGCATTCCTTTGCCTTCAAAAGAAAAAAAAAATTGCTACCACTGCATAGACTACTAAAATGTAAGATACATATGTATATTAGTGAGCAATATTGTGTTAATTAATGCAAGATAAAATCTCCATTTCCTTTAAAATACTTCAATCAATAACATTTTAGTTTGCTCACAACATATCGCTGCATTTTTTCTAATATTACGCCTATTTGTCCGACATGCCAAAACATTATAAGTTTAATTTCGACAAAATCGATAATAGTTAAAGAAATGACTTGATATGAGATTATTTAAACAAGTGAATAGCATTAGCAGAAAATAGTGAATATTTTCAACGTGTTCATTGAAAACGTATTTTTGGCACATTCACAATAATTAAATTGCAAATACATTATACCAACTTCCCGGTGTCCGCACATTGGATCATTACCATGCAATCTGCATATTCTTCATGAAATGGGAGATCTCTTCACGAGCCCGCTCTACTCGTAAAGGCAGATAGGTCGGTTTAAGTCGGTATCGCAGTGAATGGGAGTGGGAAAGTCCGCACCAGTGATGGTCGTCTAAGGTATTACTAGCACTTAAACACTTAAAAGATACATTTGCTCACCATTATCAAGAAAGAAGATGCTGGAAGTGCCTCACTTCATTTCCCATACACTTCTGGCATCGGCTTATAAAATTAAGCATGACTCTCTACAGTTTTCTCTGAGTAATGGAGGAAATTTCTTTACAAATGTTATCTTTCAGTTCGTCTGTGTGTGGATTTGTTTTGTACACATTTTCCCTTAATGCCCCCAAGCATAAAAATCGTAGGGCGTTGAATCGGGGTACCGAAGGGGAATAAATGAATAGTGTTTAACGCCCGTTTTTGCTACAGAGGCACCACAGGTGATGGACACTGATGATACATGAGATGAAATGATATATTGGGAAAGGTTTTTTTTTAAGGAAGGAATCGTTCCCGGCCTAAGTTTAGGGTACCTCCCCAGCATTTGCCATTTATGAGGACTGAGGAAAACCTGGAAAAACCGCAGTCAGGGAGGACGGTCCTGGCGGTATTCGAACCCAGACCTCCCGCTCACGAGTCCGTGCCTTAACGACCTCGGCCACCAGTGGCGGTGTACCGAAGGGGCAATATGATGTTAGTGATGATTCTATTGTTGAATATTTCATGAATTGCATGCAAGGATACACAGATTTCATGTGCCGCTGCACAGTCCTATTGTCAAGTCGCGAACCTATATTCCCTCACAGTTAAATTAACAGAAAAGGGGTTGCAAAATATTCACACATACCTGTCACTGTTATTTTTTTCTTAAAAAATGTGCCTATTATTCTCTCGCCGCTAATGGCGGACCACAGTCCTACATTTTGATCATGCAGGGGTACCTCGTGAAGCAGGTTAAGTTTATTTGAACTCTAATAAGGGTTATTTGGTGAATTAATATTACCACTTGGAACCAAGATTCGTTCATAATGTAATTTTGATTACGGTCAATTTCTTCTTCATGCACAAATTCAAAATGTATTCACAATATAAAGTTCTTACATTGCAGTAAATTTATAGCGTTTTAAATTCAATATTTTTGTTCGAACAGGGAAATAGGACATTCCCATTTGCTGAGAACGACGCTGAAGTGATATTTTAGGGGAAGGTTGCAGAGCACGTTCAATGTTATCTAACGTTTCTTCTGTGCGTATTGTATGTGGCTATGTAGCCATTTTTGTTTTCATTAAGAATAGTTTACCGTCACGAATGTCGAGGTCGTTAAGGCGCGGACTCGTGAATGGGAGGTCTGGGGTTCGCTTCCCACCAAAACCGTCCTGATTGGCTGAATTTTTTTTTCAGTTTTTCCTCAGTCATCATAAATGGTAAATGTCGTGGAGGTACCCTAAACTTTGGCCTGCAACGCTTCCTTCATTTAAAAAAATCCTTTCCTAGTTTATCATTTCATCTCATGTATCATCAACGCCCACCACCCGTGATGCCTTAACAGTAAAAACAGATGTTAACACCATTCAAAAAAATATTAAGAATACTTCCAGTTTCAGAAATGTATTTACCAATCTGTGAATCAAACTTCGACTTGAAAGTTGAATATCAGGGAATCTCTCTCGAAACAATCTGCTTACATCACGAACCTATTTCTGAAGGCACGTACAAATGTAAATAAATACACATTGGGGAATATAATACCTGAATTAAGTCGTATTAAAGTAATTAATATAATTACTTTAATTTTTGTTCGAATAAAAAACAAAAATTTAACTTTAACTCGACCGGGCCACCATGATTGCGCCACTTGCAATTATGTCAAAAATGTTTGCTTTAGATCCATAATGTATTTCCGCCATTAACTAAAACTCAAAATTGCAAAATTTTCGGTTTAGGTGGTACCACGTTACGATGTTAGGCCACAATTTTCTGTCCCAATTTCACAGACTTTCAAGCAAATATGCGCGCGTTTTGGTTAAAAATTATACTTGTAGGATTTTAGCTACAGGTAATCATAAATTTTGCAGGTTAAAATGCTTAAAAACTGTTAAAAAGTGTGCCCTTTGTCATGTTAGGGGTCTGTTTAAATACAAAAAAGTACTTCACGAAAGCAATACCAGAAATCCGGCCTTCTCTGTAGTTTTTATGTGATTGACAGTCTTATATTTCTTGTTTATTACTTTTCTTCTTTAGTGTTTGATTGTTTGATTTGGTTTATATGGACGCTCTTGAACATCTCAGGTCATCAGCGTCCCATCCAAATCAGGGCGTAAAACTGCCGACAAATTTTGCTCAGAGGCCTCTTTTTTCAGTCTTGAGGTTCTTTATCGTACCATAAATGTACGACACGGGACCCACGGTTTTACTTCCCTTCCGAAGGAAGCCATAATTAGGATTTTTACGTCCCGAAAATATCCATCGCTCTTGACCAGGTTTGAACCCACGAGCTTGGCTTTAGAAGGCAAGTATGGTTACCACTACACCACTTCTTCTTTAGTGGGCCTGCAAGTGCGTGCCATTAAATTTCAAATAAGTCTTCATTTGAATATTTTAATAACTGAAGTTATTTTGGAAACGTAAGGGTCTGTGCAATGAAATAAAGCGTTGAATTTACTAGTGACTTCAGACTGCTCGACCCATATTGCAGGATTGAATATGAACTCGTCAGATATATAGTAATAAACAAGGTAGTCGCTGAATTTTCAATTTTTGGGAATCACGGCTTATACTCAGCCTTATCAAAAACAAAACAATCACCTACTTCCTCTGGAGGCAAATACAACAAACATAAACAAAAGTTGGGTTGCCTCACTTCATGTTATTTAGTTAATTTATGTATAGCAACCTCGGAATTTTCAACCAATTTCTTTGGTAGAAGTTTCATCCCTAAACGTTTGCACTTTTCCTTTATGAAACAAAACACCAAGGAATATTGCAAACTGCTTTCACCTACAAAAAATAATCACATTGCTTTCGAAATCATTCAGTAGCACAAATCTTTGCTAATAGAGTTAGTAGAATTACTTCAAGTAAGGTTGTTGGTAGTTTCGGTATATGGTGGCTTCGTTCTCCATGGATTCCTTCGCATATAATACTTTAACGTCAGTAAAATGCAATACAAGAGCACAAATCTCATGAAATATTTTAATTATTACAATGATCGATTTTGCACATAAGTCATCAGCCGCTTTCTTTTACGCGATGCATGAACTTTTTGACGCACAAAATCTCTTTCATTTCTCTGGTGATTATGGCTTACTACAGCTTTCGTATCCGTGTTTAAGGTTATTATTTTGGCAGGACAACTCTTAAATGTACAACACCGAAGCACATGTCTAACTATATATTTGTACTCTTTGCGAAACTTGAAACTATCTCTTACACATAAGTATTTTCCCCTGTTACTATCTCCATGACAACCTTCACTAGACTACCTCACAACGTTTATGTACTCAACTCAATGTGCCTAAGTACTACTCAATGCAAACAATGTGGGAATCGTACACAATAGATAGATGCGCTTGTCACCAGATTTGGTTCGCTACCAACCTCACATAAACAAAAGATACTTAGCCGAAATGTCTTTGGCGCAATCCATTATCCTTTAATGAAACTATATATTTCAATATCAAACAAATAAGAAATCTGTGTCGAAACCAAAGCAACTAACTCAACCATCACTGATATCTTTAAAAAAACAGTCAGTCAAGTATGACGGGTTGGAGTGGGAAGGGCAGGGCTGTCATTAAGGAATTTCGAGATAATGTGAGAATGGACAGTTGCTCATTGCTAGAAATTGACTGCAGAAAAAGCAACAACTTAAATCTCACAGACTCTAATTATCCTATATTTTAAATTTTCTGAGTGAAAATGAATGACCCATTAGCTGATAAGCCTTATGCACGGTGGTAGAATATTGCTGCAAATACTCAGATCGACATTCAATTTCAGCCAATTGTTTCAAAACTGGTGCATTTATGCAAAAATATACGTCACATTACTCTGCATTTACTGCGCACCATTCAAAGATTATTTCGTCATGCAAGAGTTTCGTGCATAAAATTGGATTTTTCTCTATTGCAATACCTGTAATCACTTAAATGTAATCTGTTTCATCAGTAAATTATATTAAATGTGTATCATTTACTCTTATCATTAACGTTCCGTAACATCAATTACCTAAAAGTACCCGAATATCTGGAACACCTGCCTGAAATCCGTGTACAACAGTAACCTCGTATGTTTTCAAGAGTAAATTGACTCAAGTTCGGAAGATGGATGGTGAGTGTGAATGACAATTTTATAAAAATAGGCCAAATAAGTAAAATTTTCGGTATTTTTACAGGCTCCGCCTGTCTCGCTCCCTTATCGTATTCAGAGTTTCTTAGTTACGTACATCTTTTGGATACTAAGCTTTAATTGGTACTGGATTACAAATTGTTCCGGTTAGATGACATGTTCATGCATTATTCAAGATTGAAGAATGCGGAAAACTCTTATTCATAAATTCTAAACTCCATAATACAAGATAAATAATATGCGATAAACTTGCACTTAAATTATTTCTGGAGACCTTCAACTCATTGCAAGTATGTGCAAGGAGCATATGGTAGCAAACACATGAAGTAACCGAGGCGGTAAGTTTAAACTCTAGTCGGGAGTTTGCGGGCTCAAGTCACTTGGAGTCTGCTCTCCTGACCAGGGTTTATTTCGTGGTTTCTCCTAATCACTTAAGCGAATGCTCTAGTAAATAGTTCCTTTCCAAGAATTTTCATGCCTCTAGTTCCCTTTCAGTTCCTTTCCTTATAAAGTGTTTCAAAGTTGCAAGGACAGGGTCGCGTGTTGTCGATGAGAGGGTCACCAGAAAAAGACTACCTTGAAGTCTGGTATGGTAGCAACCCTTACTAGGAGCTTGAAGGGGCTCTCCGTTGGCGTCGTAGCAAATCAACAAAAAAATTAAAATCTAGAAACTGTAGAATCCCCATATGCACCAGTACTTACCGTCCTCATATCTCGTGTCACCATTTTCTTGCAGTTTGGTAGGTTCGTTGCGCTTCGGTGTCTTAAACTAATTCGTTTCACGCGAAATATACGCAGTAATTTCATATAATTATAAAATATTTGTTGCATCTTCGGTCATTAATTCATGTACTGCTGGAAAAGTCAAAGCCAACGCACTCCAATATACTAACAATAACTTGCGAACATTTCAATGTTCAGCAATTTGGTAGGTAGAACTAAGCAACACTGTCTCTTTGGCGCGGCTTCGTTGAGTATTCACACACAAAAACATTTACCGGGAACCAACTGAATTAATCACCTCGTACTTCAAAATAAATAAAGCCTGGTTACGCCGTAACTATGCCTGCATGCAAGGTGGGATATATTCAACAACTTCTACGTTTTTGAAAGTTTTATTGGTTTAAGTAATTGTTCATATTCCTTATATCTATAACGAATATAGAAAGTATTATTTTCATTGTTCCACCCTTTACCCAAAGTGTGATAGAGCTTAAATTAAGATTGTAATAAATCCGTTATTTCCCTTCTGTTTTGTATGTGTGTGATTACGCACCAATTTATAGCTGTGCAATAATGAATCATCATTATGAGGACCCTTAAGAAAATTATTTAGCCTCATGGTTAACATTAAGAATATGTTTGTGTCTTAAAAACGGACGACACAGGTGATATTCTTAAAAATGTATGAACATCTTGCAATAAATTAGAGACTATATCTTGCCGATCGAAATGCATCAGAAGAGGAATAATGAAGGGACAGGGTAGAATTAGTTGTGAGAACGTTGGATATAAAAATTAAGACCAAGTCTGCATTCATTACCAGAAAGCACAATCAAAATCTCTACATTTAGGTTTACAGACTAAGGTTGTAACGAAAGCTTCTGAAATAGTCATTAATTTCAGTTTATATTGTACGCCTTGAGCTGATTTTTATCAGTATTCTTGTGACTACCTCTTTTTCAAGACTCTCAAAACTCTCCTGCCAAAACTTATAAGTAAGTTTGAAGATGTCACACTGGGTTACGAAGTTCCACTCTCTCTCTCTCTGTCCTCGGACTGTCAATTCAATGCGATTAATCTGTCTGAAGGTCCGAAATACAGTGTCTTGAACTGTACTGCATATTCTATTGAATTAAATTCGGGTGAGTTTGGTCAGTCGGTCTACAATTCGCTACTTAGCCTTGTTTGATTCAGTTTATAATTATTTGTATGGGTTGCTCCTGTTTATGAAATTTGGTGCTATCCTGTAAAGCATTATAATGTGCTAGTAACACATTTGAACAATAATTTGCATTGTTTACAATCATCTTACTACCGATTGTCACAGTTTCCATAATGGGGGTTTCCTCCTGTTACCATTATGTTGATATCAAATTTATTTGGATGCTATAGTGAACGCCGTTCAAATTCCAGCATTTTGAAAATTTGCTGTTAGTGGATAAACTAGAAGCTTGGGTTATAATTACTCGCTGCATTACGGGTCGCCTCTTAAGGGATCATAGTAAAGAATCGTTACGGATGTCTTCTTGGTGTATAGAATCATATGAGAGAGGTTCATAGTTCTGTGATGGAGAAGCACACAGTGGCTCAGTTGATAGAGCGTCAACCCCGAAGGTTGAACATTAAAAGATGATTGGTTCGGTTCCCGAACGTGACCCAAATTTTTCAAGTCTGATTCTTCATTTCTAATTAAACATTTCCCTCATATTTATGTCAAAGGACTGACTAAAAATCTAAATCACTATTAGTAAAATAAGAAGGCATAAAATCACACATTGTTATACAGAAGATATTACCCGAGTTATAGAACAAAAATATTTATGTATACCAGAAACACTTGTAACACACTGCATGTTTAGATTAAAAGAAACGCGGGGATAAGTTGCAGCTAATTACGTTTTTCAGCACTGTTAGATACAATTTTTCCATAAATTTAATTGCAGAAATAGTCGGATTGCATTCACAAAGCTATCTGCTTTTGAACACGGTGGAAAAAGAGGTAACGGTAACATGCATGTGATTTAGTGACGTACTTGTTACATTAACTACAGTTTACAAAGAACTCGGTCGTTTTGCAAGCGAGCCTAAGTACTTGGACATATTAAATGATAATCATATACCATTGAACGAACAGACATAACGCTTAAACTGGAAAGTAAAAGTAGTCACATAGTTGACTTCTTTATAAAATCACTCACCAGGCTATATCTCCCAACGGTTACTCACCCTCCAAGGAAACCTTAACCTGCATTCTTCGGAGGTGAAGCCATACTCGAGTTTGTTTACATTGCCCCACAATCTCTGATGCTTTGTATGCTCAGAATCTGACCCCAAACTTCCCTTGCTGTGTGTCGAACATAATACACTTTATATATCTTCTAATGTGTTATCTTCTGATTTTAGTTCGAAGAGAAAGGAGGCTTTCTATTTATTTGTGCTTTTGGGCCCTGACTATCACTTCACTTTCGGTTTAACCCTCACGCAAAATGACGATCTATCCATAAAAACGACAGGGATGGATTAACTTTCTTTTTAAGACTGACATACTGTGTAAGATCCCAAATTCTACCTCTTCCTTTACTGAAGGACTTTTATTCTGATTAGTTCATTACTTCTTGGTCAACATAAGCCCAATGCGTAGGTATCTTTAGCATTTTTCTTCACTATATCATTTATTTTTAAAACGATATTTACAGTATTTTGTGAACTTATATTAAGTCTATATTATATGTTTGAACTATATTGTGTAAATCGTTTTTGGCTATATTTTAATACTTTTTATTCTCATTAATTCCAGTTTTGTTATTTCTTGCTAACGTGGTCACGGAGTATTTATGTCATATATTTCGAAAGCGGTTCGCTGCTATTTCTCATATAATTTCTACAGTTTTATTAATATCCGACATGCATGTTCATAAAGACTGTCATCTGCTTGATATTAAAGGAGGTCTTTTCTTCAAAAGATTACTAAAAGGAAGAGAAAAATATCCAATATAATATATTGTATATTAATGACGCTAAGAAAGAAACAGTATGCCACAAATTTCACGCGCATTTTTTTTTTCTCCGTTTCTTTTCTTTGCCAGTAATTATCCAGTTTGCTACCTTCTGTCTTGTATAGAAATGCTAAGTTTGAAAATTTTATTTGTATGTGTGTGCGCGTGATTTTTGTGGCTACTTATACGGGGTGAAGGTAATCATATTCGGCATAAATAAGAAATAGTTATTCCTGTAAGCATTATTTTTGTAATAAGCAAAATGGAGACACTATAATTTGATAAGACACTATATCTGTAAGTAAATTTTGCGGTTAACAGAAAAGAAATTAAAGGTCGCTATTCAGGAAAATTAATGAACAGCAAAGTGATGAACAGCAAAATTCAATATAAATATTTTTTACAGAAAAGGGGCTTAGGAGGCAGTAAATTGACCAGGAGCGCTGCGTTTGCTCATTTATTAACTTTTACACTTAAGGAGCCATAAACAGATAATGAAATACTCAAAAGTACTAAAGAGAATTTAAGCACAGAAAAATCTTATTCTCCTTGTGGGGTACCATATTTTTTTAAACGTAAAGTTGTAAGTAAAATGCGACGAAACGGTGTGACAATTTAGATATAACTTTTTTCCTTGCGCCACATCACAAACTTACAGTGGCCTGTCGTCGACTGAATGAGAGTATTGTGAGGGAAGTGACAGTGCTCTAAGTGCCCATAGGGAGAATTCTGGAGCCAAAAATGTGCACTGGGGATCAGCTTTGAGAAAAACTGATTGTTCATTTTTAAATCATACTCAATAAAAGGCTACCACGTAGTTAAAAAAAACAACAAATTTATATAGCGGGTGGATGCAAAATTTTCCCGAAAATCTTCGAAATTTCAGGTTAATGATAATACCAAATACCAAATACCAATACCAATACCACTATCAATATCACTAAGTAGATAAACCTGGTGTTTATAATACATTATATGCTTATATTATATATACATTACATGCTTAAGAAAGAGTAAAATTTAATGCACATTTGTGTAGTGCACTATTTAGAAACAAGCAAGAATGCTGCATAAATAATAGAACACAATCAAATCAGTAATAAGTATGAATACACAATTGTGAATGTACCACCTTGCCACTATAAGCGTAACAATATAGAATTTTGTAAATCCTTATAACTAATTACATTTTCTCAGATATATTATTAAAAATGGATTTTTTATAATTAGAGAAAAATCTGCATTATACTCGCATATACGTCTGAAGTAGCAACAATTTTATGTGGAAAAATTCGTTTGATGGAGAGCACCAGAAACAGATTCTATTATAGGAGAAGGTAATTATAAAGTTTTCAAAGAAAATGCTTATTTTCCACAAATCATTGATAAAGCCCAAAAAATATGAAAGTAATAACTTTTTTGGAAATAAATTGATAAACAGAACCCTCTTCTCCCCTTTAAGGAATGAGCCATTACTGTTCCGTCCCGAGGCTAATCTTCGTCGTTTTCATAGTTTTATTTATTTATTTTATTATTAGAGTAATGGCAATGCACTTGCTTTGGTTGTCTGTCGAAGAACATTTATCTATATGTTGTTTCCATTTTCTTTGTAATTTCCTGACTTCTTATCCTATATTTTGTATATAATCCACGCTTATTTCCTTACTTTTAATAGTATACAATAATGCAATATTTTCTACAGATCTTAGGAGCCTAAGATCACAGAGGTTATTCAACAACATATCATAATTAGAAAACAGTAAATACTGCATTCCCTTCTGGAGCAAGTGTAATAGCCGTATAAATATGTGGCGATGATGTCGCCTGTAATTGTGTAGCAAAGAAGCTTAAAAGTGTTAAGACTGCTGAATAAACATGCCTATACAGGTCCGTAGCATTGGGTCTGGCTCTCGGGCGACAGGTCGAGCATCAGCCGGTAAAATGTTCCGTACGTCAAAGGCTCAAAATGTATTACGAATTTTACCTTAGAGTAATTGCTGAAAATATCCTTCCGCTCGTAGCATTGGCTCTGGCTCTCGGGCGGCAGGTCGAGCATCAGCCGGTAAAATGTTCCGTACGTCAAAGGCTCAAAATGTATTACGAATTTTACCTTAGAGTAGTTGCTGAAAATATCCTTCCGCTCGTATAAAGCTCCATATATTACAAGTAAGTTGTATTATTTTTATTATTTGGAAGTGTGCTTATTTCATGTTCAACATTAGCCTGGAGTTTCTCTAATATGAGGGGATTCGTTAGGAAAAAAATTGTCTTTCAAACTACTCCATTAATGAAATCACAACTGATAAAATCGGGAGAGCTCAATAGCTATAAACCAGGTAATAGCTTTATCATCGAACACTTCAATTATTGCAGTTAATTTTTCTTGAGCCGTATATGAGGTTTTAGGATTCTGTTGAAACTAATCCAACAATTTCTATTCTTCTGTAAACTTCTGAAGTTGCAGTATTAAAATTAGTGTTAGCTACCGATCCACATTTATTGTCTACTATGCCCAGTATGTACTGTGCATACTTATCGATCTCATGCGCCATAGTTCACGTCTACTTGGGCCATCCTAAAATTACGAATGACTTCAATTCAAGGGGAATAAGGAGGAACACGCATTATGTAATATTAACGGCGATTGCAGTGGCGTTTTTTCAGAATGCAATGCCGTATATACAGCAATAATATTCTTAATGACCCTATATTATCCAAGTGATTTTCAATATATTGCATGTAGTTAAGGCGCGGGCTAATAAGTGGGAGGTCTGGTGTTCCAGTCCCGCCAGGACCGTCCTCCCTGATTGCGGTTTTTTCAGGTAATCCTCAGTCCTCATAAATGGCAAATGCCGGGCAGGTACCGTGAACTTAAATCTGGAACGTTTCCTTTCTTAAAAAATGGTTTCCCAATATAGCATTTCGTTTCATGTACCATCGATGTCTACCGCCTGTGGTGCCTCCGTAGTAAAAACGGACGTAAAACACTAATCAAAAAAATTATATATATATATATATATATATATATATATATATGTACATTCATATAATTGTTATATAGATTTCATTGATTTGAATAGAGAAATTACTACACTGATTAACCTTAACCTCCTGGACCGCTGCTAAATATTTGAAAAACGTTCATAATTGAGGTTATATTATCAACAGTAAAATTCAATACAGGGCACATATGGACCGTATGCATACTTTGCTAATCTCGAGTAAAAATGGGCAAACAGGCGGTGGACACTGATGATAATGAAATGAAGTGAAATGATAAATTGGGAAAGGATTTTAAAGCGTTCCAGGCCTAAGTTTAGGGTACCTCACTTCCCTCTCACGAGTCCGCGCCTTACGACCTCGGCCACCCGTGGCGGTAAGCTGTTGGTGACTGTCTCTTATCTGTAAATCTCTCTACATTCTAGTTAGCTTATTGTGTCTCTGATTGCAAATAAAATGTTACTTGTATTTATCATCAGGTTGTTATATAAAGTTAAAAGGAATTTTTTTCTTCCTTATTATTGATTGATTGATTTATTTATGGACGCTGTTTAACATCTCAGGTCATCAGCGTCCTATTCAACTCAGGGCGTGAAACGGCCGACTAATTTTGCTCAGAGGCCTCTCTTTCAGGCTTGAGGTTCTTTATCGTGCCGTAAATGTACGACACGGGACCCACGGCTTTACTTCCCTTCCGAAGGAAGCCATACTTAGCATTTTTACGCCCGAAAAAATCCATCGGTCCTGGATGGGTTCAAACCCGCGATCTTGGGTTTAGGAGGCAAGTATTGTAACCACTACACCACCAGGACCGACTCTTCCTTATTAAAACCAACCAGTCTATTTTCATACTTTTAAGAAATTTAATAAATCGAAATGTAGGTAATATTAAAATACCTTTCTGCAGTATTTCTTTCCGAGCTTTAAAATTTCCATGCATGAAAGAAAACAAGGCAAGTCAATTTTTACTGTACTGTAAGTAGTTTTCTATTAATATCGTAACTTTTGAATGCCTTGATGCTTTATATTTCACTAACCAAATCATGATACTAAAGTTCTACTGTTAGTTGCGCACAGAATTCTTAATTAATGCTGTATACCGTTCGGAATGCAGTACTTTATACGAAAATAGCTTAAATAGATTATATTTGTTATATTCAAAATGATATTTACCACAGCATAAAATTAATGGTTTTAATGGTATTTTAAATCCTTCCTTCTGAATAAAACAATGTCGTTTTTCTAAATCATTACTTTTATTAAAATTGTAAAATTGAGAAAATGTCTTGAATTGTCATTCTTATATTTCAGCGGTGGATTTCTATAGCATATATTTGCCTGATAGAGCATTTGTATTGAATGTACAAAGAAATGCATTTAGGTGCTACAACCTTGCTCAAGTGCCTGTACCTCCAGAGGTAGCATCTCCCGGAGAAAGGGATAAGGTGAAGCAGACACCGGGCAGCTAGAATCGAGGGGCGGTGAGGCTCTGACATAGACGGGGTCCCTAAAACTTTAATTTTCGATAGATGACCGAACGCCAGCGGAGCCCCTCTCCAAGAAATTACATTTTTTTCCACACACCGTACAAGAACGCCTCCAAAGCTGCAGCCAGTATCACATCGCCATAGCACCAGCTCTCCTCGCCTGGCACGTTCAATCCTATAACAGAACCAATGGCATGTAATAGGATGAAATGCTAGAGAGAGAAAAATTCTTGACAAAGGAAAGCTCCATCCCAGCATTCGCCTAAGTGACCAAGGTCAGGCCGACCGAGCCCAAGGGAACTCCCAACATGAGTCTCAGGTGGTACGCTTAGGACTTGCATTCGAAGGTCCCAGATTCAAATTCTGTGGCCCGCTAACCTGACTGAAGTTTTTCATGTTTTACTCAGTTCATTTTCAAAATGTCTTACATTACAGCAAATCTGCAGAATTTCTGCGCAAATGTCCAAATTTACATTGTCTCAAAAGTTGAAATTTCTTTACCGCTGAATAAGGCTTGCCTTTAGATCTGGCAACAACAAATTCATCGAAGAATTCAAGTGACTGGCTAAGGTATGTTGATAAATGTATTACACAGGATTCGTCTTTGCAGAATGAATTCTTCTTTTTTTATTTAGAACTGCATTGGTTGGCAACAGTGTCTCATCTTTTTGATGTAGTGTATCAAGGATAAAGAGTCGCTTAAATAATTATCTTACAGATCTATGTTGTGTCTGTGCTTGTGTTTATCAAGTTTACTAATTCTTCTATTGAGCTGAATGTGTATGTGTGTGTTAACTGAATGTATATATTTAAGCAGTTGAGTCAACGCATGCACCTAAGGGTGGGATTCATAAAACATCTTTTTAAATGTCCCTGGAATAGTTCTGTACCATTCTTCGTTAGGGGATGGATATTAGCCCATCAAACTGGAGGGCACGTGAGGGCATCATCTGTATAGTTACCAAAAACATAATACATAAATTGATTCGTTTTGGTGTTATCTGCGGTAAAACTGTGCAATTCGACAAATTTATCCCCTACAATACCTGTAGGCAAATATTGTACATCGAAAATTAAACCACTTTCCATTTCTGAGCCTTTAGTAATATACTCATTTTAAGTTCCATAACTGTTATTAAGTCAAGCTTGAACTAAGCGAAAACTGCAACATTTAATGACATTAGAAGAGACATTTTTTAAAAAAATGGGAGCAGTTACTTGGAAATTAAAATCGGACATTCAGGGTTAAAGTTTAAGTTCGTATAATGGTCTAATATCGTTCCGCAATCTTTTACACTTAATTGCATTTTTAAACAAATTATCACTTGCGCGTACCCGGTTTTTATGTATACATAACTAATATATCATATACATCTGATAGAAATACTGTCACACTCCGGTATAGGAGTTGCGGAGGGCCTAATTCAGATGGGACAGCTTGAGGTAAAATTGAGAATTGTTATTATAAAATTGCTCGATCCTGACACCGTAATTTAGACTTAGTCGGAGCAGCCTACAATATCACAAAGTAATCAAACCTTTTGAAGAATGTGGCAGACGCCCAGCTTGGTGTTTGGTGTCCCGGGTTCGGATGGCTCTATGACCGCGCCCTCCAGCTCATTCCCGTCAAAAACGAGTGTTGTAGAGCGAAGCGGCGAAGACGAGAAGGTGCAGAAGAGAGAGAGAGAGTTAGAGCCCGCACGTCTAGTCTTTTATAAACAGATTTAATCTTACGAAACTATGACATCATTCTAGTTGCGAATTCCTTTGCAGTTACCACTGTCGGTCATGCACGAAAGCGCTTTGAATGCCTGACTTTCCTATTTCCCCAAAGCCGTTCGTTTAACGATTCTACAAAAAAGTAAATAAAATAATAGCCTGAAACGCTATCTTGTTTTCTACACCGGGACGCGTATCCCAGAACTTTTAGAATTTATTTGAAAAAGTACATTTTAACAATCGTTACATTATTATTGCTCAGATTTATTTAAATTTAAAAACACTGCGAATAAGAGGAGGCGATTAAAAATAAATAAACGAATAAAAATTAATAGAAAGAGAAAATGATATAGGTAAATAAAAAGTACTTTAAGAGAGTCTACTTTATCATACATAATAAAACATACAAAAACTAAACAAAATTATAATCCTCGTGCATAATTGAAGCCACCACTATCTTACAACTGGTAACCAGCTGTTAAAACCAAAATACAATTTACAAAACAACACTATTATTTATTAATAAAAAAGTTAAAACAAAAACTGTTCCATCGGTTTCCGGCGAAAATGTGTTCTAATACCCAGTACAATTATAATTTACCTTGAATTTCTTTTTTCTGTAACACAAGTAAGTTATCTAAATTTAATCCAATCCATGTTAATTACATATAAACAAGTGTATCTATATCTATACAATTTAAACTCTAATGTCTAATTTATTCTGAACGTTAATTTTTCTTAATTTTAGGTATACATTATTATTCTAAATTATTATTATTATTATTATTATTATTATTATTATTATTATTATTATTAATATTATTATTATTTAAAACAAGTTCAACATTAGTCAATTTTATTAAAAAATAAACCCTTTATAAATCTTATCAATTTTAGTGTTGTTGATATCTTGAAATATTTACTTACATCCTAACTTATTTTATTATTCTTATTATTTTTCATTAACATAATTAACGAAAAAAACATTTCCTTGTGTTTTATTTCCACCTTAATTTATTTCATTTCATTAAAATATATTTCTTCTCTTTTCACATACTCTATAAACTTCCAAAAAGCATGTCCCTTCATTTAACACCTATTAGTAGTAGCATTTTTTAAAATTCCTAACGTTTAACCCTTACAGCCACTTTGTTTTATAAACGCTATTACCTATTAATATTTACTTCACTTCAATTAAACCTTAGCCATTAACTAATTAAGTTCTTTTTTGCTCAACACTTCACCTCCCTAAAATTTATATTAATATTTTGAACTCTGTAGCTATAATAAAAACTCTCTCGGTAATTAATACACTATCCTCTTTCACCGGCTTCTCTTTCCGTTCACCTCATCCCATACTCCTCCCTTGGTAGCTACAGTTTACTGCTTCTCTGTGTTGTCCTCGTTTTAATCTCTCTTTTCTTCCACTTGCCGCCATGTGTCCTCCTCCGACCTTTACATTGTATTGTGTAAGCATTCCCTTTAACCCTCATCTTCTTCTTCCACTCTTCCTCCTTCTTGTGCGGTTTGATCTCTTCCTTGACTTTTATATTAATTTTTGGTATGTTTGTTAAGTTAATGGTACATAATCTTTCTGATCTGTTCACTGTTTATTTTCTTGTACTGATACTTATATCTCCTCCAATTCAAATCTCTCCTCTCAGACGATTTTACTTATTTTGTGGACTAACATTTCAAGATATTGAAATGACTTCTGTGCCTAGGATGTGTTTCATCTGATAACCACTTAACGCTCTTCTCTCTTCTTGTGTTTTATCATGGTATCTCTCACATAATAAAAAGACAAGTTCGAGTGTATCTTACTGATTACAATGTTTACAGTTGTCATAATTTAGTTTTTTTTTCTTTAATTTTGCACCAAGAGGATCGTGTCCTGCAAGATAATGAATCAGTCATTTTATTGGTTTTCTGTGCCTTTGTTTAAAACGTTCTGAAATATGTATTAATTTTCAGCGTAGGAAATTCCGTTTCCGTTCTGAAATATTACTAAACATGTTCCATGTTTTCCTCCCTACGTTGATTTCATCTCACTCTTGTTGCCAGATTAATTTGAGCTTATATTTTATGCCGCATATCGAATGACAGCCTCTTCAAACTATTTCAATAACTTTCTCATAACTACCTTTCTTAAATCAGTATATTGCTTCCCTTAAACGTATTGAGACCAAATTCCATTAGCTACAAGGAGTGCCAGGATAGGTGTGGTGCTGACTGTCCCTGTATATCTTAATAATATTTCCCTCTGTGTGTGGCTAAATTGAATTTTTAAACTTATATTATCCATACTCCACACCGCTGACTCATATGTGATAATGGCTGTAAATATGCAGTTATTGTAAATTTTCATCACATTTAATGACACTTTGAGTTTTGATTATATAAATTTCGTCAATTGTATGAATGATTTCTCATACTTTTATTTTATGTAGTCAGTATGTTTTTTTTTAATTAAGTTTTTCATCCAAATATAATCCTAAATATTTAGCTTCTTTTTTTCTTGTGATTACTTGATTAATATATTTAATAGAACAGTCTTTTTAATTTTATTTAGGAACGTATACCAGGATTTGATAAGACCAATCTGTATTTTGTATTTTCTACATCATGATTTTAAGATTGAAGTTAAATAATTTGCCCCTTCTTCCAGTAGTTTCCTGCTATTTTCTTCAATTAGAAAATATGTCGTCGGCGTAGGCAATAGTGTTCAGTACATTAATGTAGTCATGTAAAATATCCAAAAGTGTTTCCAAAACAATGTCCCAGAAGATCGGCATAGGGACAGAGCACTGGATACACTCTTTTTCATTTGTTTGTTTATCACCTCACCTAAGCCTTTTATATATACCCTCCTTATTAAATAGTAATCTTTTATCAAGGGATACAGTCATTTTGAAAAATTCTTTTCTAGTAATCTTTCAAACAAAATGGGTCACCATAAATTACCAAAGGTCCCAGAAGCGTCAATAAATATGGCCACAACATAGATGGAACTTTATGGTTTGACTGTTTTATTACTTCAATAGTTGCATCTTTCGTTTACTTTCCATTTTTGATTTTTCACACCTGTCATTTTTCTAAATTCTGTTATTCTTTTAGCTATTAATTGCTCAAACACCATGTGGATCGTATTAAGTAAACAAATAGGTTTCTAAGATTTTAGCTATTTAGGGCCTTTATCAAAACGTTTCTTTAATATAATCAGTTTCACCACTACCCAACACAGTTGAAAACGGCCTTTACAAATGCAGTAGTTAAAAATCTCTAAAAGTAAATGGTGTTATTTCTTACTCAAGGCAAATAAATCACTCATTTAATATCGCTTCTGGTGCTGCAGCCATTTTCTTTCTAATTTGTGAAATGTCAGTTGGATATATTGACATAGAGTATTGTTAAATGCATGGTTCATACTGATACTTTTTAATGTGCTTAATACTTTATAGTTGTCATTTTTCTATTGTCTTAATGGTTACAGTTTTTTTTTTATCATAAAAGTTTTGTATGGAATACCCCAGACATTGGTGTCTAGAATATTTTCTACACATTTCTTCCTGGAGTGATTTATAGTTTCATTTAAGTCTTTCTTTTACTTCTCTGTGGTTTCTAGGGTTAGAGAACATAGGCTTTTACGGCCGGCGTCAATTAATTAGTAATGGACGTTTTATTGTACGATTTTAGGATACACTCAAATAAATACAACTGTCGCACGGACCTTACGGCAGTACATACTAATGTCGTTCTTATAGCTATCAAGAAGGCAATACTAACGCATACGCACATATATACGTACATACATATACATATATACATACACACATATCTACATACACACAAATCTACATGCATACATACAAATATACAAATACTTCTTTATATTTAAGTTTACTATTAATAATTGAAATGCCAATATATAGACATGAATGAAACCCTTACTATTGAGTCCCCCATTCCCTTTACTCACACCCCCATTCCATCTTTCCCTCTTCATTATGGTCATTAACCTCCGTTTTCTCGGTCCTGGTGGTGTAGTGGTTACCATACTTGCCTCCTAAATCCAAGAACGCGGGTTCGAACCCGGCCAGGATCGATGGATTTTTTCGGGCGTAAAAATCCTAAGTCTGGCTTCCTTCGGAAGGGAAGTAAAGCCGTGGGTCCCGTGTCGTAGATTTACGGCACGAAAAAGAACCTGAAGCCTGAAAGAGAGGCCTCTGAGCAAAATTTGTCGGCCGTTTCACGCCTGAGTTGAATGGGACGCTGATGACCTGAGATATTAAAGAGCGTCCATAAATAAATCAATCAAAAAAAAAAACCTCAGTTGTCGGGTCATCTCTAGAAAAATTGACAAATTGTGTGAGTATCTCTCATGCACCAACACTTTCCGGCATATATTCAAATTTCTATTGGAATTCAGAAATGGCATTAATAAACGCTTATTTCTTGAAATCTCCGTTTCCCTGCATTCTACCAAAATATGCCTCCAGGTATCGATTTCTCCGCACAATGGGAAAATTCTTTCCCCGAGAGCATTAACTGTTGTGCTTCCTTTCCAAACCCCTAAACTGATGCATACGAGACCACTTCTTTCTTCCCTGCCACAGATATCTAGTTAATCTCCCCTCCCCCACACCGTATGTATTTGAGCCTGCAGGTTCAGCGATACTTTTTCTGTGCATTGAGACAAAATATTTTGTCTGCTTATATCTCGCAAACGTCTGTTAACTATTTTCCAACTATTTCGTGTAATGTCCTCTCCCCTTAACCAAATATACCCCAATCCAACTTTGTCTAAGTCTTTCCTTATTTTTGATGCCCATCCCGTATCCCATCCTTCCCTTATTTGCTCCCTTAGACAGACTGCTCGAGAAAGGGTTTTATTCCTCCGTATTATCTGTGAACTGTCTTCCGGCTGTAAGCCGTCGTGCAATGGAATTGTTCTTCTTCATCTTCCAAGACGTTTCCTCTGCAAATGCGGTGGGAATAATCAGTGTTTTGATCTCCGTAATCTTCTTGGAAGCAGTGGCTGACTCTTTTTTAATGTACCTAACATGATAACATGCATATGCAGGGGTGCGTGCTTAGTAGTGGGAGTACGTGCAATTTGGGGGTATGGGAGTAGTACTATTTTGTGTCAGGTTCCGCATGAGCAGCCCGGTTAGTAGAGATTAGTGTGCCATACTAGCATGCAATGCATGCGAGGAAGTCCAATGTTACGTCCCTGTAAGTAGTCATGACACTAGACCTTGATTACTGCCTGGGGGGTTAAAAGTTACTAATATAAATAAGTTAATTGAGGTATTTATTAGTGTTGTTAGTTTATGGCGTTAGTTATTTAAGTCTAATAATTAATGTAGTGTTAAAATGCATGATGTGTGTGATGATGGTCAGGCGGACTTGTCGTTGTATTATTGGGGGATGATCTTCATTCTCCAGAGGTGTCTATTATGTCGTAGTGTGCCTTGGTATGTAGTTGGGGAGAATCTGAAACAGAAATTGTAATTTAACGACATCTGATATTAAATATGTTTGCTAGACCAAGATAAGTGTGCCCTAAGGGATCACTAATCTAGCCAGGTATTCGGCAATTTCGGCGGTGGTTGTCGTTTAGAAGTATACTGTCGAATATGACAAGCGGTTCCCTGTGAACATTGTGCTCAGTATGGTAAATTCCTAACTTTTGAATGAGTGGGTTGTGGTGCTTGTGTAAGTGGGAATATAGGTCAAATGCCAGTTTTTTTTTAAAAAAAATACTAAATTGTTTGCATCTTCAGCTCTTCATGTAATACAGCTAAAGGTGCCAGTCTGGATACTTGGGCATTTATTGTGAAAGCATTGCAGTCTACGTATGTGCGTGGGGGTTGCATATCCCCATACTGGGCAGGTGTAAGTCAGTATTGGTCTTATGAGGGTCTTGTAGAGCGTTAGTGTGCTAAACTGAGGCGTGCTGCTATAATTTATTAAGGGAAAGAGTTTCCTTAGCTGCCCCTGCACTTTGTGTAATATGGTATTGATATGGGGAGCACAGGTGAGACCTTGGTCTATTGTCAGTCCGAGGTATGACACTTTCTTTGTCCAGTTAACAGGCCTTCCAAGGAGCTGCAATGAAGTGAGTGCAGGTTAGTTCGCTCGATGCAAGTTTCTTTTTATGGAGACTATTGCTTGACCTTTGTCAGTATTAATGGCAATGCGCCAGTTTGTGAGTCAAGGCTCAAGAGATGTAACATAGTGTTGGAGCCGTTTATGAATAACAGTGACGTTTCCTGATTGTGCCATAATGGAGGTGTCAACAGCATATAGCGTGAGAGAAGTTTCCGTGTGTTTTAGTATGTCGTTTATATAAACATTAAAGAGTGTTGAACCCAGGATGCTACCCCGAGGGACACCAGCGGATATAAGACTTGTGGTGGATTTGGATGAGTTAACAATCGAGTAGAAATGCAGGTCAGCTAGATTATTTGCATTTAGTTTAATCGTCGTATCAGGAAAGCGGTATTGAACAAGTTTGCGCAGTATGCCCGCATGCCAGACGCAGGCTCGCTCTATGTGCAGCAGTAATGCATCTGTTGATTTTTTAATATTGAAGCCGTGAGTAGTGTAGGGTGGCCGCTTTTGAAGCCGAATTTCTCCGATATGAGAAAATTATGCTTTTTAAGGTTTGCATTCAGGCTCTTGAGGATTATTTTCTCAAGTAGCTTAGCCAGGGTTTAGAGAAGGCTGATCGGTCTGTAGCTGTGAGTACTGTCCTGTCTTTATTCTTTTTGTGAAAGTGAAGAACTGTTGTTTTCCAGCAGGAGGGAAAGCTCCATTCAATAGCACGAAGTTTAAATGTTGCATGGAATTAGGAGAGCTTGGAGTAAGATGTTGAAGAACAGTATTTGGAATTTTATCAAGTCCAGGCGATTTTTGCTCTGGCAAGTGCTTTATGAGCCATTGTAATTCGTGAAGAGAGATTTTTAGAATTTTGTTTTGAGTGACTTTGCAATCAAGGTTCCATGTCAGCCTCTAGGTCTCATCTCTAAAGGGAGGAATGTATGGTATTCCGAGTGAGGGTGGATTGGAGAGCGTCAGCCAATCCTCCAATCTTCTCCTCATTTGATTGATTGTTTATGGTGCAGAAGTGGAATTTTTAGGGATCAACATTGAACAGTGTTGTTCCATTGTTGCGTTGTTACTATTGCAGTGTCTTTTCGGATTTCGTTATGAAGGTTTCTAAGTTCATATACGGCCGCAGTACACCTGGAGGTCTGTCACTGTTGGTGGGCTTTGTTGCGTTTGGCCGATGTAGGCGTATGTCAGGTGGTAGAGTTTGACCGCCGTGGATGAGGAGAGCTTTGGTTATAGCAAAGTTAATAGCGAGTTCGACCTTTCTTGTAGCCGTTTCATGGTCAGCTGTGGAATTGATGTTTGCTTGTTGTATTTGTGAGTTTAATTCATTATTGAAGATGTCCCATTTGGGCAGATTGCAGTTGTATCTCGACACATGGGCAACCGGAGCGGCTGAGCTTTCAGCAGTGATGATCACTGGAAGGTAGTCGGAAGAAAATGCATTCATGACTCTTGTATTAATTCTATGAGTAAGGTTTCTGGTAATAGCAATACCAAGTACGCCTAAGTGAAAATTACGCTGCGTGGGTACATAGATGTAGTCATCCAGTGCGTGTATGATATAATCTGATATGTTTTCATGTCGGAGAAGTTTGATTCCTGCAAGATTCGAAGTGATTGAGTTCCAGAGAGGTTGTTTCGCATTAAGGTGGCCTACTTATCATGTGATGGTTTAGTTTAACATGTATCAGAATCCGCTATGTCGCTCGGAGGGTTATACGCAGCCACTGTGCCGGTGCGCAGGTTATTGTATGAAATTGTTATCGCAGTGGCCTCAATGTGTAAAAACTGGGGAAGGCAGACTTGTTGGTACAAGATGTTATTGATAGCTATGGCTATGCCCACACCGTGTGTTTCGCGGTCTATATGGTAGACAGTGTAATAGGGGATGGTGAAGCGGTCTGTGTCGCATAGATGCGTTTCTGTTATAAGAGCTATATATATGTTGGTTGCCATTAGAAAGTCTATCAGCTCTGTCTTAACGACGGCGAAGTTCCATTTCATTATCTTTAGTTCTTTTCTAGTCATTTTGACACCTTGAAGTTACAGCAAGCATGTGAAAAAACGCATGATGCTTCCCTATTATGTCTGGTGTTAACTTCGGCGCGGTAACTAGTTCAAGTATTATGTTCATTGCTTGGTTTCTAAGCTGGTGCTGTGGCAAATTGACCAGGGGGCTACATTTTGAAACACCTGCCTTACCGAGCCTGGTCTATTGCAACCCTTTGCTTGTGTCAACCAGGGAGAGAGGCCAAAAGGGCTTCAGTTGGCATTGCTGCAGTGGCACCAGCTAGGGGGCTGTCGCCATTTGGTTTGGAGAATGTGCCATTCTGCGATGGTCCTGCTCTCGGTCGTCCAGCAGGGGGGGGCCAGAATTTGCTGGTATTAGGACAACCTCGGTAACGCGAAACATTTCCAATATTATGGCACAAAGCACAGAGACGGAGTTCCGGTGCAACATCGCATGATAGAGTCGTAGGACTGTGCGCACTTGGCGCATGTGGGCGCGTATGCCAGGCATTGCTCAATATTATTTGTACTTCCGGCATTGTAATGGAACTGTTGGACGGCGAAAGTCAACAACCGTGACTTATATATGTAGTATTTCATTCCATAACTGAAGTCCATCTCGGTCACGTTGTTGGCTACCTCAATAATGTACATGGGAAGTAAAGTCCGTCCCAGGTTAAAGCGGCGCGTTTGGAAAACGCGCAGAGCTGAGAACCTCGAGATAATAGCATCTCTTGGATTTCTTTTCCAACTTTTCCAGAAAGACCTACCTTATCACCAGTCTGCTGCTCTTAGGGGCCTCAGTGCTGGCAATGTGGCAGTTTATCTTCCTTTCTTTAAGGAATTTCACCAGTGCAGCGTAGGCAGCCGGTGTCTTCCCCCGCATCTGCATATCACCAGAGAGAGACGCTTAGGTAAGTACATACTCTTCCGAAGGATGAGCGCGGTCAAAGTCAATTAGGTGCCCACTTAGATCTGCCGAGTTCTCTTTATCTATGTAGATGGGCTTCATAAGAGTTAGCGCTTCTGCCATGAGGAGGGGTTGCCCATTGTTATCAACAGTTGGCCTGTTTGCTCGTCAGGGGCATTAGCATGAGCTGGGTGCTGTTTGCTAGCTTAGGTAAGCGTGTGGTAGCGTGGTGGGAGGGAGCTCTGAGGGAACAACGACAGTGGCTCTGGTGAGAGGAGTGGAGGAGTTGGAGTGAGGAGAGGAGTCAGCAGTGATAGAGGAGGAGGCATGGGGGTTGATATGGAATAAGGGATTAGAGTGTGATGAGCTGGAGGTTCAGGAGTAGATACCTTACGTGGCTTCGAATTCTTTTTCCCACTGGGTTCTTAGGCTGCTTTATCGGCATTTTCTCGTAAAGGAAAGAAAAGTAGAACGAGAGAAGGGCGGTCCAGAATGGCTAAATAGGCCTCCTGGAACAGAAACTTAACTTATGGGGGGCTAACAATTATAACTAATAGAAACAGATGAAAGAAGCAGTTAAAGGAAATATCATTATCCACGCGCTAAAGCATGGACAGCAACGGGCCGGATCAAAAATGGCACCAAAATCGTCACTCAGACGATGGCTCGAGCTTTGCTGTCTTTGTCCAAGCTGAATGCTGCAGTGACTACTGAGATCGTCTAGCGGAAGGTCCGCAGGACACTGGCGCCGGCTCGGTTGCTGGGCAGCGGCTCGTAGAAGCGCCGCACTGGTCGGCTGCCTCCGTGAAGCTTCGGGGGCGCTCGGATCCTGTCGCTGCAGGAGCTCCTTCTCCAAACGCTGCTACCGTCGTGACTGACCGAGACGGGACGTGACTCGTTGATGGAACTCACAGCGTTATATTACACGGTAGGGGTGCCTGTGGAACTAAGCTCGGATTTATTCGCTTAGTTAAGGGGTTTATATCTAGCCAGCAGCTCCTGGGTTTGGCCAGCGGGCTGTCGGTTGTTGATTGGTTCGCGTTGTGGATCTTGATTTTTGTAAGGCCGGATACCATGCAGAGTGCAATTTCAGAGCTTTTTTTTTTTCCTTGTTAATTTTTTTTCTGTGTTTGTGGATTTCAATTGCCTCCCGGTACAAGAGAACATGATAACGAATGTGTGAAGCTAATATGTCTGTGTTTGAAACCAATTTTATGTTCTCTCTCAGCTAGCAGGGCATGCTCAGCGACGGCTTATTTGTCTGCCTGACCTAGGCGCCAGTGTCTCGTGTGCCCTATAGGGATTTTATTAATGCTGCGCAGTGTGGTGCCAATGTAAAGGGAACCACAGGAGCATGGTATTCTGTAGACACCGGCTGAACTAACTAGTTTCCAAGGGTCTTTAGTCGAGGGGAATGTGTTTCTTATCGGTTTAGTCGGTTTCATAACTGTCTCCACGTTGTGTCATTTAAGTTGTTTGAAGATACTGTTTGTGGCGGTTTTCAGAGACGGAAAATATGCGGTGCCCTTTTTCTTAGATAGTGTGTTCATTTGCTTTGTGTTTTTTCTGGGATATAAAGTTATTTGCACTACCCTGGTTCCGTACCCGTTCGCTTGTAGCACTTGTATGTGCTTTTCTCTTGTCCTATGAACTTTGATTCGCAGATACAGGAGTCTCAATCTACGAGTTTTTATCAGAGCAGATCAGATTTTTTCTCAGTTGGTAGTTGGAAGCCTTATACATATAATTATTTGTCTGTATCGGTAGGCTTATAGTAAACTTAGTGTCCTAAGGCAGCATCGCTCTTCTTGATGAACAAGACATCCAAGAAGGCAGTTAACCATTTATATAAGGCTCGATTCTAAACTGGATTCGTGGGTTTATGCTGTTCAGGTGTTGCAAAAAGTCATGAAGTGCAGGCTCTCCTTGAATCCATTTACGAAAGTTTCGTCCATATAGCGATACAAACCGGCGGCCTATATACAAAGACAGATATCTTCATAATGCCTCCAACCACAATCCGAAACAAAAACATTCTCTGATAAAATCTCTAGAAACTTGAGCCTCCCGCATCTGCGAAACAAAGCTCCTAGGTCGAGGGAAATCACATACAAGTTCTACGAGCGAACGGGTACGGAGCCAAGGAAGTGAGAGGAGCTTTAAATTTCAGAAACAATACAAAACAAACGGACGCACTATCTGAAAATATTGTTTTAATAGTGTTTAACGCCAGTTGTAACTATTAAGGCATCACAGATGTTGGCCACTGATGATGCATGAGATGAAATGATAAACTGGGAAAGGATTTTTTAAAAGAAGGAAGTGTTTCAGGCATAAGTTTAGGGTACCTCCAGGCATATGCCATTTATGAGGACTAGAAAAATATGGAAAAAGCCGCACTCTTGGAGAACGGTCCTGGTGAACATCAAACCCCAGATCTCCTACTCACGAGCCCGCGCCTTAAAGACCTCCGCCACTCGTGGCGGTATCATTCTAAGAAAATGGGCACCACTTATGTTCCGTTTCTAATAAACGTCACAGATGGCATCTCCAAGCCTCTTAGACGACATAAAGTAGAGACAGTTTTGAAACCAACAAAACTGATAAGAGAGAAATTCCGCTCCCCTAGAGACCCGAGAGACAACTTGCCTCAGCCGGTGGCTACAGAATACCTTGCTCTTGTGGTTCCGTTTACATTGGCGTCACACAGCAAAGCATTATTTCACGCCTTACAGAGCACAAAAGACATTGCCGCCTAGGTTCAGACAGACAAATTAGCCGTCGCTGAGCATACCCTCCTAGCTGAATAAAATTAGTTTTCAAGTCACTGACATTTAATTTTGAACATCTCATTATCATCTTCGCCTATACCGAGAAGCAATTGAAATTTGCAAACATAGGAACAACTTAAAGAAGAAGCTCTGACATTGCACTCAGAATGGTATCCTACCTTAAAAAATACCAAGACAAATAAGCAACTTGAATCAATCAGCAACCAACAACCCACTGGCCACGCTCAGAAGCTCCAGGCTATGTCTAGCCCCCTTAACCTAACGAACCAATCAGAAATGTGTTCCACAGGCACCTCTACATTTAAAACGCTGTCAATTCCAGCAACGAGTCTATCACTACCTCTTCTCCAAGAATATTAAGGTGACCACACCACTGATAATATCCACCACAGTCGTGGTCGAAACGTCTGGAAAGATGAAGGAGAAGAATCGCATTGGAACACAGCCTCACACGCCGGTAGACTTAGTTCAGATAATTTCTTCAGTTAATTTCCCGTTCCTCTGCTATTATTGTTTTTATATATAATCTAGAAGAAAAATCAAAATAAACTAATACTATTAACAATGTAACAAATTAACAGTACTTATAAAAGTAGAAAGGGATAAAACACTAATATAAAGTCACAATTGAAATCGCTATATTTCGAACTCGTTGAGTCCTTGTATGGCAAGAAGACTCCAAATTTTATCTGCATTTTTTTTAGGTTTTAAATTTGGTGCAGAATTAAAAATTGCAAGTTTAATAGCTTTGGGTGAGCTTTCCTCTTCTTGGTCAACAGAGTTCCCGGTATAATTTAACTGGAGAATATTAAATAATGGTTTCATTTTTTGTCAAGTTTGCAAGTGTATAGTAATACATTAAGTCTTTTTCTGTAAATTTCTGTAAAGTCTCTCCTACGTCCTTTTATAATACAATAATCAAAATAAATTGGTATGGTCACTAGAGGTATAATCCTGTCCGACTTTCCAATTGGTGATTTTTTATCTTTTGTTTAATTACATAATGTAGTGTCGATGTTGGATGCTGGATGTGATTTTCAAACGTTGGTGGATTATTGGCTTGGTTTATAACAATTAAATTTATTCCGGAAATTACTTCTTCCATTTTTTCTTATTGCTCATCTTTTAATTCATTATACCACCAATTGGACATTTAATTAGCATCTCAGATGTGTAAAATGTCTTTATCCAAAAATATTCTGTTAATGTTTCTAATTATATCTAAATAAGGTTCTGTAGGATGACTGTTACAATTCCGCACTGCGCTAATCCTGTTTTCTGTTTTACTATTTTAGCTGATGTTACGAATGCCTGCATTACGAAGAATTGATTATTTGTTGCCCCCACTACTGAATAGTTGTTATGAAATGTTTCTAATTATTTTTCCACCAAGCTGCGTGTGGAACAATACTTCATACTGATGTAAATTACTTCCATCTATAAATTGCAATTTGTGCATAGATGTTGACATTCCATCCATATATGAAAAACACTCTTATTTGTTAAAATGTACATAACAAAAGTTTTATTTTCTACTTGGTTAAATGTTCAGTTCATTTAATTGTACTAATGATTAATCTGCAGAAGAGGCAGATGTGGCAAAATTTTCCTTTGATCTCTGTAAATTATGAAGTGTATGTTATTAATTGTTTTGTTTCTGAACAAAAATTGGGTTTGTTTTTCAGAATCCCACACTAATTATTTCGTTTGGTTATATATTCTATTTTCTTTTGCGTTTACTTCTAATCATGTGTGTTTCAACTGCCTTTTCACTTTAACTAACATGCCTGGGTTCACCTCTTACAAATCCTACTCACTCACATCTGATTTAGTCTGAAGGGTAGCGACAGAATATTTTAAGTACACCTCCACGATATATGTCCCGAAGCTATAGTACGCTGTCTACGGTATTTAAAAGTTTACCATGCCACATATTTAGCTCCAAGTTTGATCACTTTTCTAATTACATGTCAATACTGGTACTAATAAGCAGAGCCGGCAAGAATGTTGAGCTTTGCCAGCATAGCGTTTTGAAACAAGAATACTCCATCTGTTCATCGAATGTATGCAGCTATATAGTTACAAGTATATACATTATAAGAATATATCAGCAAGCACAGAAACGGTAATTACATAATGGAAAAGTACCTTAAGTATATTAAAAATATCCAGTCTAATATTTTGTTAATTAGCAATATTCCTGGAATTGCTGAAACTTTGCGGTAATATGAGATCATTCGGAAACTAATTTTTGCGTAAAATATACACATTCCAAATGTTGGGTCCACCTTCCATTTCCTCATTCATCTTTATTCCGTTTCTGTCTGTGTGTCTTTGCGTCTTTCTGTGTTTATTATGTATTCAATGAGACTGTGACATGTCGGTCTTGGTGGTGCAGTGGTAACCATACTTGCCTTCTAAACCCAAGGCCGCGGGTTCAAACCCGGCCAGGATCGATGGATTTTTTCGGGCGTAAAAATTCTAAGTATGGCTTCCTTCGGAAGGGAAGTAAAGCCGTGGGAGCGTGTCGTACATTTACGGCACGATAAGCCTGAAAGAAGAGCCCTCCGAGCAAAATTTGTCGGCCGTTTCACGCCCTGAATTGAATGGGAAGCTGATGACCTGAGATGTTAAAGAGCGTCCTTAAATAAAACGAATCAAAAAAAAAAAGACTCTGACATTGAACTGACAATTCATTTCTCAGTGTGTATGTGTATGCAGAGAAAATTAGCTCCCCTAAAAGCGACTGAAACAGACAATGGATTGTAGACACCAAAAGTGTAAGTCTTAATATCAGTGTGGGCCTCTAAACTAAATGGAGCGCATGAGATTTTATAATTAGATCTGTGGCTCGAGATCTCAAATTTTACCCTTTTGGGACAATTGCGTCATTTATTAGTTTTGTCTATAATCTTTCAACGCACAATCATAATCCGCAATTCATGTAATCGGAATATATTTGCCACTTAGAAGCACAAAGTGAACAGTTTTCCACAAGAGGTCATTCAATTCTATTTACTTTAAATATTCTTTTCTCAAAGTAATGTTTGTGTGGGTTATAGGATTCATGCACAGTGCCATGGAACTGAGCTTGGTAAAAAAATAATTTGCCTATAATTTCCTGTAGAGAATTTCAGTCTTCCTTTCTTTCGTGTGAGTGAATTCCACAGTCTTTATTCACGTGTTTTCATTGTTGTTTCACGCTAACAAAGCTGCAGGTCACTATATTGACTCAAGTTTATTACAGGGACTTAGAATGCAATTTAATTCCACCAGACGAAATATTACAACTGACTATTTTTCTTGCACTAGCCACGCCACAAAAAATTCAAAAACTGAGAAGCGTGTTGGCAACGGCAAATTGGAATGACAGCTTAATGGCATATATTTGGTACTCCCTCTAATACCTCAAGTTGATAAGGTTAGGTTAGCAGGGTTAGTCATATTGTTCTCATTGGGGCAACTAATAATGAGGAAACTCCTTCTGGCTTCACACCCGAGCACTTTCTGAAAATATGTGTTCACAAATTCGTCGTGAGTATTTAGCCCATGAAGGTACACCTACCCATACTCCACCGTTTATGCCCCGAAGGCAAGTACAAAATACGTGGATTGTCCGCAAAAGACTTATGACCATTCCTATGTTACCAATTCTCGTCAGACATTCCAGTAAAGCTATACGGCCATGTTTGAAGAACAGAGCGCCCGTTTCAAAAGTAAGTGAAGAAAATATTATGTACTTTTCATTTGAAACGGGTGTGGCGTTTGAAAATGTGATCCGATAGATAAACTGTTCTTACTTAATACCGGAGAAAGTAATCAGTCAAAGAAAAAATGAAGTGATAACACATTGTTGCATTATTTATATGTTCGGCATTTGTATTTTAAATGTTAAATATTTGTTTTTAATGTAGCTACATGTACCCAACGACATGCCAAAGTAGTCTATAGTAAATATAGTCCCAATAATTCTAATTTTCCCCATATTTCCCCACAAAATTATGCAAATAGGTATAGTTATTGTTTGCTATTTCCAGAAGTTCAATGTAAAGCTACTTTTAAACTTTGAATTTAATTTTTTACGCAATAACTTAACAAATTAGTAAAATCCAATATAATAACTGGAGGATACTTTGATATTTAGGATTTTACTGTCCAGCAACGTTAGCAAATATTTAATTATAATCATAAAACTGTTATATGAACCCCGAATACTCAAACAAGCTATAAACTGGAAATTCTGTGAAACGAAATATATTTTTACCTCCCTTCGTTTCTGTGAATAAATACTACGATAAGATTGATGAATTGCTTCTCATTAAAGTGCCTGACGAAGGGCGCACACTTTTTCCCACTGATATCTAAATGTCGCGCTCTGTGCTACGTCCATAATGTTTTCGCGTTTATCAACAGTTCTCACCTTTGACTGCTGTGCTAATTTGACAGCGTTTTAATCTTCCTCGTTCAAAAGGCACAACTACAGCGAGGGCTTTGAAAGCCATATCTATGTATAAACCATCCCCTACTCCTTTCTAAAATTAATCTGTGATTTTCCTTTACCTTTAGAAAACTGTAATGAGACATTAAAACGTCATCATGTATTTTTTTCCAGTGGCATTGTGACATATTACGTTCAAACATATATGCTTTATGCTACTGTATTGCTATAAAATTTTATATTCGCTTATATTTTTATGCATGGTGCTATAAATCGACGTACATTTGGAGATAAACAATTCCATTAATAACTTCTAAGTTCAACAGTATTACTATTTTATTTGTTCATGTAATTTTATTGCCCCCTTCCTTCTCATTATGATATAAACTTCATTAAGTTATTTTACTAAAGTAAAAAGAATATTTTAACAAGTTTTATTTCTAAGAATTATCCATGAAGCGTATTAATTGGCCCCATTGGTGGATCAAATTACACATTTCTTTAGGTACATTGAGATAATTTGAGTTACTGATCGCCTAAGCACGGCTGTTTACTGGGGAAGTTCAGCCGTATCCATAAAAGGGGAGTAGAGTTACCATGCAAGTATTTATTATTTTATTTTAGCATTTATATTTTTATTCAGAGCCTAAAATGATACTGCATTTAAATCCGATAACATCAAGCACTAACCTGTATTAGAAAATATTTTGTAAATAACGCACCTCAGCGGCAATACATAGCCGGCATCTGAGAAGTAAATTCCTGTATTTCCTTACTTTGCTTCCGTAATAACACGGCGGTTTGGAACAATTGAGAGATCCCGTCTCTCGCAACTTTTAACAAGTTGACAGTTTCTCTGCATGGAGTAACATTGTCAGGATTTTTAGCAAATGTCTTTACTACCTCACGACAAGAATCCGTTTTCACGCATGTACATAAAAACTCGTTCTTCAAATATTTAGATAGTGACATTGTGTTTATATTAAGTGTTGATTGTTCTTCACCAATCAGACCTTAATTTAAACACAATGAAAGAAATGAGTAATATACTAACATAGTCGCTCTCTTACAAAACCTTCCTCAAATTAACTACAAGCTAACACCTGCGCATGTATTATAGGTCTTGACGAGCCACGCTCTTCCAGTCTATAATTGAAATAATCGCATTATATTTTTGCTGTATACACTGCCATTATCGTCGCCATAAGTATCATCATCATCATCATCATTATTATCATCATCATCATCATCATTATTATCATCATCATTTTGATTTGATGATGATAATTTGGTTGTGCATTTATGTTTGTGTGCATAAAAATTAACAAATTATTATTGTTTGTTCTTCCATATTAGATAAATTTGCCATTATGAAACATACGAGTATGTTTGGATCACTGAATGTTGTAGCTGATTGACGATGATCTGCATCAGTTTAATATTTAACGAATAGTTAAATGATGTTAACGATGCCTTTTAAGGTTCTAATAATTGGAACTTTCATTTCAGCATCTTGGTAAATAATTTCCATACTAACCTCATAAATCGTTCTATAAAATTTATTGTGTCCTTTATCTCAAAGAATTGCATATAGTCATCGGCGGATAACAATTTTATGTATTACTAAGTTTTGTCTATCAGCGTTACTATTTTTAGAGTTTACCTAGTTGATATTTTTCAGAATTAATTTTTTGAAACAAGGTCAAAGTTCAATGTCTATCCCATCTTCACAGGTATGTCCAATTTGTGTAATTCCAACATTCAAATGCTTCCTTATCTTATCTTTCAATTGTGAGAAAGAAAGAAAAAATCAACTAGACAGTTTAGTCAAACGCAATTCGATTCCGAGTCTGATTTTGACATAAGATCTGACTTTAGTATGAAGTTCACTCCGACTGACTTTGGAATTCGGAGTGATGGGATAACTAATTCAGATGCCCAATTTATTGGCTGCTTGGATCATCAGTTCTTTAGCATGATTTAACTATTTTCTTAGGGACAAATGAAGGTCATTGTATGGATCAAGATTTTACAACAGCATACTCGTTGTGCATAAGTTCTAAACAGGCAAATGTATTCATAAGAAATTACGGCAGATAAAATAACTCGCGCAGTAAGTGGAGATACAAAAGGAGAGGCTCTTATAGCTAACAAAAAATCAAACTGGGAGTATCGAAAAGTCCAAAATGGAGTGAGTTTCAAAGAAAGTACGTAATGTGTGCAAAAAAAGCAAAGATATAAAAAATACTTCCGCATAATTTGCAAATAACAAAGTGAATATTTGGTAATAGGGGAGTATTCATGAATCAAAAGAAGCCAGGTGAGAATGAAATTGCAGGTAATATTAAAAGTTGCAAAGGTCTATGGCCCAGTTCCTCTCATATCTTATAATCGTTTCGCAACTTTTCGACTTTTTATACATTATGTCAAATCCTTTCATTCTAAAAACAGAGGGCAGTAATTTAGAGCAAATGGCAATATATATGTTTTTTCAAATACTGAATTCCTTTAATTGAGGTACATTTTTGATCTCTTGCAGACTGTATGCAGATAAGGCACTTTAAAAATTATTATATTCGTCATTTGTACTATAATATTTAATCTTAAACAATTCTTGGTATAGCCTGTATAATCGAAAAATATTATCTTTCTTTCATTAAACGTAAACTTCTATGTAGCAATTAAGAGAAAAAACTTGCCCTCATAGATACAGTAGCAGAATAAAAAAACACGCTTTATCGATATTACTATATTTTCATATATGCAATTTATTTCTTGAACTATACAGATGAGCTATGTTGAATAGTATCTCGTTTAACTTTAACTTGAAACTTTTACAATAAAATCCAATAAAAAGGTTAATTTTGTGAAACAATGGGTTGATATAGATGTAATCAACATATGTCGTGCTATAGAATAGAGTTAAACAAATGTCAATATGGTCACCTTTCACTACCCTAATGCTCGGTTGCAGCGTAAACTTTCCTAAGCAAAACGACCTACAAAAATGTATGCTTTTTGATTATTAATTAACTTAATTTCTTTCAGTTTCAAACAGTGAAGCAATTTTGTCGTACTTTCACTTTAAAGGCTGACACATGACGGTTTATATGGTTCTGCGCATGACTTTTAAATATAAAAAGTTATTTTTCCCAATGCTATTTTTTCTTGCATATGCGTTAAGTTCAAATTGCCTCTTTCCGTGCTGAATTTCACCAACCAACTTCAAATTTGTACCAGAGGCTCTTAAGATATGTACAAGTAATATTAACTATAAGACATGTTAAATAGACAAAAAATAACTTATTTGCTCATATAAAATGTTGCTTATGTTTAAAATTGCAACAAAATATGAGTAACATTTTTTTATATTACAATACCTTGTACAAAAAAAAATTATACAGATTGTTTATCTCTATTATTTAGATGGAACACTAAATGTTGTTTTTTTTTTTTTTCAAAAATTTTAAACTTGTACAGCAAGGATTTTTTATTAAAGGAGGTGTATAAAATAATTTTAAGGTGATATTTTATGAATTTATCTGATATTGCATGGATTGTTTTATTACATGTCATTCATTAATGTATGATAAAAAATAAACGAATTAGTCAAAAAATGAAGAATTTTTGCTTCTCTCAAGTCGATCTTTTTAAGCGGCTGCAGTTGTTTCTTCGTTTTGATTCTTTCAGACTTATATCCTTTAGCTTCATACCATTTTGGTTTGATAATTCTCCAAGTGAAATTGATGTACAGCTTTTGGAAAGCTTTTGATTGAAATATGTCCAATTAATTGTTACAAATGAATGGGTACAAGAATTTGTTGGAACACAATAATGCAACAATGCCGTCCACCTCTTACTATGGTTTCAGAAATCATTGTAGCATTTGTTATAGTTTCTTACTGCATGAAATAAACAGATAATTTGTTTGCTATGAATTAGAAAAATGAATTTAAATTTGGTATGTCTTTTATAAGGCAGTAGTTGGTGAGTAGCTATTCCAAATGTGGCATTTGTCTTTGAAAACGGTGCCGCAATTTTCCTCATCACAAGGCAGGATATAAACCATGAGTTTTTCTTATTTATGGTGTCAACCAGCCCATAACATGGTGTTTTACGAACTGCATAACTGTCACTTTATAATATATGAGCTACCTGAAGTAATGAGGTCGTTGTGCAATTCAAAGCTCCCTATTTTTACAACAACCCCATATCGCCACGTTTAGCTGATTACCTAACCCATAAAACGCGGAATAGCCTTTCCTTTGTTAATTATTTTCCCTGTCATTATTAGTTGATTTAGGAATGTATAACTCTTCAAAGTGATGTTTATTGTTTTACTTCATGTATATTTGAATAAAATGGGTGATCTAAATAGGGCGATACAAAAGTAGCGCGCCAACTCCATTATTAGTGTAGATGCTGAAAAAGTAAATAGGGTGACATTTTTGGAAATGCAAGTTTTCAAATCATATGCTTAAATGTTACAAATAAGATGCATCATTCAGGCTAATTATAGCAGTAATGGAAAAATTAAAAGAAGATTATAAATTGTCTGCTTGAAAACACAAATAACTTAACCAAAACTTGACATTTGGACAGTCACAATGGCAAACTGAAACATTTAATCACTTAAACTGTCATGTCCTGTAGTTGCTCCGCTTGCATACAAACGGAGGAAGTGTTCAAATTAGTTGTCATCTTGTTGGCGGCACATCCGAATACGGTTAAGGGAATTGTTTTAAAACTACGTATTTCCAACATTTTCCCTCCTTTTTCCTTTTACAGTACGTATACCAATATCGGAGTTGTACTATGTGGCGCGACTTTTGAATGAACTTGCATTTAAAACATCAGCCTAATGCATCTTTATTACAAATTTATTTTACAATATATTAAGTATGTTTTGATGTTAGTAATTTAATACATATGAATATTAAAAAACAGACAAATGTTAAATTTAAGAAAATAACATTAAATAAAATCCAATTCAAGTTTATGAAAAATTGGTATGATAAATAATAAAAAGCTTTACATATAATCCTACACCACATTTCTGACATCTCATTGTTGCCTTTTTGTGGTATTGTTTACAGCGTGTTTGTTTATATTGAGGAATCACCAAATGAAAATGTGATTAAAACGGAAACCTTGACGATAAGATTTTGATGGTCTTTGCTTCCATTTTAAGGTCTTGGTGTTGAATTTGAAAACTGCTTCCGAAATGCTAACGGGGCAAGTTTCTCATTTTCTTCAAATAAAAGAAGCTGTCATGCATTCTGTTCAGCCACATGGATATAATGTGCTTTTAGGTTTAAGTTTCACTTTTTCCGTCTTGCTGATGTTATATGAGGTTTTACACCATTTGCATTCATGTTATGTGTGATTTATGCATGAATGGTATGTCTTATTTGCTGGTATTCCCTTTGTCTGTTTCTGAGGAAACCGTAGAGGAGGTGACGTTGGATGCAAATATGACGACACTATCGTAATTCTTTGTGGCAACAACTATATTGCTGTTCCGACCACTTCGGTAGTCAAGAGTGCCACGAGTTGGTTTCTTCGTCTCATTTGTTTCTTCTAGTGTAATTTGCATCTCCGATTCCGATTTTCTGTTATAGTCTCTGTTCCTCGAATCCTTTTCTAATGCAAGGTAGCTAATAGTAGAAATTAACAAAAATACCTGAAATGGAAGCTGACCTCAACTCAATCGTGCATCCGCATATCTGAGAGTCATACTCCCAAGCCCACTTTTAATAGAAAGTCAAGTTTTTCAAGCATCTTGATAGAACCAATCCGTTTAAAATCGCTCCAGTCAGGATTTTATACCCATATCTTATGGATTTACCACTAATGAATTGTTTGCTTTCATACTTCAGGAAATATGGTATCATTCCCTAATGTAAACTGTTATCATCCAAGGGTGAATTTTTTTGAAAAAATTTGTTCAAATTTCAATAACATTACGAAATTTGGCATTAACATTTATAAAATTGAATCTATATCGAGGCGTACCCAGGGGATCGTGACAATAGTTTCGCAGAACAAAGGGCTACTTGACCCTTAAAGCCACAAGCAGTAAAACTGTTCTAAATGCCTTATTTTCCGTTGTGATTACATCACTAGCCTGTTACGTTTTGTCGCATACTGGTTTGTGTAAGTTACTGTCAAAGCAACATTTTCATCAAAAACTAAATGGATACTTTTGCTGGGCCGAGTTGTTAGGCACACTAAATGCTGTGGCCCAGATGTTACTACATTCAATTATATCTTTTTCTCCTAGTGCTAAAGCTTTTCCAATTTTTCTTCTTATCCTTTCTTTCTCCGTTCCCCTTTTCGTTTTAAACTTCATTTTCAACATATAACTCGATTTCTCTCTCACATCTTAGTAGTCTACCAGGGGAATTGTCTAATGTAACTTAAGATTCTTCCCCAGAACCTTCAGCAGTAACGGCATTCACTGGTAGAAAAACAGTGATTGTTACATGATTACAATAATCTGTGACACAATGGTCTCATTCCAGTAATTTCCGCACTTTCTGAATCCCCTAAAATATACAGCAGCAACAAGTCACCCCTATGAGCTTAATGTACACTATGATGACAGTCAATTCTGTCATAAAATTATGTCACAACCGAATAAAACTTTGTTTAGGTAATGCATTTTATGATTAAATATAATTACAAATTGTTTAATCTTATTTCCTTCTCAAAAAATACATATATTGTGCAAGGACAGAATGTAAATATATGGTAAGGATTGGACACACATTCAAAATACTGTGTTTTAAACATGTTGTTTAAGTAAGAAACAATTACACGCACCTTTTTAGAAATTACGCTCACCTTTCATAATGAAGGTGCTCATTTGTTTCACATAGGCATATTAAAACGTTCCTCATATAGGAAACCAAAACATTTGTAAGCAAAAATTAATTTAGAGGAAAACTTAGAAGGGCCAACAATGGATTTCAATGCATAAACATGTTCACTAACTTATGAAAGGTTTCGGAGTAGCTAAACTTAAATTTTGATGCAAAATTTTCTACATCCTGGGTTAAACGGCCGGTTAATACTTAAAGAGTATCTCTGGAAAACTTCGGCAGTCTATTCGTGTACAGAAGGCCTACTAGAGCGTTATTCATCCATCAGTAGTCCATGTAGCTGTTGGTGGTTTGGAATTTTTAAATTGCCGACTAAACTTCTATGCCTATATCAAACCTTTGCTGAGATTCTCATCAAACCGTGCAATTAAGCTCCGACAGTTGAGGCCATGACTCCCATAACAACATAAGTTCAGTTGAATAGATTTTGAGACAATAGATTTAAAAAATATCTCTTTAAAATTACTACTTGGAAAGCAAATTTTTTTCCTAATAAAACTTTACTAAATTACAAATATCGCCAAATATTAAAATAATGAGTACCACAGGTATTTAGCCTGTAATGAGTTTATAAATATGCTCCACTTATGTTATAGAACTTATTAGTCTGTTAAAATGAATTGATGCTCGTTTTGCATGCAACAATATTTGAAAATAAAAAGCCAGTCACTTTGATAAATTCAGTCTTTGTTTTATGAATAATATTATAGAATAAACAACAAAATTTAGCTTTCACATTTTTTCCCTTCGCTTATTCAGAGTCCTAAGGACATTTCACTTTCTGAATCCTCAATATTAACAACCAGATCCGTATAATATTGATGCAAAGTCTTTGAAAATTAGTTTGCTTTTCAGGAAAAATATAGAAAAGATATTTTGCAATATCCCTTGTTCTATTAGCTTTCAGGAAAATTTACTTTGTGTAAGCTCTCTCCAAGTTTCATGAAACTTAACTTTTGCTTCGTTATGATGTTTGAAATGTAATCAACCATTCTGCAACCTTATAGCTTCTGTTATTCATGCATTTTAGTATTGAAGAACGGTTTCTTAACTTTAGAAAAACTGGCTTAATACCCTTAACTATACAGCAAGTAAGACTTCGAGTGGATCAGTTACAGAAACAACTTTTATTATTATTGGCGATGAGAGCCTCTGCTTTTGTTACTCTGCTTATTGGGCGAGTTATTCGTAACTTCCTAATTTCTTATGGCTACATTTACCTGTTTAGAAGTGTGCACAATTAGTACGCTGTGGTGATATCTTGCTCCATACAACAGTAACTACTTAATAAGTACATGCCCGAATATTTAGGGTAATTGAATGTATATGAATATATTTAATAAAACCTCCAAAACACCATTTTACTACGGTGTGCTTTGAAAGGTTTTATTTCCAAGTTAGGATGTTTTGTTTTAAGTTACATAAATAGCAGTTAATGATATGTAATAAACTGTAGAAATGGAAATATATTACATTACTTGTGATTGCTATGAAATATGAGAGGTGTTGTCGTGACGAAAGAAAACTTTGTTTTTTCGTAAGATATGACATTTAGCCTCAATAGTATCCTTCAGTTGTCCAGTAATGAAGTGTACTGCTCTCCGGAGATGGTTCTGCTCTTCTGGAAGTAGTCTACGAGCACTAGACCACGAGAATCCCAGAAAACCGTACCCAGATGGAACCTGCAGATGGAACCGTTTTTTTTTTTTTTTTTTTTTTTTTTTTTTTTTTTTTTTTTGGTACACTTATATCTGTTGCCATCCACTGGTTGCACTTCTCCTTTGTCTCTAGAATGTATGAATCTATGTTTCATCTACTGTTGTGAAACGTCTAAAAAAATCACTGGAATTGCGTTTAAACACTTGCGAAATGTTAATTCGAATGCGTTTTTGGTCCATTGTTAACAAACGCGGCACCCATTGAACATAAAGCTTTCTCATACTCAAAATGTCTTATAAAATGGAGTGGACACAGCTTACCGAGGCCTCTGCAACATCAGTCAACTTACTCAATGATCGCGTAATGGCCAGCATTCAGTACGGAATTGTGAATTTTTGTCACAGTCTCGTTGGCCTTGGAAATTTTGGGACACCTTAAGCGCTCATCATCTTGAATGGATGTAAGTCCACTCTTAAATTTAGCAGTCCACGTTTTCACCATCGAAAACGAAGGGGAAGAATCCTTTAATGTGGAATCTAACTACTTCTAGCAGTAAATAGGTGTTACCGTCGCAGAATTATTGGGACTAAAATGCTAAGGTGATGGCTCACCGTAAAGTAATATCTTGGTATCCGTTTTGAAAGGTTTTGGTTCAAGCTAAGCTCATCTTACATTTTCGGCGAGGTTCTTGTACGTTCATTTCTTTATGTGTTAATTTCATTCTAGAGGCTGATAATGCTGTAGCTGCAGCTGTCCTCTTAACAATTTCCCGGATTCAGAGTCTTCCATTTTTCGCTCGCTTCCGCTCTCTCCTCTTACTCTAGTTAGTGATCACATCTCTGCCACCGCCATTACACATGGGGTTCAGTAATCTCTTGAGTCTCGGATCATGACGCGAGCGAAGCGAGTTTAGCATCCCAAAAATTTATTTTAGTGCAGTTTGAATAGTGCAGTGCAGCATGCACTAATGATGATGATGATGCGATCTTATATCTCGATCTGCTTAGAATCCTAAGTGTTTAATTGCTCAGTTGATAGTCCACAACTGAAAAAACAAAACCAGAAAGACAATGGCATGGAGAGGCAAAATAACAAAATATGGTGGAAGACAGACATGGATACTTAAATTTTAAATGCAACTTAACAACAGTGACGAATGTCCAGCTCTCTATTTTTAAAGTGAAAACGTTTAATTAGCCAAAAGTCCAAAAATATACATATATTGTTTCAGTTAAAACTTTCATGGCGTCAATCCAGTAGAAAGTTGTTTCCAGTCATGTGGGTCATGGTCTAAAAGATGAAACCATCTCATCTGACGTTTCGCCTGCTGCTCCGTCTGGCATCATCAGAGGAGATGAATCAAGAGGAGATTTTTCTGTGATGATGCCCGATGCAGCAGCAGGTGAAACGTCAGGTGATATGGTTTCACTAAATAGACGAAGACCCACAAGCCAGGAAACAATTTTCCAGTGGATATGCTTTTAAGTTTTTACCACTATGTGTTCTTGCGCCAAAAGCCTTGTTCAGACCTGGAAGTTACAATAGTTAATGTGTTATAACGTTTACTTATTTTGAGAATTGCTCCATCTACGTGTCTATCCAAAAAGTTGATATTTTGTTTATTTTCCTTGTCTGTATATTTTATTGAATATACTATCGTATAGATATATTTTAATCATATTTTCATATTATTTCCTGCTTAAATGGACAAGAGTAGAAGGGCAAAGGATTATGAAACTCTCCCGCTAAAATGGCTACAGCAACCAACTCTCTTACAGGCGTTTAAAAAAAATTTGGCTGACTACGTATATGAATTTCAGCTTACTGAAAAGAAAAATGCGTCTTTTTGGCATTCACTGACATGAATGAATTTCTCATAGCATTTCTTCTCAAAATGAACCAGCGTTATAATGAACTGTTTATGTACAGAAGTGTACAGAAAGTCTTTATAAACATATAACCTGCAGAAAATGATAAGGATGAAATGTCTTCTGAGAAATCCATTGATTACAAACAAGTTAAACTTATGTCATAGAAATATATTATATGAGGTCTAAGTATAAGTTAAATTAAAACAAAGCAATAAAAATTAAATTATTTTGTAGCTCAATTTGGTGTGAATATATTTTTCTAATAGTTATAGACAGTTAGGAAGATGAAATGTTTAGTAACATATAATTAAGAATATTTTATTTTCCTTGTATATCGTATAAAATTATTTTTACACAACAATAATAACCTACTATAAAAGAATAAGGATAAATATCTGGTACGTATATGAAACTTTTTTCTAAAACTACATTTTTATTAGATTTTGAAAGTTCTTAATATCTAGTTACAAAATCCTCATTTACAACTATTTATTTTCCTTCGGAATCATTTAGTTCTCTGAGAGATTATAAGGAATATCCAACTGGTGAAAATGGATTGATTACAGCGATATCTAGAGTAACAAGTGAGAGAGGAACCAACCAAGGCCAATCGAAGGAGCTAGAATAGACGCTCTCTCAAATGATAGGGGTATGCTCGTAAAATTAAGTATATAGGTTGCGAAAGAGTTAAGCATTTCCATTGGAGTGAAAGAGTGGCATGAACAAAAAAAAAATTCATTTGAAATATGATACAAAATGCATTGTCTTTTAAGAGACCATAAATGGCATTCAGTAAATCAAGAACATTACCTCTCTCCTGAAGGTAAGCCGAATGAAATAACCTAAACTTTAAAAAGTATGACGATGACGTATATTAAGCACTTATCATGCAATACGATGAGTTCGTTGCGGATAAATCATGCTCTTGATCTTTGGTTTCCAAGTTCCTTAGTACTTTTAATCTTCATCTAATTCGCTCACATGTCAAATGTGACCGCCACGGGTGTGCGAGGTCTTTAAGACGCGGACTCGTGAGCGGGAGGCCTGGGGTTGCATTCCCGCCAGGACCGTCCTCCCTGACTGAGGTTTTTCTGACTCTTCATTAATGTCAAATACTGGGTAGGTACCTTAAAATTAGGTCTCGAACGTTTCTTTCCTAAAATTTTTTTTTCAAATTTATCAATTTATCTCATGAATCAGCAGTGTTCACCGTCTGTGATACCTCAGCAATAAAAACGGGCGTTAAACACTATTCAACATCCCAAAAGTAATTTCAACTTTCCCTTTTCATCCTGGGCATCAACATGTCTTCTCCTTTGTGAAAAGCAGCAAAAAGGGCGGGGGGTTTATGCGGAGTATTCAGTTTCTGTAAGAACTAGAAGGATTTCTGCGTATAAGTGGGAGGCATACAGAAATTTCGCAACATAGAAATATTTATAGTTCTTTTTCATAAATTGATAGATTGATGTATTTATTTGTTTTGCATACATGCTATTATAAATGCATACGTATTGCACACATTCGAAACACTTTTATCTGAGGTACATTGATATACTCGTACTTACGGTTTCCAAGCGACAAAGAAAGAATGTGGCATTTAAGGGATGGAAAGAAAAATATACTTTTCAGGTTCACATTAATATCCTGCAAGAAATTTCTGTGATTTAAAATACGTCACCACATGCATAGAGTAGTTTGATTATGGTGCGTATGAGCAAAAGTTGAGATTTTAATGAAGTCATACATCTATTTTTGCACAAATATTTTACCCCGAATTAATATTTATGCAAATTTGATGTTTTTATTCAATGTAACGCAAATTTTATTGATTGAATATAATGTCATATTTAGAGAATAAAGTTACATTTTCAGTATTTTGTTATGAAAACTCAAGTAAGTGTAAAATTTAAGTTCATTGTGCCAAGTTACAATTTTGCATAAATGCTTTGCAGTTAAGAGAAAAACTACAAAACTTACAGAATGAATTTCAACTTTCAATTTCTTGGAGCTACAAACTCTTATTGTAAGCTGAAAGACCAACAGTCATCTTCCCCTGTTCTTGCTTTTACTGCAGTTAATTCACTTAATATTCGACTTTTGACAGCTAGCTAAACACGTGATTTACAGCTCTGTTGTCATGACAACCAAGGTTAACCTTGGAAGTAGCCAATCAGCGTTTGATGCCCCCTGCTCTCTTCCCCCAAGTATACAGGCAATGTTGTCACATTATTGAATATATCGCATATTTACTGTAGTTGTTGCACTAAGTTAATATATTGCCAACAGTATTTATACCGATGCAGCGCGATGAATTCTTCGCAGTAGCAAGCCTGTTGAGCCAGCGGACCATAGCCTTGTCCACAATATAACAATTTCTCTGGGTTGCGATTCCATTTTGGAGGAAGGAGAGAGTAGTGATTCCTCCTTTGGAGTGAGCCGCTTTATACTTTACTGTAAGTAATATAAACAAAATATAAATGCCTATATCGTAATTATACTTTTTTTTTTTTTTTAATTTCACATATCCAATTAAAGCATATAGGCTACCGAACCTTATTTGCTTTGTCGAAAACGATTTTCAAACAAGAGAAATGTAATCAATTTGAGGCAAATGCCTGTCATTTTGCTATGATGTGTATGATATATTAATATTGCTTATACGGTATAGTATAAAATATGTGTTTATAGATAAAGACGCAGAAAATGGAAATCGGTCTAAAGATTCATTGGTGTAATGTATAACTGTAATTCCATGAGGAGAACTGGGAAATGTTAGTCTTAAAGTGATGGCAACTACATCAGCGAGCTGAGCATTTTAGTGACTTAAGTTCTCTGAACGACTGTATATTGGCGGGAACGATTGTTAACATTTCGTGGAAGAGTATCCGGCTGACTAACCGTTAGCAATAAGTTGGCAACGTTGCACCTTGCAAACGTGGCTTGACGGGAACTGTCAGAATATCAGAAAACAATGTTAATTCGCCTATGTGTTTTTCCTTCAATGATTTAATATAAGGCCCAATAACGGCATTCTTCGAAAAAAATTGTGGGTTTTGTTTCATATCTTTTAATTGGTTTGTTTTAGCTGAGAAAGCATTGAAACCGAAAAAAACAAAGGAATTTTACATGGAACATTACCATAATCCAATAGGTTTCAAGATGATCTTAGTTGACTCTAAGATGTGCGTTCACTCACATGTTCCTACTTACATTAAGCAAGGCAGTCGGATGTTTATTATAGAGTTTGCAAAGCATTGGCTTTTATGGTGTTAAAGTCACATTTTTATAGCGCGCAAGGTCAAAATCAGGAATGAAATAGGCAACTTCGTAATACAGTGCAACCTAAGAAATGCCAATTATTGCCACAAAATTTGGACAGCTTCAACAGTCCCTAAGTTTCGTCCAACGTAGAAATAGAGTCAGAGTTTTGAAGACAAAAGGATATATATAAACGCTGCCTTACTTTTAAATTAGGTAGGAAATCTTTACTTTAAAATTTTGTTAAAGCTTTCAAAATAAAAATTTTCCCAAACAATCTGTATTACAGAAGCTCTATTCCGAAGTCCTTAGCATTTCTGCTCCTACGTTGTTTTTCAGTACATGTGTATTGTGAGTGCTATTTCTATAAAATCCATTTTTAGGATTCCTACAAATAATATTCTCATCCGGTAAGATCTGAGAAATTTAAAAGACATAGTACTCATTAATTATTCTCATTTGAAACTTTCCTTAGAGTCTATTAAAAAGCACAGGTAGTATTATTCGCCTTGAAGTTAAGCACAGCATAGACAAAGTTTTCATCATGCATAGGAACTTGTATACTAAAGGATTTTAGGTTCTAGTATCTATTCTTTATGAAAAATAGTATAATTGTTTGAATGAAACTAAGTTTAATGAAAGGAAATAATTATCTGCAGATCAGCAGTATTCTGCAAATCCAATTATAGAAATTCAGATGATTTAAATTGCCAAGTGGTTGTGATTTGCCTCTGTATTGTTTAAATTTTAGCAGTTTAGTATAGACTCAGGTTTTTGAAATGTTCATTTCCTGTGATACAAACATAGAAATTTCTTTGAAAAATTCTTGAATATTTCTCCAATGTCATCAAGTTTATCCTTCCTCAGAACATGTCGTTTCCCGTTAGAAATTCAGAGGTGAGCAATTGTATGCTACTCATCAGTATATCCGCCGTGTTCTATATTGTAGTATAAAATTTAGGGTGTTTCAAATTTAACATCCCTTTATTTTATGCAATGTTGCATATTAAAAAATTTACCATCCCTTCCGTTTCAACAAAAAACACTTTCCAGTTACTCTTAAACGTAGACATCCGTTTACCACCGCAACCCGTATTTGGCATTGCATTTGATAAAGCGCACCAATGTAGAAAACTGATCACCACAGCTCACAAACTGCTGTCCTGTTTCCCTAAATCTCATAGGTTCGTTGAGACATTTAATATGATGCATGGTAATCTACCAACAGCCCTGATTAAACGTTTCTGCTGACTACCGAAGCTCTGTAACAATAATTTTAATATATCAGTTTTATTTTTTTCATAAGGTCAATGAGCTTCCATTGGTAAATGAAGCCAAAATGTGCATTCTACTATTTATTCATTCATTAACGCTCCATCCAGCAACGCAATGCACAGTTGTTCATAGACTTAACAAGCTTCAAATTATGTTTTAAAGCTTCTCTAAGGGAAGAGATATGAAAACTGCTCCATCGACGCCTGATCTCCCAAACCAACTATTACTAAGTAGGAATATAGCTTAATTTTTATTTTATTGGTTTATTTACGGACGCTCTTTAACATCTCAGTTTATCAGCGTCCCATTCCATTCAGGGCATGAAACGGCCGACAAATTTTGCTCAGAGGCCTCTCTTTCAGGCTTGAGGTTCTTTTTCGTGCCGTAAATGTACAACACGAGACCCACTGCTGTATACTTCCCTTCCGAAGGATGCCATACTTAGGATTTTTACGCCCGAAAAAATCCATCGATCCTGGCTGGATTTGAACCCGCGATCTTGGGTTTAGAAGGCTAGTATAGTAACCACTACACCACCAGGACCGACATATATATATATAGCTTAATGGTGCCATGCAGTAATGTCAAAAGTATTGTTTTACAAAGAAGGTTTTAAATAAATTTAGTAAAGGTTATCAATTTCCACCAAGAATCATTATCTAACAACCTATCAGAAATTTGCTTATACAGTAGATTTGGTGGTATATCCTACTAAAACACCTGGTTACAAGTCAATAATACTATCCAAGTAATCTATTTGGTGTAAATTAGATGTTAATAACAAGAGTAATGAATTTGAACTACTTAGGTATAAATATTACTAGTAAGAGGAATCTAATAATAGAAGTGAAATCACAAGTAACGAAAGGCAGCAATAATAGCATGATACATAAAAGGATATTATTTGGACAAATAGGCTTAAGAGTATTAAAATGGAATGTACGAGGGCTGTATAATAAAGAATTATCATCTTATAATTCTGATAGTCTTTCTCGAAGTAGCTACGTTGTATGTAATACACTTGACCCAGCGTTTCAGCCAGTCTTGAAAGACATGCTGGAAACCATTTTAATACGTCCTTCAGAATCGCCTCTGCAGTTTTCATCACTGTTTCTGATGATGGAAAATGCCTCCCACGAAAGTGTTTCTTCATTTTGGGGAAAATGGAAAAGCTGCAAGGGGCTAAATCTGAACCATTAGGAGAGCGAAGAACACACTTCACAATGTTTTTATTAGATAATTCAGCAATAACATTTCCGATGTGCAGCTGTGCATTACATCGTGGTGCAGCGCTTGTTGCACGAAAATGAAGCTTCTTGTACCGGATATGTTCTTATAGAGTTATCAGGACATCTTTGTAGTATTGCTTAGATATTGTTATGTGTGCAGATATGACATGCTGGCAAACCATTTCTTGAATATCAAAAATCAGATGACCATAACATCCCCAGTAGCAGCAACCACTATTGGTGTTGGTGATGGTGGAGATTTCCACATTGATCTTTGCTCTTTGCTCTCAAAATAGAAATGTTATAGCCAAGTTTTATTAGCAGTGATTGCCTTTGAAGGAAACTCTGTATCTTCCTGTAATATTGTCTTCAACCTGCATGCAAACGTCCTTTGTTCGGTAATCAGCAATCTTGCAACCCACAGTACACAAACATGTCTAAATTGCAACTTTTTAGTTAGCACCCAGTGAAATTTTCAGAATTTCTGTAAGTGTTCTTAATGTTATTCGACGTTCCTCTCACTATGACAGCAACGTATTAATGTTTTCTTTTGCTAGAGTACAAAATACAGCACCGGCTCCACCTTTTTCCAATTTATTGCATCCCATCTTTAAAAATTTTAAGTTTGTGCGATAGAGAAAAACAAACTCTTTATACACAGCCTGTAACACTACATAGACCTCAGCTGAAGATTCGTTCAGGCAAAAGCAGAATTTCATAGCAGCATATTGTTCATCGCCGTTGCGTGTAACCTCCATTTTGCTTTACGAGGAACTGAAAACATCTCAACTTGCACACCTCTCCGGAAGAGAAAACAAAGAAATTGGTACCACGTATATATTACGCAATTAATCTAACAAAATAACGTAAAGCTAAATTTTAACTCAAGAAATTGTCTATAAAAATTATGACCATTCTTTATTGAACAGTCCTCGTATATAACCTGATTCAAACCTTGAAGACATTTGCTGCTGAAATGACAGCTGATATTAAACTGAACAATTGATCAATAAAAATAAAGTTAAAGATCAGTAATAAGATATATACTTACTGTATGACTGGAAAACAAATTAAGCAACAATAAACATATTTGAAACTACAAATATTATAAATTGGAGAAAAAAGAATAAAATGGTGAAATCACATAACCAGTATGGTTAAAGACCGAATCCCGGATCTTGCAATGAACAACATAAACCGCACTCACAACAACCACTGGGAAGACCATTAAAATGATGGAAACAGAGTTTGTCGCCAATAAGGTAAGTAATCAAAGTTGAGTAATTATATCCCAAAATAATAAGCAGAACAAGAGAAGACAAATTATTGGTTTGAACACCGATGATAGTTTGTAATTATGAAGGATTACGGAACAAGGCAAATGAAATACGTTAGTGATAGTGTGAAAAATATACCTTATAAGTCGAGTCGCGTTTCTGCATCTAAGATGAAAGGCACACTAAATGAATGATTGGCAAATATAGGGAATATTTATTTAAGAACTCACCTTATTAAAAAGTTCTCTCAAAATAATTTGAAAAGTAAAAAAGCACCTTCATAGCTACACTTAATGCAAATATTGATCTTATTTTTTTATTATTTAACAGCCTCAGGAAATGTGTGTTATATCAGCAGTAGAGAATTCTAATAAGGGGAAGTTTTCCACTGGCGAGAGATTTTACATATATTTCTTATAATATAGCTAAAATCGTATGGAATTCTTAAATATGGCAAAAATAATAAGAATTAGAAAAGCAGAAATAAACAAAACACTGCAATAGCAAAATACTTCGAACAGTTTGTGTTCTTCAAAGCAGTCGACTTCAAGAGCTCAATCAGTTTGAATTAGTGCGCTATTTATATTCTGCGTCTCTATTCTTATTAGTTACAGCTATATGTTCTTTATGAAACATTGTATTTTTCATTAGTATGTATATATAAAACCACAACGAAAAGATTGCTCAGCACAGTTAAAAGGGAATACACACTAATTAAAACACACTATAACATTCTATATTTAGAGCAGAAGCTCTTTTCAAAACAGAAAAGTATATACAGGCTATGAGCTGTGTTATCAAGTTTTCTTCCTTACACCGAAAAAGGGCCCAGCAGGCTTGAAATATGTACTTTTTCGTGTACCTCTCTGTGTACGTTACTTGTCTGTACCAATATGTAGTTTACAACATATATATATATATATATATATATTCGAAAAAGATATTTTAATTAATATATATTTTAAAAAACGTATATATTTACACATACACTTGTTATACATTTGCGCACATAAATATTAAATTTGTTCTTTAGAGAAAGCAGGGATCATAGCTACCATTCTTTTCTTTGTACAAACTTTGAAAAGCATTTTCTTCCCTAAACTTTAGTCCTTATGTAAGCTTTTACAGATAAAGATATTAGGTTTTCTAATTTGCGTTTCGTAGTACGCAAAAATGTACAGATAACTGAAATTTTCAAGCACAATATACCAAAACTGTTAGAAATTTCATGTTGTTGCTAACATTAATTAACATGTGAAACAGAAAAGTATAATTATATGAAATTATTAATTGTGTGTATATATAGTCCTCATTTTATGAGCAGAGAGCTTGTAAATTTGTTGCTGGAATAACGAGCCAGAAGCATTCACGCCTGATCGACTATGAACGGTCCGCTGTAAGCTCACGTTTCATTGCATATTCTACTAATCGGTATATGACTCTGAAATTAATTATTCTGGGAAAAGCATACCCCTGAGGCAAGTAGCAGTGGCCTCACAAGGGAAGTTTACATTCATAAACAATTCTGGGAACGGTAGGAAATGTTAATTTGGTGATGATATAATTTTACATTTAGTAATCAACTCATTCTCAATTAGAATATTTATGGTTATTTGTAATGAACACCTACATTCCTTTCTCGGTTCAAAGAACTGTATCGAAAATGTTCTAAAGGATATTTCGAAAATCTGTTTGTAGCTTGTATGTACCTAATTCCTTTTAATGCTAAGTAATTGGACGCTGATGGATATTATTACAGAATATATTGCAAGCATTAGTTTTCAAGATTGTGGTATGAGTTAAAGCACTATATACATAACGCAAAACAGAAAATCTAAGGTACCATTTCAACAAGTGTTGGCGTAAAATTAAAATGAGAAGGAAAATGAAAAGATGTTCCATTAAATTTGTGAAAAATGAACGAAATTTGAAAGACAACTTTCAGGAGGGAAATGCAATTAAGAACTGTATCATGCTATTAGCTGGCCACCAACGTTATGCCGGGGTGAAATTTGAAGGCTAATCATAAACAGATGAATATAACAAAATATATTCCTCAAAACTAACAAGAGCAGAATAACAGGTCCATTGAAATGAGTAAGTAAGTAAAATCTGAAACGAACCACAAAAATGAAATAAAATTATTTTAGAAGAACGGTGTTAGTGGAATATACAGAAATATGCAGGATATAAATATTTTCAGTGTAGTAAATAATACTTCTTTCTCTTAAGTGAATTGCAATGTATATTTTACATAAATTATTATAATAATAATCTATTTATTGTACAGATGTCCTACCAAAGAGCTCGTATCTTCTCCACCCTGGACGCAAACTGGATGTCCATCTACAAGCAAAATGAGAGCTGTTTTTAGTCCCGTCCATGAATTTCTTTTTCCCTCCTTTCTTTCTTTTTTATCTACTTTAGTTGCCTTTTCGGTTCTTACCTACACAGGATTATTGTTAAACAATCATTTTCGCTAATAATATAATAAATAATATAACACAAATTAGTTAATTTTGCCTCTCGGTCTTAGCCCACACATAAACTCGCATACAAAATATTTCAAAATCCCTTTCGAATAAAAATGCAGAAAGAGTAATAACGAATCTCAAAATAAAATATAACAAAATACACCGCCATAAATATTGAAGCAATGGCGAAAATAATGTACACTCTCTTTATAAAGATACAGCACTCATTTGTCTTTCCTCTTCAGACTTCAGTTTCTTTTTCTTTTTCTGCTACCAAATGTGTTAAAATGCTCTGCGATGATACACTACTGACGAATCTATGTTTTGTTAAATATGTTATGCGTTGGAATGATAAAAAATTGATTACATTGAATACGTTATGTGTTCGATTGATACAAAAGTATTACATTGATTGCAAACCTAAATAAACCTGCTTCTCAAATCTATATAAATTATTTTTGGTAATGAACGCACACATTTGTAACATTAATATGAATATAATTATTATTTGAACCATTTTCCATGCATCCTATTTTTAAAATCAATAGCTATAAGCCAAGGATTTAAAATCAGCTATTGTCAATAATAATAATAATAATAATAATAATAATAATAATAATAATAATAAGTACGAATTGTTCAAAATACTTCACTAGCAGAAACTAAAGAATGTTTCTTCACTAGAGGCTACCACAAGGATATTCCAAAAGCACAGTACAATTGGTAAATTCAGGAGTGACAGCATGTAAAAATCAATGTACTACATTCATATTTACTACACTGTTGAGTACAACTCCGTTATAATAACAGACCTTGAAATATACGTTTTAAATAGAAACATATAGCCGCTAGTGTAAAATGAAAATGTACCACCACATTGAAAAACCTCAGTAAACCGAAATTTGTCAATTCATGAGATATATACTGTTCATCGGAATATCAGTATATTTAAATAGCATCACTGAAAATAAAGACAACATATTTAATGAGATGAGAAGGTGAGTAAAATGAAACAAAGTAATAATAATTTCAATAGAACAGTACATCCTTATTTGTTACATCCATAGTGCACTTATTATCCATGTATTATCATTGCACTCTAAAGGTTCATACCATCAAGTCAAGATCATGCGCGTAGGCTGTAGGTAAAAAGTGTATTTTTCACGTTTACTTCTTAATTTCCCGCCAATTATTCAAAATATTTTTTTCTCAAATCTGAAGATATTCGATCATATGCAACTCTGCTTTAAATGTTTATAAAATTTTATTTTATACTCTTTTGAAACTCATTAATTGTGGTACGAACCATATTGATGCAACGAGGGCAAAACACGAGTCCCGCTATTGAACACAAAAATCAAAGGCATAGCGAAATTCATCTTTACAGGCAGGCGATAGTATCATAAATAATGGGGTATGTAGAAAAAATTTGTGACCTATGAATCGCCTATCAATATTTGTTTCTTTTTATTGCCATTGATGAATTATATTGGAACATGTATGTACATGGATAATAAAAATAAAAAGTAACTTTGCCTGCGAAAATGCAGTGAATATGTAAATGTTTAACGAGAGATATCTCCTTCCGTTTCCTTATCTGATCCTGCAGAAAGACTTTGGGCCACTCTCTAGTAAATAGCTTCACATGTCCCAACGAAGCCATTTCTACCGTAGGAGAATTTTGTTTAGAGCCATTTGTTACGACCAGGCCATCCTTTATAAATGATTTCCACCATTTTTGGTACATTTAACAGAGTATACCCCTCGGCATATCCTAATGTACTTCTTTCCAATATTGATATAACGTCGTTTAATCTTCCACTATAAAGGAATACAGATATTGGAAATTTCTTAACCCCTTGGGCATAATGTCGTACGCCATTTACGGATTATGTAACCGCTTTTTGGTTCCCATTTATAATGCAGTTGGTTTTCATAATAAATCTATTTACAAGCTATAGAGAGTGCAACGATCACCAGAGTGACATCATCTTATGACATTATTTTTATGACTCACTTAGAGAAAGCGTTTCCAAGTTCTTGCATTATTACTATGATGAGATATGTTGATGATATCTTAGCAGAGACCCCGTTGTGATTCAGACTGTAACGCTTGAAATAATTGGCATTCGAGAGGTCCTGGGTTCTACTCCCGTTGAGCCGGACATCCCGATCTTCTCCCCCCCCCCCCCTTTTCGTGCTTTCCCCTGGTCACTTAGGCAATTACTGGGGTATTTTTCCAAATTTTCCGCTTCCCCATTCCATATCATTTCATTCCGTTGATTCTGTTACAGGTTCGAAAGTGGCAGGGCGAGCTGGGCTGATGCGGTGTGATAGTTACTTGCGCTTTGGAAAGGTTTCTGTCCCAGCGCCTGGATTCAAAGCGAACCTTCCGAAGAGCTCGAAAAACTCTGGAGGGAGCTCTCAGCGGTGTCGGGGTGTTCTATCTGGAAACATATTAGAGACCCCATCTGCGTTTGCGCAGTCACCGCCCGTAGATCCTGGCCGTCCGGTATCTTCTTTACCTATCCGCTTCCTCCCTGCGGTGCACCCATAGGCACAGGCGCAAAGAGCCACTGTGAGCAAGGCTCAAGTACCGAAAGTATCCTTTTCCGTCCTAGACCATCTATCCATCCAACCATCCAGTGGCTCCTCTCTGCAATGGCTTGTTCTTTGCGCTCGTACACACTAAACTTAACAACTTAAAACAGTATCTTCAATTTCATAGTTCTCATTCCCTCATACTACAAAATGTACCTGTGCGCTAGCTACTCCGTATCAATCGTTCAACAGCCCAATTTTGTAAGAAAATTTAAGAGCACTTCATTTGCTAACCGTGTCACTTATAAGCTTTATAAAAGATTTTATATATGGGGTTATCTCCCTCCGTACTAACAATCATAGGCATTCTGTCAAAATTAATTCACCCTTACCGGTTGCTCTACATGCATTCCCCCTTTAAGAAGTTTGATGGTAAGTTTAGCATTTATAAATGCGTTACTAATTCATATTTCTGAAAGTTGCTTATCAGCAATTTTTATAAAGCATGTATACCGTCAGCTTTAAATTTTACATCCTTTATGCTTTGTTCATTTGTTAATATTGCACTCTTACTTTGCTCCCACACGTTTCCCCTCCAGGCTTGTTTCGGGTATTACGTTACTTTCATGGTTCAATTTACTTTTACCATCTTCATTTGCTTTCTGCCTTTGCAACAGAAACACCCTTAAAATTAATTTTATTCCATCTCTAAATAAGACAACATGGAACATCAGGCTCAGTTCCTATCCAGGATTAATACAATGATTCACTTAGACTGACGCTCTAGAAGACAGAATAAATATTTATCGCCAATTTAAATTTAATGTTAGAAACTTCAGTTAACTATTAAATCCATTACAAATGCCAATAACACTAACGTTACCACAGAAGTATATATAAACACTATGAACGTCAGCGTCTCCACCTACAGCGCCGGAGATCCCAGGTTTCATTCCAAAAATATGAGTTATATGGATAAGGTTGTTACTTAAATCTTCCCTATCTTGTTTTCAATTTTACAGGCTCAGGGCTTATTTGCGAACTCATTTCACCATGCATTCATTCATCGTCTCTTTAGACCTTCGTAATTATGGCAACTTTGGCAAACAAAATCCATGAAAAGATGTGAACTATTCCATTCATCAAGTCTGGCAGGGCCAAATTTAAAAAAAAAACACTCATAATAGGCCTAAGAGCAAAGACAGTTAATAAAGTGTAAAAACTGTTCAAATTCAGCAAAAAAAAAAATCGTTCTGGGCTCAGAAGCTAGGAAGCATAAATGCAGATGCAAATATCAGACAGTTTTTTGTTTTGTTTTGTACAGCGAGACACATTTAAAATCGCCCATTCGCACATCGGTCACTCACTGCCGTAATTCCCCCGCAGCCATCGCCGGGTCTGACGCCGTGAGCTCACGGCGCTCCAAATGAATTTTATAGAAAATGCTGGCCTAGAAACTAGGTCCACTAGTGCAGCAATTATGGTTTACTGAAATACTCCAAGAGAAATTTACGAGACTTTTGCGACACTTAAGTTTAAACTTTTGTTTCGTAGCTTTTAATGCTCGTAGAGTAATGTTAGTGCTTAATAAAAGTGAATGAATTTCTTATAAATCAAACCGTCTATCCTTTGAATTGTGTACTTGGTGCACTATAATGAAACAACAGCATCCCAATATTTACTAAAGTGTAATGATGCTAAAATACCTGAAGATATAAAAACTGGAACTTCATACAAAATTGTATACTATTACTTTTCTGAGACAATAGATCTGCATAAAATGTTTAACGTATGCTTCCTAAGACGCTTTTGCCTTTCTCCTTCAACAAAGGCACCATTAATATAATTATTGCGCTCGCAATGCAGTGCGTTAGCTATATATTCTATTCTTCTATTTATATAAAATAGCATTGTGAAGTTATATTAAATCACCCGAGCGAGATGGTATAGGTAGTAACTCTTGAGACTTGTATTTTGGAGGACCCGTTTTCAAATTGCTTGAATTTGTTGTAGGTTCCCCCAGTAGGCTAGGTGAATCCTGGGATGGATCTCTCTCCCTTTCATTTACATTATTTCATTCCGTTGCTTCTATTGCAGAGTCGTAAGTGCAGCGCAAGGTGAGCTGGTGTTGGTGGCCTGTCCGTTGGAAAAGTTTCTGCCTCGACTTCTAGCGTGGAAGCGATCCATTTGAGGAACTTGAATTTCTCTGTAGGGCCTCCGCCGATGTCAAGGAGCTCTATTTGGAAACAATGTTAGGGACGCCGCCTATTTCCGAGTTCCACCCATCTGGATTCTGGCGACCTGGCGTCTTCCTCATCTCATCCTTTCCTCCCGCCGATGCCCTATGGGGGTACTAAATGGTCAGCCTTTGAACACGGCGGAAGTACCGAAGTTCCTCTGTCCCTGCCAACACAGTACAATCCAGAGTAAATCAAATCTTGTTACTACTTAATGGGTGTTTCCAGGTTTCCAGGTGTTTCCAGTTAGTTAAAACATGGTCAAACTATTTTAACAAATTAGTGTTGTCCATCTTTAATGTTCACAATAATAAATAGAATTTGGGAAAATTCACGATGCGTTAAACAGTTTATTTTCTAGCCACTTACTGGATCTTGAAGCTAACGAACGGGAAGAATCGTCTCCGCTTTGTGAGAAACCGAAAGTACCAAAGTATCTAACGCTGCATAACTTAGGTTGTCTATATACTGAAAACTACATAAAAGCTTATTAAGGTAGCTCAATTCAAGTGATATTTGAAACTGCTTTGCTATGACAGATTCTAGTAAAGTGGTTTAGAGAAGTCTCGTGCATCACATTCGTAGACCCGCAGAAAATCGTCCCTCAAGGGGTTTTTATTGACTTCATGATAAAATCTCATGCTCAGTATTAGCATTGAATACACGTCTATGATGGTAATGTGTGTTTTATGTACTACTTCAATTTTTAAAGCAGTTGTGATTTATATACATAATCTTCTTAAGTGATCTCATACATAACAGATACTTTTACAACTATTCATAAAAATCTACATTTTTCTCCTCTCTTGATAAGTGTTAACAAATACCACCCTCCTAACTTGAAGGTGAAATATAATTTCTAGAAACATTCATTCTCTTTCCCTGTAATGTTGTAGTGCTAGAATACTTTGATTCTTAGATGCTGCTAAGAAACAGATTTTTATGAAAGATGTAGCTTTCATCGATATTTCAATGTAAATGGGAAACATTCTCATTTAAGTAGTAAGTAAAAATGTACGCCTTTACCTGCCTCTGTAATCTACTATAATTAATACGTAATTTTTATGCATTAAATTGCAACTTTCCTCTTTCATTAGATATAGAATTCGGCGGCTAATGACCAAATAATGAATGAAGCAGCATGGAATCCAGCTTTGATGTGGGAGAGGTAACCTCAGCATTTAAAAAATATAGAAATAATGTTCATGCCGAAGGGAGAGATTTTGTTAAATTCAACGGCGGAGTTCTAGAAACATTCTTAGGATAAGTCAACTGTATCCTGACTTTACATTTTTTCCCTTTAAGCAATTTCCATAAAACTTTAATAAACTATGAAAATATGCTCAAAAATCACCTAATTTTGGATACTTCATTCTATAAACATTGTTATATTTCAATCTCATCTTGTTCTGTTTCTAAACATAGTCAGAAAGTATCTATTTTCATTATTTTTATAAATTTCATATTTATTTGTGTGTTCATATCTTAAATTTACAAGGTAACGACAGTTACAAGTAGAGATGCTACCAAACTTTCAAATTCAACTTCGATAATTTCAATGGATTTATCAAGGAGCCAAAGCTACCACTTGGGATATAATGAGTTATATCGGAACTTATCATAGTATACCATTCAATTTTTAACAGGTACTGAATTAATTACATAGGACGTTGTAACTGTAAATAATATTCAGAATTTTATTACGTTTAATTCTCAAGCAATTTTGTATAATTCATACCTTAAATTTAAAACAACAGAATTTCTAATGAATATTAACGAAAATCCGTTCCTACTAATTTGACTGTTACCATTTATCACTAGGTATATCTTTTTTGAACTGACAAAACACATACAATTTTTGAACTGACTAAACACGTACAATTTTACGTGTTACTGCAAACAACATTAACAAGAAATAAACTTGCATATCAAATTTACCTGAATGTATGTTATATATCCTGTAGTACATATTTGTTTTATACTTTCATCAGATTATTTTGAAATTTAACATGATTTTATAAAACACCTGATTATCTGCAATTCGCACCATTCATCTGAGCTATCGTAAATTAAGACAACATACCATTATGAAAGTTTTGCATTTCACTGCTCTGATATAGTTACTCAAATGAAACAAAACGTTAAGTCAAGCTGAGTTATACATTTAGCTCAAAAGATGAAAAATAATACTATAAATATTAATTTTTCTACAATGATGTGCATATGAAAGCGGTAAAAATACATTATTATTTTATACCATGTACTAAGTGAAAAAATTAAACTGTTATAAATTGACTTTGAATTAATTTTTTTTAAAATTTGTTCATTTATAACATAAATATATATCCAAAGTTGAAAAATAAGTAAGTCCCATATGTAATAATTTTCAGTCATAGTTTATCAGAATAATATGTTTCAAATGCCTTACACAATGTGCGCAAAGCCAAATGGATATAGTTTAAAATGAGCTATCATAAGATGACATTAACTTACCACATACCTTTAACAAGTGATAACATTTTTATTAAAACAGATTGCAAGTTAAATTTTGTTGATATTATTAAGAAATATGAAAATGAATCAAAATTCTGAATTTATTTTGAAACAGTTAATTTGGAATGAGATATAATAAATACTACAGAGTGGAGTCTTCAAAAGCAAGTGTATTTTTGGAGGAAAATCGCAATTCATCCTGATGTTTTTCAACATCCCATGCGCCTATTGTGACGACCTTTAGGAAGAGCTAAGGAAGCAGCGCAATAAGTTATTTTATATCTTTCTATTCTTTTCCACTTAATATTCCAAATCGAGATCATTTAACCCAGAGCTAGGTGTCATTCAGCTTGCATTACTGTTCATACTGAAACGAATATCACCAGTCAGTTGTAGCATATATATACACAATTCTTGGCATTTGCTTTATTGTGAATAAAGTAGACGACTTTTAATATTCCACAACTACTTTATTGCGGCTGGTAAAGTCTACTGCTTTGTTTGCCAACTGCACTTCAGGCAAATTTGCCTTGGCGCTCTCGACCGCAACATCTCGGATTTAGTACCTCAAGTAAGACATTTTGCTACAGAATGAGTATCATAGCTATCTAAATCCTGCAGTTACCTTCATCATTCCCAAGTAACTTTATTATCATACTCAAGTATTAAACGCAAGAGTGTTTTATATTTTAGCAATGGTGTATAAGTCTAACAGAGCTAAGTGCATCCCCTTGAATCGGAAACACTCCAAGAGAAACGAATCTGTTTGCCACACCCTTGAAAAGCTCGTCGCACTGTATATCTATAAATTGCGAGATTTGTTGTTTGCATTTTGCGATCTTGCTGCTACAAGATTTCCAAGTTTACGCTATAATATTTAAACCTGAATTTTGAAACTTCTTATCTTTTTATTAATTTCTTTAATCTTTGCTCTAACTCTAATAGCAGTGCGCTTGTTGTGCAAAAAGTATTCTTTTTCTCTGGATTAGTCTTTTACGTGCACACCCAAGCTCTGTATTCATTTTTTCTTGCGTGGGTAATAAGACGTTTTTTGCCGTTTTGCACAGGGTTTCTTTTTTCCTTTATGTGTGTTTTTAATTAAATTTTCAGGGGTTTTACATAAACCGAGGCTTTTTTGCAGCATGGGCGTATATATCTCGTAATCCCTCTCACACACAAACACACATGCGCATTTTTGCTTACATACTCAAGCGACCACTTTTCTTTCCCTCCTCCATCTTTGTAATAATTTTATTCATTTTAGTCTCTCTATAATATACCAATTACCTTTCCATTCTTGCAAATGACTTCGTTTATTGCACATCTTTTCATCGCTTAGCCAGCCAGTTCACGTAATACTTCCTGTGTCGCCTGATGGGTGTCAATAATAGTAGTCTCTAAGTTTCTGTCTTAAAAAGTGTTTTATCAGTGCCACTTTATATGCTATTAAGTATCTTAGCTCAAACAGTTCTACAATTGAAAATCGGTAAGCTTTGCATTAGATGAAATATTACATTTTTAAGGAAAAAGCGCCAGAGATGATGCGCTTCCTTCTATCAACTCTTTAATTTTTTGTTTAACGTGAATATTGAAGGATAGCAAAAATTTTAGTTTTCATACGTGCTATAAAAAATTCCCGAACTAGGTTTCTGTTGCAAAGAAACGTTTTATTTACCTAGTTTGAACACCCTCGCATTCGAAAGTTTCCTTGGGTAGCTATACACCTGTTTCAGCGTTTCTGCCAATTTGGAATGCGGCCTCAAAGGCATTGCTTGTGAGTGTGGAATCTTCTGCTGTTCACGCTCGTCAATGGTGTTGAAACATCGACCTTCGCCTACACTGACCCAAACGACACACCGAAGATACCACCAACGAAGTTGATGGTTCTCCTATGATCCTCATGAATAATTTCCCGCGCTTTTTCAACATTTTCGTGGGTGATGCTCGCAATCTTTTAGGGGCGTTCTTCCATTTCTGAAGCGCCCGTGCCACATCGCCGTAAGCTTGCCGAAGCATACTTAATGTTTCTGTAGCCGATTGCCCAAGTTTAGCGCACAATTTTGTTAGTTCTTTGTTCCAACTTGCTGTCCATCACGAAATCACAGGCTAGCACATGCACGTGATGACAAAAATACCGATTGCACAGCTACGTCGCTTGGCACATTTCTAGTTCAAAGTCTTAACTAGCTAGCGCACAACCGTGTATTACGTGAACCACAGAACTAGTCCGGGAACTTCCGCGGTTCCGTGTCGTAGATTTATGGCATGTAAAGGAACCTCAAGCGTGAAAGAATAGACCTCTGAGCAAAATTTATCGGCCGTTTCAGGTCATAAATTGAATGATGGCCTGAGATGTTAAAGACCCTCCTTAAATAAACCAAATGAATATTTGTGTCATCTAAATCTAACTGCCAACAAGATATGACGCAGCAGATCGCTAATAGCGAACCACTACTATGTACGTCTTTGTTTACATGATTTTCAATTATAAGGAAGTGTACACATACAGAGTTTGTGAACTGGGATCAGAGAAACAACTTTCATTGTAGAATTAAATGTATATTTGTGCCCAGCGTTGCAATTCTACCCAGTAAAGTGAAATTACAGCAGGTCGAAGATTCCTTGGAAACTGTAATATCAATGTGTGAAGGTCTTAGCTGTTTAGTAATCTCGATTTTATATTATCTATTTGAGTGTTTTATATATATATATATATATATATATATATAAATAATAACTAATACATGTTCACTGTATAAACCTATTTAAGAATAGCAACAGACATGTTCAAAGGAAACAAGTCGTTGTATTATAACACTAGAGCCCGGATTTATGACAAAATGCAGTTTTTTACTTAATGACCGTCAGAAAAGATATTCGTGAACTATTAAACATAATGAGGAGGTTTTGTTTTTTTATTTTTGCTTGTTTGTACTTTTCTGTCTATTTCTGCTGTTTTTGTTGTCATCTTATTATTGCAATTGTTCTATTATTGTAATTTTTTTCCAACACAGCTGTTATAAAGAATGTTTTGCGGCGTATATAATTTTATAAAAAATTCTCTGTGGCTAACAATGGGTTCATCCGTTTAAAAAGAATTTCATAAATTGTTCAAATTGGTTAAGAAGGTTGCTATTGTTGACTCGTTTTCATTTTGGACAAGCGGTATTCCATTGTGGGTTGCCGATCCCAGTTTGCATTGTTGACTTATACAAATAAACACTGCAGTTACAGTGCGATACGTTTTCGATTACACAAACTTAAACAGCAACAATGAGGCGATAAGGAAAATGTTTCACTTGTCGTTCTTTCGTAATGCAAATGAGATTATCGTCCCTGATTCGTCATAGTAGATGTTCACTGAGATGCCGAATTAGAACATAATTGCCTTGGAATTTGCTGCTACAACATTCGTTAACTTCAGCAAGGGGTAGAATCTCCCTCCACTATATTCATATCGTTAATAGAGAAATATTGAAGAGAAAATTAGCTTGTTTAGTAAATGTCTCGCAGTTTTGCCGTAGAAAGTGAGCTTTTAAACACGAAACTAAAAACTTTGTTAATCAGTTTTATGTTGTTGAAGTGATAGAACAAAGGGAGATCAATGATCATGATGAGCTCTGCTGACAAGCAAGGAACGAGTGGACAGATTGGGTAAATTTCTCATAAAAGTGAGACATCCCAGCTGTAAAGAGGCTGATAATGAGGGTGGGAAGAAAGAAATCGATTGAATCTAGCCGTGCGTCATTCACAATGAGGTTTTCTTTTACATCTATGAGAAGGGAGAACCATAGACACACTGAGTGTAGAATTTTCCCGTGAAGGAATGTACTATGCTCTTTTGCAAAACTTTTTTATTTCAAATTTGGTGTCCATCGTCTTCCAAAACTATAGACATGTATATAACGCTTGAATATTCCAAGGAAATTGTTTCATTTCTGCAGTGCGTGTGTGTGTGTGTGTGTGTGTGTGTGTGTGTGTTAGCCGCCGATAAAAAATGAACGATGTGTATTACGAGGATAAATGTGTTACCAAAGAAAGCATTTATGCTTAGATTATGTATAATAATTAGCTTAACATATTTATAAAATTATTTTAATTAAACTGCTAGGACATATATACTGCCTCAAAAATATAGTTTTATAAATATATTGTGTTCCAGGTTCATCGAAAAACGTTTACTGGGCCAATAACTATAAATAATAATCAGAATGCATAGATCTACATGGTCGGTAAGTTTTTTCTTTTTTATATAATTGCATCACTATTTCAAAAATGAACATAATTAGGGCTAAACAATTATTGCAAATAAGCATGTGAGATTACAGCACTTAGTAGCTAAATTGTTACTATCTTCCTTATCTAGAAATGAATAATTATTTTAAGTTTAATATGCACGATTACGAAAAATTCTCTGAACTATTGAATACTGGAAAATGTAGTTGTAATTACCAAATTTACATACGAGACTCGATAAAAATTTGTATTAATACAATACTCTGTATTAAATGCCTGATACATTTTTCAAGGTGAAACTTCGAGCGCTAAATGACTCCTAATAACATCAGGAGTGAAAAGACTTATTCTTTCTTGTATTCTGTCATGAACAGTCATCAACATGTATTATAAGAATTGTGATTTTCATTAGTTTATGTTGCATCATACAACTAAGAAAGTGTTAGGCTGCCTTTCCTCTATTTGAGTATCGACCTAATATCAATTATGGAAACTGAGTCACTGTTTCAATTTATTTTCTTCCGTGGCAATAGTTTCGTTAAAAAAAAAAAAAAGAGCGAACTTTTACATGCGACTTTACCGTATGGTGGGCTGAAGAGGTGTTTCTTTATAAAGTTCCAGTTAAAATTCTAAAATTTAGTCATTACAAAGCATGATGCTTCTTTGTTGCCATTGAATATTTACGAGGTGTTTTTTATAAAGTTCCAGTTAAAATTCTAAAATTTAGTCATTACAAAGCATGATGCTTCTTTGTTGCCATTGAATATTTACAAAGAATTTCAGTTGTATTATCATAGTCAAAGAATGTTGGTGATAGTTGTTAAAGTGCAGTATAGATTGTGTGAAATGAAGTCGATATAATGGAGAGACAGTAGCTAATTTAATACAGAAATTCATGTGAGATTCTCTAGCGGTCCCTATAACTCTCAATATGTGAAGGATTGGAGGGCATCACACGAGACAATTGCAATCCTCAGCTCAGCTCACGTTCTTGTGTTTGTGATATGGCTATTCAATAGATTTTTTGTAAAAATTCTTCTTAACTTTATTGTTATATCCCCATCCTAAACATAATTTAAGCACATAGGCCTAGTTCGGTCTTGTGCCATCAAAATTGCCTTATCCACCTCTTCCTTGACTTACCAATACCTGTCCTACCTATTGGTCAATATTTCTTTATTTAGGCATTTAGAGATGCGGCATTCATACTTTCGCTGAACATGTTCCTTCTTATTCATTCTGTATTGGTTTTTTCCGTCATCTTAAAAGTGTTCAATTATTAGCATGTCTTCATTCTACTTAATTTTATACAACATATCAATTAACTTAAGGAACCATTTTCTGGTAATTTAAACCTATTACAAATATTCCATCTTTCATCCGAATCTAAGGTCTCTACGAATTTCCTAACTAGTTATCAATTCTTAGGTAGTTCTAAAACTTACACATTTTCTTTGACTGAACACGACCCTATATTATGTTTCGTAGTTTAGGATACGTTTAACGTACAAATTTACTTACAGGCAATTCTAGCGGTACAATTTGGACAAGTATCGTTATATTGGTGATTATACAATACACATTAGCATTGAAGTTATAAATTCAGATCTAATGAAAACACAAGAAATTACATAGAACTACAATGTTTGAAATTATCTTAAAAATTGTTTAATTCCATGTTTAACAGACTTATGAAAGTACTCTGAATAAACGTTGTGTGAGCTATATATCACGCATGTTTTGTTCACAAAATTGTAACTCTCAGTTTTAGAAGTTCTTTTTTTATTCGGTTAATTTACTGACGCTCTTTAACATCTCAGTCATTAATGTCCCATCCAAAACAGGGTGTGAAACGGCCGACAAATTTTACTCAGATCCACGGCTTTACTTCCTTTCCGAAGGAAGCTATACTTAGGGAAAAAATCCATCGGTCCTGGCTGGGATCGAACCCTCGATCTTGAATTTAGAAGGCAAGTATGAATACCCTACACCATCAGAATTAACTGCTTGCAGAAGAATATCCATTAGACAAGTCTACTTTGCATCTCTTTAGACATGCTTTAAATTTACTACTTTCGTTTAGAGTTTGGTGAAAAGTCAATAATCAAGATATTTAGACTATATTGACTTAAGCTTTTGAAAAATATAGTTATCTACATACAAATGTTTCAATTATAAAATGTTTCTAACTTCAACGTGACTCTTGCATAAAATATCTTCTATTTAGGAATTTTATATATATATATATATGCATGCACGCCGAGGTGCTTTGAGAGTTTTTCGTGCTTCACAAAATATTATGGACTTTTAGAATTTTTGAAACCGAAAAAGTCCATAAAATTTTGTGAAGCACGAAAAACTCTCAAAGCACCTCGGCGTGCATGCATATATATAAGGGACGAAATTTAGGATCTGACGGAATGCACTGGCAAATATAAAATTAAAGCAGGACTATAAAGTTGACATCTCTCCAATATTTAAAAAATCGTAAACATTGTAATTAATTTAGGGAAAAAACAGAGTTAATTAAATACTCTTCAATAATTTCAGAGATTGTAGACCAATCTCGGACAAGTAAAGTGAAATACGAAATCTATGATTTATCTATTTAAATTTCATAGTTATGGCATTACGTTTGTAAAGAATGGTGCGCCACAGACTAATGAAGCTTCCATTCTAAATAATACCACGCAATAACGAACGGAAGCTGTTGGGCATTTCCATTTGACTCAGTCGGTATGATACTTCAGTCGCAGTCGGTATGATACTTCAGTCACGGTCGGTATGATACTGCAGTCTCAGTTGGTATGATACTTCACGCGCAGTCAGTATGATACTTTAGTCACGGTCGGTATGATACTGCAGTCGCAGTCGGTATGATACTGGAGTCGAGTAAAGGATCATTGTTATAGAGTTCCATTCTCGTAGATTACTTTTCTTTTTACTTTTTTTTAGAATACTGCATATCCTCTAGGTCTACCTTTTATTTTTAATTTTTAAAGTATTCTAATGTTAAGTTTAAAATACCGTTTATCATACTTGTTTCCAAAACAAAAATAAATAAGTAAACCGTTTCATCATGACCCATATTTTCGAAATCTTCTAAACCAGTCTATCACCTAATACATTACGCCACATAATCAGGCGGCTAGTTCCTTTTGGACTAACCTACATTAATACGATAAATCAGTTAACCGTTGCTAAATACTATACTGTCATATGATTAATTCGAGGATTTAGAGAGTTTTAGAGCATTAACTCTTCAAAACGTTGATGATTGGTTACTAATAAACGGATTTTCCTTGCACGTAAACAAGTTTAAAAGCATTCTAAGGTGAAAGGTTGCCTCAATTCCCTTTAGCATAGATTCATCAGCATCAAATGTAAACTTATGCATCACCATATGACCCCGTTTTTTTTTTTTCTTTCTCGTGAACCATAGATTTCTGATTTCAAATTATTTGTTCAGTATTTGAAACAATTCATTGTTAGTCCATCAACACTCTATATTGTTTAAAAGTCAACTCAAGTTCTAAAATCACCGCCACGGGTGGCAGAGGTCCTTAAGGCGCGGACTCATAAGCGGGAGGTCTGGGGTTTGAATCCCGCCGGGACCGTCCTCCCTGACTAAGGTTTTCCTCAGTCTTCATAAATGGTAAAATGCCGGGGAGGTTCCCTAAACTTAGGCCTGGTACGCTTCCTTCCTTTAAAAAAATCCTTTCCCAATTTATCATTTCATTTCATATATCATCAATGTCCACCGCCTGCGGTTCCTCAGTGGTAAAAACGTGCGTTAAACACTATTCAATTCAAAAAGTTCTAAAATTGCAAAATGACACAAAATGTATATTTATGAGATGGACCAAAATATATTTAAATCCCCTTTTGTCTATGTGCACTTTTTATCTGTGTGCAAACGGTATGAAAAAAAAGAAGAAGAAGAAGACAAGTAGACCGAAAGAGCTTGAATGAGGAATTAATTAATGTACCAAATAATGCATGAGAATGTAATGCATACAGAAGTATTGAAGTATCCGGAAATAAGTGGTAATTTGAAGTGTAAATAATTGTTCGCTAACAAACCATTTTAAATAGCTTGAAGTAGAAACTATACAAGTTTAGGAAAATGGGCAGCTCAATGTGAGCGCCTCCAGGTGTCCTGTAGACACCCACACTCCACTCATTTCTCTCATGAAAAGTTGTAAACGTATAACAGATCTTTTTTCTGCTAACTACGTAAGTAATTTTTGGTGTAGCGTTCAATTCGTCTGTTCTTTTACTGAATGCTTGCCCTTTCAGCAAATTCGCACGATTAAACACGCACAATTCCCTCTCATAGTTATGTAAATTTGGAGATTTTCTCCATCTTCTAAGATGCAAATCATGGCAATATCTTTTTCTATATTTAAACAATGGCATTTATTTATTGATATCTCTAAGCAAAACATCATCTACAAAAAAAAAAACAGTTCTGAGGATTGGCACAGAAAGATGGCATTAGCTTGTAATGCCAAATATATGCATAATGAAAGGGAAACTAAAAGCAACAAGACGCTTTAATAAGAGGACAACAAAGGAAGTAAAAATATCCTTACACGTTATTATGCTTTTCTGAAGTTTTTGAAAAAAAATTGCGTCAAATATATGGCAATGCCACTAAATGTGTTATCAGTTCATGACTCTTCTCTTCTACTCCAACTCTTAACATAGTTATCAAATATTACCATAATGGTAACCATGAATATGTATTAATTATTATTAGATTAGATGGACTGCACTTGAGGTATTCTATCCTTTAATAGGGCCCATGGTTTGTAATTAGTTTTACACTCTGTGTGTAAAAAGCGTAGGGAAAGTGCAAAGTTACTCACCTTGTATTAGGTCATTAAAAATACCATTTGGTTGGGTTACTGACAGTCAGAAATAGATATGAATTAGCGTATGTGCTTATACAGATACAGTTAGTTGCATTTAATGTGCAATAATTCATGCATCACTAAAAGCAATGTAAGTTTATATGGCAAATATTATGAAAATGTTGTTTAAAGTATGTTACAAGAGGTGGCTGATTTTTTTAAATAAGATAAACCACAGATTAACCACACTCACAATTTTATGCTGAAGGTGGCTATTCAGAAAGTACCTTAGTAAATATTTGTGAAGACACTTGTGAACGAACGAAACTAGGTATATTTGTGCTCAGTGGATGAGTGACAGAACTGCATTAGATTCAAATGAACAGGGAAGGCCTTAATACTGTAACATGATTTGTTTTTCTGATATGTTTGAATTTACTTGACGAGATTCTATTGCAGTCACATATGTTTATACACATTTAAGAGAAATTTAATCAGAAATTTGGTGCAACTCTGAGGTGATGTTCTTCTGCGGATGTCAACATAGACATATATTATGAATAAATGTAATTTTCTCATAAGTATATAAACGTTTTATTTGTTGATTCTTTAGCGTTGATAAAAGAGAAAAGTTCTGTACTATATGAGCAGAACAATGTACTTTATTCTTCTATTTAGCTGCTTAGCATACCTGACCGGCAAAGGAGACGGACATTTTTTGGTGCCAGCTAATGCGAGAATGGAGACAGTCAAGAAGCTAATTGAGCAATTGAGGGAGGAGATGCAGCGCGGGGTCGAAAAATGCCAGCCAAAGAAACTGGAGGTGCAGATGGGAAATCTGGTACAGCGGATCACGCTCATGGAAAATAGACTGAATTATTTAGAGAACCAATCGCGGCGCAATATTATTGAGATATATACTGTACAAGAGGAGAAGAGCAAAAGATAGGGTGTGAATGAAGACATTGGGCATAGAGTAGGCCAAAATGGGTATCGAACTATCGGACTAAGGGATTTTGACATTGAAAGAGCACACCGGACAGGAAGATGGGGCGAAGGAAAGACAACACAACAAGATTCCAGATGTCTCCGGGGCATCGGAGAAGATTTCAGCCGATGGGTGAAGGAGGAGCGCAACTTCTTTAATCGACACTTATTTCAGACAAGAACACAAGGATGTCATGCAGTGCTTCGTTTCGAAAAATTAATCATCATTTGGAGAGTGTGGAGCCTGGAGCGTGGAGAGCCACCCACAAAGTGCTAGGATGGAGGTATCAGAGGGAGGAGAGGACGAACCCAGGACCGAGAAATTCCATCAACAGAGCAACGGACTGTCAGCAGAGTAGAACAGAAATGTGTTAAGAGCCAAGATGAGGAGTGAGGGAAAGGGAGCAGCACCAGGGCACCGATGGTTGCCACTATCTGACCACAGGTCCTTAAAGTCCAGCTCCTGAACAATCCAAAAGAGTGACAATCGCCGGTTTTGCAGCAGCGGATGTGTCGCGTGGAAATAATAGAACCCACCCTCCTTTCTGAGAATCGCTACCTGAAATATCGAGGGATTCAGAAAGAGAATGGGGAGTGACAGGTTATTATTTTTCAAAGACTTGGGTGTAGTTTTTTGACAGAAACATGGTTGAAGAACGATGAAATGTAAACATGTTCATAGTTTTAGTAAGGGGGGTGAAACAAGAGGCAAGAGAGGCCGATGGCCAGGTGGAGTATGACTTCATTCCGTTCTGAGAGGGGAGACTGCATACCTATAATAAATATAATTTTGAAAGGGGTAATTCGAATTTATTTGACTCGCAGGAGTAAAGTTAGTAATTGTTGGAGTTTATAAGGACCCAACAGTGTCCAGTTACGCGAACCATAATTTATATAGTGACATAGCAGAGTCCTTAGTACAAATACAGAACAGAAATCCAGGAGCGGATATTGTGTTCAAGGAGAACTTCAACGCCAGAATATGGGGGCAGAATGTCTCACTGGCGGAAGGAGAGAAGGGGAGGAAGAACAGCGGGGCGCGTAAGAGCAAAGATACAGGAATTTCTGGTATTTTGTGACGCTTTTTACTTAGAGATTGTGAATGGAAAATACGGCCGCAATTTGGAAAGAGAATTTAAGTTTATAAGTGCAAATGGTGGCTATATGATTGACTTTGTGCTGGGCAATCAAAATTTAATAGGCAAAATTAGAGACTTCTGGATTGGGTACTGCATTAAGTCACACCACTGCCAGGTAATGCTAGAACTATCAACGAGAGATGGATATGCAACACACATGCTGTTAGCGGTAAGAAGACGGGGTGAGGAAGGTAATACGATGAAACAAATGTAAACCAGAAGAAACGAATTTTTTTTCTGGCTAACATACCGGCGAGTTTGGAGGGCAGTGAGATCGACACAGCTGAGCAGTTGACGAAATTATTAAGCATATCATCTGGGACAATGAAATGTAGAAATATAAAGAAAAGGCAAAATTCGTCAGGATGTATGACCAGGAATACAGAAATGACAAGAAACAGGCGGCGAGTGCACTGAGAATGTTTTGAAGGGTAGGAGGGAATAAAGTACACAGGGATTTTACTCAGAATCGAAAATAGTACAAAGAAATTCTGCATCAAAAGCCAAGCAACCTGGCCGAAGAGAATAACAGAGGAAATTTGGCAGGTTGTGGGAAGAGGGAATACACAGAGATCTAGCAGATAATCAAAAGTTTCAAGAAAATGACTCGGCATTCAATGAAATTTCAGCAGAGATCTGGAAGGAACATTTCAGAACAGTATTCGAAGGGGATCTCGGGGTGGGGGATAGTAGGGCTAGAAATAGCACTGCTAGACACTGGGATTTCCATAGGTGTAGTAACAAAGGCAATAAGATGCCTAAAGCAACGCAAAGCTCCGAAGAGGGATCGGCTACTGCCGGAGATGTTTAAAGCGGCCTCATGCATTGATTTGGTTTGGTGATGCTCCGAATACTTAATAATATATTTAATAACGGGGAATACTCAGCTTTTTGGGTTACTGGAATTATTCACCCAACATATAAAGGAAAGAGTTCAAGTGGAGTTCCGGACAACTATTAGGGGTCACATTACTTCCGATTTAGGTAAAAGTTTTGTCAAAGTTTTATATGAAAGGATATGAATCTGGGGAACAGAATTTGCAAAATTTCCAAATTTCAGTTATAATTCAGGGAGGGATACAGTACTATTGGCAACCCATTTATTCTTGGCACATTAAGTTTGAAACAAACTGCAAACAAACGGGTAACTTGGACTATGATTTTGTAGATCTCAAAAATGCATTGAATCCGTTCATCGCGAAGCTCTATGGCACAAATTACTCATGAAGGGAGTGTCAACAAAAAGGATTCGAGCGCTACGGGAATCTACAGAATGGTGGAATTCTGCGTTAAGTGCAATAGAGACAGAGTAACAGGGACATTTTTCTATTTGGAGGGGTGTAAGGCGGGGTTGGACTCCTTCCCCTTACTCTTTAATCTTTTTACTGACGACATAATCGAGGCATTACAACAAGAAAATACGGCGCCACTTATAGTGGAAGATCTACAGGTACCAGCACTGTTATTAACGAACGACATTACGATTGTGTATACTACGATAGACAGCCTACAGCGTGACTAAACTGGCTGCAGACCTACGTGATCACTTACGGTGACTAAAAGTAAAACGAAGATGATGACACTCAAGAACGGAACTATTTATAGAGGAGCAGAGACATGGTGCCACGGCAGTACACCACTGACGCTACTGGTACCAATGATTCATTCAAACTATCATCCCTTCCATCAAATAGAAGACACCTCTGACCACAGTATTAAGTTAATCGTCTTTAACTTTAACTAACGGCATAATCCGATTTCCTTATTTCCATACAGCTGCTCCTACTTACGAAACAAGTGTTCCTAAGGAGATTATAACTTAAATATCCTCTTTATCAACTCCAGAAAAAAGTAAAAATATGGAAAAGATTGGCATACTTATTTACAACTTTTCTTATAATAATAAAATGATTATTCTTAAGTAACTAAGATCCGATAATAACTGACCAATTTACAAGTATCTGGCAGAGTCAGGCGTTTGTAATTATCACAAGTCTGTTTCGACCCTTGTAATCGCTAGGTACACTATTTAAGCTTCCGAATACCTATCTGGGCGGACACAAACATATCGTGAGGCAACCAGGCTTTATCGCGTGGTACTGAGCATCTCTATTCATTACTATTTGATACTTTAAGTATCTATAGCAATACCTCTCCTGGGGTCTTTAGAAATTCTTAGAGAATATCTCAATTGCCTCGCTATCTATTCTGTATTCATCATTCTTACTTTATTGAAAATAAATTCCTTTACATAAAAGAACTCAAAGTTGTATTTTAATACTTAAGCAACCAATCTATGCTCGCAGCCTTCGGCTTACCGCTCGGTCATCTCATCGTCCCTTAGCCACGGCTGTGCTTTTCCGGTTCAATTTCTGCAGGTGTCTTCGCCGGTTTTGGGGACACGACAAAGGACATATGCAGGACAGAGACCTGATAATGTGAAGAATTTCGTGTACATTTGGGCTAATTTTCTCGAAGAATGGAAGATGGGCGGAACAGATCAATGGGGAAACTTAAAGAAAAAATTAAAGCCGCAAAAATCCTGCATATTCGAGGCAGAACTTTAGATGTGCCAGTAGAGCTGTTAGAGACAGTATATAGGACAATAGTACGATCTACAATGACTTATGAGGCCTAAATTTGGGGTTTGGAATGAACAGAGAAATTGGATCGGGTTAGGACCTGTTTTCTGAATTGTATTTTAAGAGAGGGGAGGGGTAGAGCAAATTGAGGAATCCTTGGGGAATTTGGTGCATATAACGAGATTATAGAATGCAGAATCCGAGCAGGAAAGTACATGCTACGAATCGTTCACGGAGATCAGACACTAATTAGGGCGATCTGCTACCAGAAGCAGCTAAGAATGGGTGGAAATAAGACCTGGGTTTCAAAATTAAGAAGGGGTCTGGAAAATACAGGGCTCGTTAATATTTGAATCACAGAGCGAGGAAATAGAAGGGGGGTTTGAAGGAAAATTAAGAAACGCTTGGGGGACATTAATAGGCAGTTGACTCTTTCGGAGTATGCAGAGAAAGTTTCGTCGAAGATAAAATCAAAGCTGAAAATCGGATGGGGAGTGGAGCGTTACGTCCAAACAGGGCCTCGCTTGGTTTAGGTTAGTCGCTTGGCGGATGACTAAAATGGCAGATAGAGGTGGTACAAGAATTTGTCCTATATGTGCGGAGAAAGAATCTTGGGAACACATTCTGGCGCATTGCAAGGGGACGGAAGAGTAGAGAAAGCGATATCTACCGGCGCTGTTTGTTAAAAGTGGAGAGGGCAGCAGCAGTGTTGGGCTTTGCTGGCAGATAGAAAGGAGGAACAGCGAGTATGAATTTTTTAAAAAGTGAGACTTTTCAGATCGGAAGAAGCAGACAACTGAGAGGGTTTCAATATTTTTGGAGGGAGGGAAATATTTGTGTATTATGCGATGAAGTGTAAGTTATTCACTTTTGTAGTGTTTCCTTTTTTGTTTATTTTTCTATTATGTTTTTCTTTTGTATTTATTTATTTCATTATTTTATATGTATATATAGTGTCTTTGTTTTTAAGAGTTAAGTATTGGTTTGTGCAATTTCATGTATTTCCTAGTGTATTGAGAAAGCACGTACGGTACCAATACCCTTGAAATGGGTGAGTTAGATATATTTTGTAAATAAATACAATACTACTACTACTACTACTACTACTACTACTACTACTACTACTACTACTACTACTACTACTACTACTACTACTACTACTACTTTAGTTCTAAGTGAAGAGCAGTTACTTATTAAGTGCTATTCGAATTAACTAAAAGCAAAGTAAATTGGTCATGTAATAATGCCTAAAAAGCAGTGATCCTCAAACTTCCTTGACCGCAGATCTCCGAGATTTCATTAAAATTTTAAATTGTAAACTTGAATATTATAAATATATATTTTATCCATCACAAGTTGACAAAATTTTAAAAAAAAATAGCAAACAAACAAACGCTTTTTATATTCAAGACTTTCCTTAAACAATATCAATAACCAAACAATAATATTACTTTTAAAGAGTGATATAAATAGCAACTCGCAATATATGATACAACATTACCCGTTAATTTTAATTCCAGAATGAGGGAATGTTGCTGCTTTTCACTTACAAGCCGCGATATGTGTGTTTCAATAGGATAAATAGGATAAATTTGTATCCTGAATTCCGATTCTATGTTTCCAAAACGATTTTTCCATTTGTTTTTATATAAGGGAATGCGGAAAATAATTTATAATACAAATAAGTTGTTACGATCATGGCCTTCATTTATAGTGCTAAGAACCAGGCGAGTCTTCAGCCTATGCGGTTTACTGCTGAAAGATGCATGCTGTTGCCGTAAGTATTCTGCCTAGTCCACCTTTCTGGCTTACGCATTTGAAAGCTCCCTCCGAAGTAAATAGTTGCTTAAAATCTTATTCTAATTCACTATATCTTAATAAATACACATAGGAAATTTGTATTAAAATTCGCTTTCTCATAATTCATAATTTGTATCTATATACTCAAGAATTTTTGGTTTGGTTTATTACGACACTGTTTAACATCTCAGATCATCAGCTTCCCATTCAATTCAGTGCGTGAAACGGCCGACAAATTTCGCTCAGAGGTCTCTTCTTTCAGGCTTGAAGTTCTTTATCGTGCAGTAAATGTACATCACGGGACCCCATGACTTTACTTCCCTTCCGAAGAAAGCCATAATTGGGGTTTTTACGTCCGAAAAAAATCATCGACCCTGTCCGGGATCGAATCCGCCATCTTGGGTCTACGAGGCAAGTATGGTTACCACTAGACCACCAGAACCGACACATATTCAAGAATAAATACAGTTAACAGTACTGGAATGCTTTGTGGACCCTTGGGTCTGAAAAGCAAGTTGAAGAACCGCTGATCTAAAACAAAACTTATCGCCAACAGTGTTCTCCAAGATGAAATAGCAAAACTGGATGTTTTCTTTATGTATGATATTCGTAACAGCTTACCGGGAGAAGGACATTTCTGAATGATGCAGCGGTAATATATTTAGGAATGAGTGTATAAATTAAATATGTGAAATATGTAGTGGGAATAATATGGAATGGGAAATTTGATTTGATAGGTTATATGGAATCTCAGGGGTAATGTTATTTCTCCCTCTCCGACGATTGGTTTTCGCTGACTTATATTCTGCCACGGCTGTTGAGACTCTGATGCTGGATACTTTTATGGTTCTATGACCATAGGGGAAGGAGTATATGCAGATTGATAAGATCTTTCGTTATGGGAGATGAAACACAACTTATTGTTCATAAACTTTTCCACCTAAAATGTACTGCCGTTAATTTCTGGAGAATATGTTCCACTCTCGCACTATGATGATCACTCTGACGTTTCTTAATTTGATAAAGACTGTTCCTGAAATCAACTAATCCTAAGACGCAAATGCACGCAACTAAAAAGTTCTTCCACTTATTACTCTTCCACTGAACGGAACTGAGAAAGCATTTCCACTGACAATGCCCCGCCGAATACTCTTCCAAAACTGACTACGGGCCACAAAATTAAAAGAATAAATATACATGGCCTTCTTGACATTTTACATGTAGGTATCAACTCAAACTGGTGACTTCTTCCCTTGAAGATGTTATCGGCTTGTCTTTTCATGCCTTAGTTACCTGCCATGAGTTTTATAATGCCTATCCTGCTTTACAATCTCTAGCAGAATACCAATAAACATCTTACTCAAGGATTCTCCTTTAGAAATTCCTCTAGAAAACATCTGTTTGCTTGGTTCACCATCACAAACATTGTTACAATAGGCAACAGTAATTCCCAGGTCAGATTTTATGACTGGGAGTAGTTTTCTGCGCTCTCGTAAGAAAATAACCTTTTACACACAATAATTCAGCACTTGTACAGGAAATAAAATGATATTACACTCATGACTATAAGAAAGTTCCATAAAAGTACGTGCTACAATTATGTAATTAAATATGGATTGGCAGCTCATAGATACTGTCTCAATGATGGCAAAGGAACTGTTCTAGTTTCCCTTAAAAAATGCACCAGGTTGAACCTTTTTTGCGTAGCATTTGTCCAGGCACAATCCATTGTTAACAAAGCAAAGTCCATAGAATTACCATGGATCATACTACCATTAGAAAATATCGAGTATACCGATCTAATTGGCAGTGTTATTTGTGCTATTCATACATTATTGTATTTTTGACACCGATTGTTTTATTGCAGAAGTAGACTTTAATGAGATTTGTTTAATTTTATATAATAAAATCTATATTAAAAAATGCAGTTTTAAAGACTTCAATATAAAAAAAGCTTTTAATTTCATCTTTAAAACCTGAAAACATTACAATGTTGTTCCCACCACACCATAAACCTTCATTTTAAGTAAATGATTAAATGTTGGTACTAGATTGTATAAAAAAGCTTAAAGAAAGTGAAAAGTGTAGATCTCTCCGGGAATAGGCAGAAGAGGAAACGTGCAGCAGCAACACCAGTAGACTGAAATCTACACAGACCGCAGCTCAGTCGCTTTATAGTCACGACTCTCGCGCAGAGAAAAGAAGCGTTAGAGATTACAGAAACAGAAATCCAAGAGTAAAAACGAAAGAGCATCAAGCGAACAAAAGTACCAGACAGCTAGCAGAATACCGAATAAGCAAACACTGGAAAGAACAATGCGCTATAGGAACATGTCCCAACCAACTGACAACTAATTAAGGTGGCAGCGTTGATGACATGATTTGAAATGAGATTACATCTTTTTTATAGTGCACAATATTATGCATTAAAAATACGTTCTCTTTCATCAGCTCTTTGTCTGTAAGAATTATTTTCATCTTTCATGTCTTTCTTAAGCGTTAAGTTATCTATATCGTTACATCATTATATAAATTTATATACTATGTTTCATGTAAACTGCAAAACTATCTAAAGAAAAAAATTCTTATGACCATTAATAGTTTATGTTAATCGTTTACTGCCAGAAACATTTTGTTACTGAAATTTAGAAATAGCATCCTAATATAAAGATATAATTTTCATTATAGTCGACATTGTGTACCCTTATAAAATAAAGAATGAATGCTATAATGGCAAAACTTTAAATCTTAAAAATTACTTAATGAACTCTTAGAACTAAGGCATCTATAAGTACTAACTTCAAAGAAGTTTGCACTCACAGTGTCAAATTTAGTGAACTACTGTATATATTTATTTCGCGTTTCACCTACCACAATTTTTAAATAAATTGACAATATATGTTTTTTTTTTCACAAAATAACACAAAAGTTCATTATTTCACATCACTCGTGGCAAATGCAAGGTAACCATTTTGGCTATCATAGCATGTGACTGCTGCTTGAAGGGCCCAACTCTGTCTGAACCGTGACTGGCAGTACTTGAAAGTTGTAGTCTGCCTAAATTATAATCCTGTAGGTTTACTGGCGTTTTTTTTAAGTTAAGAGTCCATGACATATATTGTATGTATTCTGGTTATAGAATGTCCTCGAAATGGTTTTCGTGTGCCAACCTGTAGTGGAAAAGTAATCTGAGTGCAAAATGAGTTGCCATATTCCGCTTATTTTTACATAATTATTTCAGGATGTTATGTATATGTGCTCCATTTATTCCTATGTAACGTACTATTCATTTCTGTTTTATGATATATATAGCACTAACTGCCACACAAGATAGTTTGTTTTATTTACATTAGATACACACATAAATGATCTCCATCAAGCAAAGTCTGAAATCCGTTCCCTTCTGTATGGTCATTGACGGAGCCGATTTGCTTGAGGGACTCTACCCCTGGCAATTACTGCCGCCTCCCATTGGTTTAAGCACGAATGAACGGAATGTAAAAGTTTATACGATATTTTTTTCCTTTCATTCTATATCTTCTGACTCAGGATTATTAAGAAATTTAGTTTCATTTAAAGTAACTTTGGAAATAATTACATAAATATATAAATATGGATAAATGATGAAAATACATACAAATTTTATTATACGCACTATATATTCCAAATAAATAAACGGGCAGAACACCTCCTGGCAATCTAAATATGATAGAAACATTTTATTTCGTATTATTTTCAACAAATGAAAATGTGCACGAGTATTTATTAGTATATTATACATATTTTGCCGTAAATCTTAAACTATAGCTCTTCAAATTATTGGAAACATTTATATTCTGCAAATTGGAATAAATGTATATTATTGTCAAATTGTAAATATATAACCAAAAGTTTCAATTTTATGACCTTAGTATGTATATGAAATTTCTTCACGAGATAGCAATTAGAATCAGGCTGGAAGAGATCCCATGTCAGCCTTTACAAAACCAGTGTGGATGAATCAACGCTTTAACACGACAGTCCCACCCTTTTGCTGACACAACACCAGCAATCTCCAGTAAATTCTATCTCTTCGGCAACCATACATAGGAGTTCCATCCTATGGGAGCAACTGGTTCTCATCCTTCAAAAACTTAATTGTCAAAGCGCTCAAGCACCACTTTCCGAGTCAGAAACTAGAATTTCCAAGGTCGTAAGCGGAAGTCAGAACAACAAGTTCAGGATTGCATCGGAGATGAATTGGTTATCTACTACTGGGAGTATTCACTAGGGATGGAAGAGGTCATGGTCCTCTCCGGAACAACAACCAGCCTTTAAGATGAAATTAACGTGATGCAGAAATGAAAAAATAAAGGAAAATAAGGAGAGGTGGTAGAATGAAGTAGGAAAGACTATAAAACAATAAAAGAAATAGGGCATGGGCGTTCACAAATATGTAACATCTAGGCGAAATCTTGAGTTAGACACTTTTCATATTTATATGGGGGAGGGGCAAATTGAGAGGGACAAGGAATAACGGGGGAACAGTTACGAGGGGGCCCATTGATTCCATTATTAGGTTCAGTCATTACGAAGGAGGAACTAATAAAAGCTATACATTCAATGAATGATGAACAATAAAACAGCGGGATTGTACGGCTTATAAGCAGAATTTATTAAGGCTTTTGTGTAATTTGAGTGAAAACTAGACCTGATACTTAACATTTTAACCGTGTTTTTGACAAGGGAACTTATCCAGATCAATGGGTTACTGGAATAATTATCCAATCTGAAAGTAAATTGGGGGGTTTGAATAATTCAGATAATTTTATGGGTGTAAGTTTATTGCCGGCTTTTGGAAAAATGTTTTGTAAACTTTTACAAGGAAGGCTACAAAGCTGGGTGTCGGAGCATGACAAAATTTCAAAATTTCAATTGGGATATAAGTAAGGGTTTAGAACTTGTGACATTTTAATTTTAAAAACTATGATAAATAAATATATGGGGATTAAGCGAGGGAAAATTTATAATGTTTTCGTCGATTTTCAAAACGCATTTGACTCCATAGCACGTAATGTTTCATGGCACAAATTGTGGGAGAAAGGGCTCTCAAGATTAAAAGTTGAAAGCTCTAATGGCAATTTATAATAGAATAAATTTCTGTAGGAATAATGTCACCCAGAACGTAAGCTCTAACATAGGAGTTGAAAAAGGATGTAGTCTTTCCCCTCTTTTATTTAACTTGTGCATAGATGACATTTCAGTGAATTGGTGTAAAGTTCACTATGACGCACCAATTGGGGGAGATGAGAAAATTCCAGCACTATTGTATGCAGGTTATGTGATATTGTTCTCAACTTCAGTTACGGGACTACAGAGATACATTGACAGTCTGGGGATTATTTGCACTACTGGGGTCTCACGGTCAATGTGGGGAAAACAAAGGTGGTTACTTTTAAAAAAGGGGTCGATTTTCGGTAAGGAAGAGTCTTAGCATTATAAGGGGAGAAGAATTCAGAATGTTAAAGTTATCATATACTTAGGAATGAACCTAACAATGAACGACAAACAAATGGTCAAGGCACATGGACTATACAAAGGGAAAAGCGAGGAGACAGCTGGCAAGTCGTTCACTTCAATGACGAGGGTACCGGAAAATCCGGTCAGCCCCTTACAACAAGTGTACCATGCACAAATAAGAGCGACAATGAGCACGGAAATATGTAAGTGGGAGCGAGCAGAAAATTTACAACAAATTCAGACTAATTTTCTGAAAAAAATTCTAAGGGTTGATAGGAGTGAGGCAAATTCTGGGGTGAGAAAAGAGTTCAGCAGTTTTTTGTGATACTATATTTTTTAAAATCATGGCGATTAAATACTGTTAGTCCTAATTAAGGGAACGGACACAAAGTTAAAATTCGTTTGCTATCAGAAACAATTGAAAACCCTGGAAACTGGGAACTGGGCATTTACTACAAAAAGGGGTTTGGGAGGAATGGAATGGGTACGAGAGACGGGAGTTAAAAATAAAATAAATATTTGCACGAAAGATAGAAGGAAACTAATTGACATTGATAGGCAGGCAGTGATCTAATAAAGTGTCGATGGAATTACATTCAGAACTAAAAGGGAATGGGGGAGAGAAACACATATAAATGAAATGATAAGAGAATACAGAACTGCAATGGCCTGAATGCGCCTCGCGAGATGGAAAGAACAGAAAATGACGGATGAGACAGGCGAAAGAATGTGTCCTGTGTATGATAAGAAGGAAAATTGAGTACATATGCTTGCAAAATGTGAAGCTACAGAGTTCTGGAAGTTACAGATTCTCTACGAAAAATGTGTGAGATCAAAAAGAGGTAGCGAGGTATGACTAAATTTGATATTGGTTAGAAATAATTGGCAAGTGATATGTCAATTTATTAGGAAGATAAGATGGGCAAGAGTAAATCTCTGAATAAATTTCTGGCAAAAGTAAATCTCTGGGCATAGCACCTTTAATGTGCCTATATGTTTTAAATGTACTTCTGTTGATTTTGAGGTTTTTCTGTTTCTTATACATATTGAATTATGAATTTCTCTCGTAATTATAAATTTAAAATTCTTATTAATGCCATAAATCTTTGTCCGGCATAATTTGGGAGGGGAAGGGTTATTTCATAATGTCTGCATATATATATATATATATATATATATATATATGTGTGTGTGTGTGTGTGTGTGTGTGTGTGTGTGTGTGTGTGTAATTCTGTATACTTCTGTGTTTGATTTTTATTCTCAGTATTTCATATGTGTAAATAGGGGAACAAACGATCTGGCCCTACCGGTGCACTGGTTAAGTATTTAATATATGTATTCGCAAGCCATTATTGAAATAAGTACGATTACCATAAATAACAGTAATTAAGTAATGACACCATAAAAATATTTTTTGAGAATTTTCTCATTATTTTACCAGACAACCATACCATTTTGAACTATAAATAGAGGTTTAATATCCTCTTCCATTTCACTTACTGTTACTCCATTTCTTTTCCCTTTTTACTCAAAGCTAAGTATTTTTCAGTATAGAGAAAAAAAAACTGTTAATTTATAAGCAGTACTGCAAAGATATCACAAACTGACTCGAACAGTGCAATTTTAGCAGTTTGAGTAGGTATATAACAGTAAGTTAGTAGCGAAACCACGAAAACATTTTTGAGAATTTTCCCGTAATTTTATCAGAAAACCGTGCCATTTTGAGTCTTAAAGAAATGTAATATCTAATTCCATTTCATTTCCTTGTGAACTCAAATTTAAGTATTTTATTGTAGTATTGATATAAATGTACATAATTTATAAGTGCTATTGCATAGATATGACACAGTGATTCAGAGACCAAACTTGGCAGTGTGAGTTGAATTTTAGTTTATTATCTTTTATTTTTTTGGTTAGTAGTTATTCGTTATTAGATTTTTATGATTATCAAAAGGGTATTTGATTTTTTTCAGTAAGGTATATAACAGCAAGTAAGCAATGACAAAATAAAAATTTTGTGAAGTTTCTCATTATTTTATTCAAAATCTATGCTGTGGCTTCTAAGAAATGTACACTTTTAGAGCAAATCTCACTTACTGCTATTCCGTTTCATCTTTATGTGTATTTGTGTAATTTTAAATAAATATTTATTGAATACTATACATGTTTGCATTAATATTATTTTAAAATATTGTTATTTATAATGAGTGAGTACAGTCCTATATATGTATCAAAGTTGACACCATAAGTTCGGTGAAATTTTCTTCACTATGGTTAGTTGGTCCTGGTGGTCTAGTGGTAACTATATTTACCTCGTAAACCCAAAATCGCGAGTCAATCCCGGCCAGGGTCGATGAATATTTTCGTACATAAAAATCCTAAGTATGTCTTCTTTCGGATCGAAGGTAAAGCCGTGAGTGCCATGTCGTAGATTTAATGCTGGAAAAAGAACCTCAAGCCTGAAAGAAGAGGCCTCTGAGCAAAATTTGTCGGCCGTTTCACGCCCTGAATTAAATGGGAAGCTGATGACCTGAGTTGATAAAGAATGTTCCTAAATAAAACAAATCAGCAAATCACTATTGTTAGCAACAAACAGATTTTACTCCACCTCAAAAGGGGACAATGTGGACATTTTAATTTTGGCACTTACTGATGTAATTCTAATTGCAGCATATTATATCTTTAAACATGACTCTCCTATATGCATATTCTAAAATGCATCACTTAAGTTGCACGAATAACTTATATAGGGTTACTGTAACCTATAAGTAAAGTATAAGGAATACTTTATTTATTTGTTTATTTATTTATTTCTCTGTAAAACTGGGTTGCTAATAATTATGCTGTTATTTATAACACTCATGTGCCATTTTGCAAATATATTCTCTTGATATATTATACGCTTGACTTCTTCATTTAACTCCATTTTTCAATAAAATAAAGAAGGCACATATTTTGCTTAAATACCGCTATATGTTCTTTCATGTTATATGAGCTTGTGTAGTAGAAAGTCCGTTTTAAAGTAAAGAATATTTTTGTATCACTGAAAGCAAACTGGTTTTCTTAAGCTTGCCTCAATGGTTATCAAAAGAAAAGTTTATTTTGTCCAATTTTTTTTTAAAAAAATAAAATCTTTATAGGTTAAAAGCACTAATGTGATATCACAAGCAAGGTAAATAAAAATTTGGAATAAAATTTTAACGCATACATAATTCAAATTGTCTAAAACAATCCATATGTTTACATAAAACAAAATAAACGGAAAAACTACAATTTTTCTGGCAAAAAAGCAAGTTGAAACTGATGAAGTTCTTCCTTCTCTGCTCTACTTCAAAAGCTCCTTGCTTCCGTCTTTCTGTGCATTATGTTATTCCAACTTTTTCTTAGCAGCTTGAATAAGACATATTTGCTCCTCCATCGTAAACTGCAAGAGAGAGCCCTATCTTCCTCCTATTGTTGTTGGATTTGAGAGAAGCTTTGATTATAATTACTTTTCAATTACTTGGCTTCTGGCAAGAGGTAGAGGAAAGAATTAAAAGTAAATGTCGTGGGAATTCAGCCCCCATGTCAGTTTTAATTAAAGTAGTTCTTAAAGCACTGTTGTTAATGTTGCTTATCTTCTACTATTTCCAAAGGATCACTGTCAAAGCGATAACCCACATGAGGTGAAAAATGAAGGGCTACAGCATCCAGTTCTGGAAATGACCACCTCAGCTACAGGAGGACTACCACAAGTTTTGAGATGGCTCCTGTTTTCCACCCCTAATTCCATTTTTTCTTCATATTCTGCCAACACTTCCTGAACTGCTGCTCTGAAATACATTACATCAAAGACATAATTATAGCATAGGTACTGGTCAGGGAATAATGGGTTATTTTCAAAAATAGTTATTGGCAATTACATATCATGCAATGATTATTATAAGAGCAAGAACCATAGTTTTTGTTCTTTTTTAAGGGATATTACAACCAAGTACCCAGTAAAACAAAGATCTGCAACTGCCCCATTTTATTTACTTGATATAAGAGAAAAAATGAAATTGCGGAAAAGGTTACGCAGAGTTTTCTTTCGATTAATCACTGAAACATTCACCTAACGTTCGTATACATGAGAATAAAATAAAAATATTTTCACATTATGTTTGTTTAAAAGGGTATAACTTGAACTGGTATGCTTTCAATATAAATACTGTATTATTATTAACTAATGCATGCAAATAAAGTTTCAGATTTTTCTCGCTTTTATTACTATTAATAGTTCTCATTTTACAAATATAACTGTATTACACTACTTAAGAGCAGTACAAACACTGAGTTTAAATGATCGAGAAAATATATACCGAGCATATAGGTAACTAAAACGAGTTAAATTATATGTTATCAACGCATACATAACCTATCTGTGTTACTTGTTCATTTGCATTGTAAGCGTTATAAATACCTTCGCAAGCTCCCCCCCCCTTTTTTTTCCTTTGCTTGTAATATCACATAACATTTTCCAAAATGTTATGTTTTTCCACAAAATTGACTAAAATAAGTTTTTCTTCTTGTGTGAAGTGCATCCCGCTCGACTCCATTTTTACATTAACAACGTTACGCGCTGGGATCGTTGCTCTTTTTAGGAGAAATTCAGCCTTCAAACAGAAACTTAGGTTAACATTAAGTTCATTCTGAAAACTGACCATGAATACGAAACATCGTCTCGTGCTGATCTCGGACTTGAACTTTACTCTGATCTTCTGCTCCGCTCGGACTATGAATGCGGCCCTTGTGGTTATGTGCAGAGTATCTCACACGATGCTTGCGATAAGTCCTCCGCTGATGTTACAGAAGTCCTGAAACGCATGCACAAGCATGCATGAGCAGAAGAAATCCCGAAAGTGCAAGTGATTCGCGATAATTAACACAGGTCCCATGTTAACATACGGGATGGAGAAAGAGGAGGATTTTATCGCACAGATTCATCAACGTATGAAAATACTTGGCATATAACAGCAAGTCGTGTGCGCCAATCTCTGCACCGCCGATGTACGCTTTGCATTCATGTTAGAGATCTACAACTCGAACCCTTTTTGTAGTTCAATACTCTTGTTGGGTTGAGAGATTTCTTGATGAAATGTGGCAAGCACGCCTATCACCATATCCGAAATGTTATGTTTTTGACACCTCAAAAGCACCCAAACCATGCATTTCCAAACATGTGTTCCCCTCTTTAAAAGAGACCAGTTTACCGTTCCGCACAACATACAAACATTGTAGGTGTTTATAGCGAATTCCGAAGAGATGTAACCATTGCGGTTGTACTAGGCACCGAAAATGATAATGAAAAAAAATATGTGTGTGTGCGCGCGCCTGTTTATGCTCACAGTTTTGATTTATCTCAACGAAACTCGGCATATAACCATCACTTAACAAATAATTGGTCGAGTTCTTTAACCAGAAAATTTGGACCATTGGGGATGGGGTTAACCTAAAGCGAAAAAAGTTAAAATATATATAAATATCTCTCTAGCGAAAGCATTTTTTTTTCCTTTTTCTCAACAAAACTGGGTATGTTTCTTTAATATAAATGTATAAAATTAGTTTCCGAAAGCAAAAGGGGGATATACCTGAAAACAGAGTGGGGGTTAAAGAGAAACTAAAACTCGCTCTACTGATCGTAATTTTAAACTTTTATAAAGGAAACTCGATATATGCTATTGAAATAAAATAATAAAAATAGTTTCTAAAAATCAGTGAAATTCGACTTTTGTGAGGGAGTTTACCTGAAACCCAACGTATAAAAATCGCTCTAGTGGCATAAATATTTTTTTTTCGCAACGAAACTCCGTATACACCATTTAAATAGAATAAAAAGTAGTTTCTGAAAATCAGGAGAATCAGGCATTAAGATCGGGGGTTTACTCGTAACCCAAATTTAAAAATCGCTCTAATAGCACAAACATTTGTTTTTTTCACAACAAAACTCGGCATACATCATTTAAGTCAAATAAGAAAAATATTTTCTGAAAGTCAGCGAAATGACATTATTATGAGTAGGGGTTTACCTAAACCCAAAATTTAAAAACACTCTAGTGGCATCTGGAAACTATGGAAATTGGACCATAAGCAGTATTTGCATATTTCAAAATTGAAATTTAAAAAGCGCTCTTGCATTTTCTTTTCTCTATATTGCTTAAAAAAGGAAAAATTAATTCAGCAAATAAGCTGTATTTATTACAATATATCATTTATATTTAACAAAAGCTTCGTCGTGAAGACAGAAAATGTGAAATATGTGTCTTAATATTGTTTGAGAATTATATATGTACGCAAGAACGCTCTATAATAGCCTTCATAAAATATTTGCGTTACATGCTTTTACTACAATAACAATTAAATGGAATTTCAAAGTCAGTGAAAATCGATAAAACATCCGATTGTTTATTGTTTTATATACATTTGCTTAGTACTTTTCAATTGTGTTTAAATAGTAACATATTATTGTTTTATTGAAAGATATGAACATCTTCTTAAATTCACAATGTAGTTCAAAACGTTCTGTTATTTTTTCTATTTTAGTAAATGTAAAGATGATATCAAGGGCTCAGTTCATAAGCATCGTTATATTTAATAATTGTATAAAAATACCCACGCAGTATATCTTTGTCTATTAATGGTCATATATTTCATTTAAATAATAGTACACCAATAAATATTGGGATATAATGTCAATAATAATAATTTATTATTATTATTATTATTATTATTATTATAACTATAAAAATGTATTTTTTCTTGTGATGATTATAGATTGCAAGAATTCAATTTTGTTCCCTTAATACCACATAGTAATGCCATAATTTACTTCATTTCATTAATTAATAAGGAAATAATTTTATATTCTTTAAATTCGCTTAGTTTATGCAGCTCCTGGGCGATGAATTTTTAATCATCCTATAATTGAATGGAATTGAATACAGAAAAAGCATAGGAAATTGATAATACGAGTAGAGACTGTTTTATTACCGGAGAGAAGTCATAGAAAAGAAAATAATTTATGTTCTTAAAAAAGATTTTAGTATAAAACAGAGTTTTAAAAAGATTCAAGCAAAAATAAAACGTAGAACAATGTAATATATGGAATTTGATAAAGTAATTTGTTTTTCAAATAAGTTCATTCACAGAGGAAAAAGAACTACTAAAAGCATTTTGCAAGTTTAGTTTTTTTTTTTTTTTTTAAAAAAGAATATTGACTACATTCTGTTCAAGATTGGGAATCCCGTTTTCGAAAGTTAACAAAATGTGGAACTGTAGAAAAAATATAAATTAGTAAAATAATATTTACAGATATATTCATTTATAGTGAAAGAATAAGTACTGAAACATGAAGAGTTTTTAAAAAATGTAAGTTAATTTGAAAAAATATAATATTGATTGTATTGGAAATCTTGTTTTCCAAAAATTTAAAAAAAATAGAGAAAGAAACTTAAATACACACACACGCATTACACATGCATATACTTAAATAGATAACTTGGAGTCTGATTAACGCGCTGAATTTCTGTAATAAGTTACAATATGTAAGCATCATTGACGTTCTGTAACTTCCAGTTCATTATTATGGAACACCACTAACAAATTATAGTCAACAATGGATTTTACTAAAAAACTTTGAACAGCTGTTTTGCATTATTTGAAGTGAGGTTGCCACTATTGCACGCTATCGCAAACGAGGTTTGAATGAAGAAGAAATAAGGGAGAAAGCACAAACTTAGGTAACTGATGAGGAAAGGAAAGGTTATAAAGATTGTGATATACGTGAAGATTCAAATGTTTAACTAAAGGAAACAGTGTCCTCACTACTCTCAGAGGAAAAAATAACTGCTTCATTCCAAAAACATCGTAGAAACGATACAGCCGATGCCCCGGACAATGTGTTCCTAACGTGTTAGATATCAGCATCAGGTTGTGTTTGATATACAAAATTAAACCAGAGACAAATTTTACGTGGAAATATTAAAGTGAGTAACAGCATTTAAAGGTAAATGAAAATATAGACACGATATTTCATCTGTATTCAAACAGAAATCATAAATGTGATTTTTGAGACACGAACCAAAGAGAAGATGAAGTAGTACCTAAAGAAAGGATATAAAAACGTAATGTTGTTGAATGGAGGCTATAAATTATACTGAAATGCATGTTTTCGTTTTTTTTTTTTTTACTTCTGGCAGGAGTCCAACAATGAGCTGGGAATCCAACTCTAGACTACGGTCAACTAGTACCCCGAGCTACCACGTCCTGAAGGCGATTTCATAACTTCAGCAAATTTTTCAAAGACCTGAAAGACCTCTCGTTCAAGATAAGATTGTGTAGGAAATGTATATTTCCAATGTTCTGAAGATGTATATTCCTGAACCATTCCACGCTGTTGATGAACAGCAGTGGTAAAATAGGAAAATTTTGCATAAAGCATTTTGACGCTGTGGTAGCTGTTGTGGTTATAATTCCTTGATCTTGACTAGAATAGTTTTTTTTAGTCAACAACATAGAACTGAAAAGGTGGTAATAACGGATCTTGTAAATGGATTTGTCAATTCATGGATCAACAAAGGAAGAAATACCACCGTATATAATTATTTTACTACTACTGAATTAGTAGATTTTCTACTTGTTTAACAATTTCACTCCTTGACACACTGCGATTAAATAAGAAATTCTTGAAGGATCGCAAGTATGAAGAGAAATCGTTCCTTTTTGGATTTGGTAAACAATTTGCATTGATAAGATGTTGCATAACGAAATGCAGTAGTTTCACTCTCCTCGGTGCATTACGGTGCCAAAACAGTAGAGATTTAAAGTAAACTTGATGTAATGAATAAATGAATAGCCGTATAAGAATCACATAAGGGCAAAAGGCTTTCTGCTAAAGGAATATTTATTTTGAGCTCAGATTGGGGTGAAAGTCCTATGAGCCTCAATCTATTTTGTCACAGTCCACGTGCCAGATTATTGTATTTTAACACATTTGTCTGTCTGGTTACCCATTCACTCAACTAATATTATACATCCATTTCCAGAATTTCTCACGATTTTTCTATGGATTCATCGTGAATAATCCATCTTACGAAGTGCCCTCCCAATTTCCATTGAAGAGTTTCTGCCATGGCGATCACCCTTCTTAGAATCTCATTTTTATCCTGTCTTTCAGTGTCACGTGAAGTATTTGCCTTTCCATCTTGTGTTGCCAAACTTGCAACATGTTATTGTGTTAATGTTAGAGACCAACTTTGATAGCTATATAGAAGTACTGGAATCTGTTTCTGAAAGTTCCTTTTAAGCTCCCGAATTTCCTCCAAACCAAACTGATTCTACTTTATACTTCCTTTACTTTATTGTCTAAAAGAGTTACAAAGGAAATAATTGGTTTGGATAAGCTTGTTCTGATACTTTTCCATTGACTATGATTATCTCCTCTTCAGTGTTTGCCATACACTTTATTTTCATAGGATTCGTGAATAAGCCTAATTTTTTCTGCCGATGTTAAATCGTTTAGCATAACTTTTAAGTGTTATCAAGATATGCTATTAGAAGGTCATCTGCAAATTCTAAATGATTTAGTCTAATGCGTATATGTTGGCACTATACTTGTTCCGTTACAGATTACTAAACTCCTTATGCAGAAGGCATGTGAATAATTTTGGAAATATTGCAATAGTTCCTTTCTCTAACACGATTTTTTCTTCTATTTCTGTTCTGTGCTTTTGTTGTATGGTTTTGCTATAGATGTATTTGTTCTAATGCCTTGATTTTTGCGACTGTACAACGTAGCTGTGCTCTATTTAATCGAATGCCTTGAGTCAACTTTTGCAATATAGAGTTTATGTTGAAGTGCTGCGCTTTTTCTATTAATTGATGAACTCTCCGTAGGTGGCCTATTGTGCTATATCCTGATCGGAATCCAGCTTGTTCAACAGGTTATTTTCATCTAGTAGCCTTGTCAATGTTCTTGTCAGTATTTTTGAAAACATTTTGTTCAAGTATTAAATCAGTTATGATCACAAAATATCTCGGGGGTGGATAATTAAGATAGTTTAGTAAATTCATGCAAAAGGGGAACTAAGAGTTGGTCAATGGTAATGATTTACAACACCTTAGGTTGTACGCAAAGGCATTCAATAATCGTCGTATAATTATTTTTACGGAATAGTCAACCTCTCTAAGGGTTGAGATGCAAATGACAGCAGTGATTTTAGCAAATCGCATAAACCCAATGCAGAAAATCAGAATTACTAATTTCGGTCCTGGTGGTGTAGCGAAAACCATACTCGCCTTCCACACCCAAGATGAAGGTTACGATCCCGGCCAGGATCTGATGGATTTTTTCGGGCGTAAAAATCCTAAGAAGGGAAGTAATACGTGGGTTCGTGTCGTACATTTATGGCACGATAAAGAACCTCAAGTCTGAAAAAAGAGGACTCTGAGCAAAATTTGTCGGCCGTTTCACGCCTTGATTTAAATGGGGCGTGGTGATCTGAAATGTTAAAGAGCGTCCGTAAATAAAAAAAATAAAAAACATTAACAGCTAAAATAAATTACATTTAATATAAATATCCAAATATAAGAGGAAATGAACATGTATCAATAGCTGTGTATCGAACGAATACTACTTGTGTTGGTTATTTGCTAGTGAAAATATTACAGAGAAAAATTTAACAAAAGAATTGTCCATAACGCCTAATTTTGTACATCTCTGAAACTCCTGAAAATGCAATCTGTATGGCTTGCATGCTATGAAAATACGTTAGAGCATAACTTAGAGAAATGTACGGGGATTCTGAGACACCGTGTATAATTTTAACCACAAGATTCTTAAACTGAAATGAAAAAAGGCCTCTATGCATAGATATTTGTTCATGCAATTTGGAAAATAACTCATAATGCCTCAAATCAAAAATACTGTAAATAACCCTTAGGCATTCCAACCTAACGTAAACATTACTTTATAAACAATGGGTCTTGACCCAACAACATCAATCTGCAAAACCAGCAAAGGAATGAAGGATGATAATTTTTCACTTTGTCTACAAGAAAAGGATCGCAAATGTAAAACAATTTGCTGCAGCTGCTAGTACCCTTGTTGTTCATAGAAAGATTACAAGTGAAAATTTGCATTTGCCATGAATGGTGGTTTTGCTTACATATTCACCTCAGAAAAGCCGATAAAATATACCTTTATTAACTTTAATAGCTATCATCATTTGAAATATTTTGACTATACTGATTTTTAATGTTCAATTAATCACATAAACATCATTACGTTTCTAAATGAAAAATATAAATTAAAAGCCTTAGATCTCTAATAACGAACACCCACTAAAACCAAAACTACGAAAATAAATTATATAACAAGCTAAGGAACCGGGCAGACCACAGGTTACCTAATTAGTATTCACGTTCCAAATTTGGAAACGACGAGAATAGCTCATATGGTAAGGGTTAAATAAAAATGTTATAAAAGTTTAATATAAAATTTTAATACAAAAAGGTTTATGTCTAATTTTATCATAGTGGCTAGGGTTCCAATTAAGTACAAAAGAATGCGAAGTCGCTAGGCTTGCTGTAGTTATTAAATACAAAAGAAATCAGAGACGCTAGGCCTGAGCTGTGATTAAATACAAAAGAATACAGATACGTTACCGTTGGGTGCATGTCTCAGGCGTAGCTTGGTGTGGCAGAGCTCCATGGGCGTCGTGGCTTGGCCCTGGCGTAGACCTGAGGGCGTCGGAAGGACGAGTGTATAGTGACTGCGTGACTTATAGAGTCCCCCTCAAGACGTCACGTTTTGGTCTTTTTATATTGAACCTATTACTTTCGAAAATTTGGCCCAAACTTTATTACGAGTCTTGCTACTTCTACCGGGGCAGGTTTTGCATGGAGCATGTTGAAGTCCTGACTTAGCATTTCTGTAAGAGAAGCAGTCACTTAAATTTATGCTGGTGTTTTGAATATCTGCCTTATGTATGTTACGTACATCCATGGATTGGCTTTGGCCATCTATAATTTTACTATGAAATCTATCCTCTTTTACATCAAGTTATGCACGTGACATTATAACAATAAGATTGCAGCATAAGGGTTAAAACATCGAAAATCAACAAGATTTAGAATTAAAGTGCAATAGTTGTCAATGTATCTCAACATTCGGTTTCATAAAAATGTATATAAACACGAATTTACTCATTTTATAATTTACAATGCAAAAGCTGAAAGATATTAATTTCTATATTTAAGATTAAAGTTTACCTAAATGACATCTGCTAAATCGTTGGGTGTTATATTAGATTAACGCATATCTCGGAGGCCACTTTATTTAAACTTAATTTCCATGTTGAATATTTTCTATTATCGAATCAGATTTTAAAAAGTAAGTTTAATCATGTATCCTTTAGCTTTTTTTTTTTTTTTTTTTTTTTTTTTTGCTAAGGAAAATCCCTATTTTTTTAATAAAATATCCAGTTTTGAGATTTGAAATTATATGTTCAATAAAACTATTTGCTTAGGTAAGAAAAGTATTCTACCTAAAGTATAAATAAATTAACATATGACAGGGAATATCTTTAGAAGCAAAATATTTTATATACCGATTACATACATTGAAATTATTAGACTAAATAGATGCTAATGTTAGATTTGTGGCATAAATGCCAATGACCATAATATTCGCCGTAAAAATATTTAAGTATATCGCTAAACTATTTAGCAAATATTGTAAAAGCTCACATGACCTTTGACATAAAATATACGTTAGCGTTAAGAACGCAAATGTAAAATTTAAGAAGTGTATCAAAAAGAGGTTGTTAAAATATTTTCATTCTATTTGTGGAATGCTTAGCTCATTAAAATTATAATTCTTTGTATTTTAATGTGATGTATTTATGTATGTATTAGTTAAATTCTAATACATGTATCCAGGCCTACACATAAGATAAAAGCTACCAAAATCGCTATCTGTTCACATATCTATTTAACTTTCATAATTCAAAAGCATAGAAAGAATGATTATGAATTTGGAAAGGCAATAAAATTAAAAACAGCAATGTGTATCTTACATGGCATTTCCGGGCACAAGAACTACAAAGTAAAAAATATTAAGCATTATCAAACCAATAGTGAGAAGCATTGATAGGGTACTCATTGCGCTACACAATCGGAATTTGATTTTGCCGACCGAAAGTTTTGCGCAACGACTTCGCTTCATGTCACGCAGTCAGAACTCAGAGCGTGCTTTTTCATTATTTATTAGTAGCAAATAGTGATTAATGTTTTACTTAGCACCATAGCAGATGCTCACAGCGTCTGTCCATCGCTGTAGGCCTGAATACTTTTGAAAAATTTTGAGACACTCGCCACAATTCGTCCTCCCGAATATTGTAAACTGCCTCTGGCATGTTTTCTAATTCTAGCCTCCCTATTTTCTTCACCATACACGCCACGTAATAGTAGGAAAATTTAGCTGCTTGTGAAGTCGCATCTTCTTGAATTAAATACTCGTACTCTTGTTCTTGCAGCAGAAATTAATGAAAGGCATGATGCGTTTTTAATTATTTGATTAAAATTTTAATATGTTATGAATTGGCGGAAGAGAAGATTTTCAATGATTAGATAATTAGATTGATTGCTTGATTGGTGTTTCTTATCTCAGGGATGGCGTCTTCTTCCTCGGCGATGATTACCCGCTGCCTTACAGTTGCTCCGACTTTTGCTGAAAGTTTGGTTATCCGTAGATAACAGGGAAAGGGATATTGCCAGGAAGTTGACCATAAAATGAATAGATTAGCTGTGTTTAGTGATGAACCGCACTTTATTGTTCATTGTCTATTGTGTTGGTATAGTACTCGGTTACTGCCGAGAGAATTTGAGACGCTACGTATATCACTTTCGCTTAACCATTAGTTCCACTATGACGTCACCAGCGATGTTTCGGCCGCGGCACTTTTCCTGATGCACTGTTCGTTTCCCGTCAATACAAAAGTTCACGGCTCAAAAGTTCTAAACTTCACTAACTTAAACTCCAATTACTGGCATGGGGTGACTGATTATCTATTTAACTCAGTGATACTAAAAACGGGTACTGAGATACAAACTAACGCTTGACTCTCACGCGGGAAACTTAGCGGAATTGAACATTGAATACTCTCCCTACGAACTGTTGAACTGGACTCTCTCTGAAAATACTTTAAAAAAAAACTGACTCTCAGGTCGCAAAGTCATCAATTTAAATTACTATGTCTTCCTTCGCTCTGCCCATGCTATCTTAATTCTTTTAAACCCAAGCGTCTAGGAGTACCTCACATAGTTTTCCCAATATAAGGGCTTCTATAGGTGAGTATAATTTTATAAGATACTTTACATTCCTTATCGGATCAAGGGTCTACGTGACTTTATGAACGTCCTTACACTTCTGCCATAGCTTTCTCTTTGAAAGGTTATAGGTCTATCTCTTCACACCTGTGTCGGCATAACATCCAGCAAATTCTGTAACATGCAATGGGAACCTCGCTTGTCAAGGACATAGCCTTCAACCCTTCAGAAAGTATCCGAGGATGTACTTGTTTACAAAACACAAAACAGGTTTTATGTTCCCAGTTCAAGTCAACTTACCAACCGCTTGGTTCCGAGCTGTGATTGCAGACTTTCAAGAGGGCAATTGTGAGCCATATAACATTCAGACACATTTTCCTAAAAGCAATATTATACTGTAATCATAACACATATGAACTCGCAATCATAACATATGGAATAACAATAACCTTACTACTATGGTACATGAGATACCTTACAGCTATGAATGTATAAACATATTACTTGGAAATGTTTAATTTATTCTTTATCATTTATTACGGGTATGTCTAAGCGAATTATTTCAGTCGCATTCTGCAGGTACCCTATAAAATAAAAACGGATTCAATATCTCGTTGACGTAAGAGTGAGCATTAAGCTGTAACTTCATATAATATGGGGCAGATGATGCAGCTTACACCGTACGCCTATCTTCATAAAATGGAAGTTCAAATACTCGACTTGGATTCACATTATTCCAATACTTCTTATTTTGCGAGTTCACATTCATCTGTGGAATATGTTAGATTATGGTCAAGAAGTTCTTCATGCATACTATCGATAAACCAGTTACAGTGCCACACTCTTTTTATTTCAGGTACAGCAGTAATTTTATATGAATAAAGATGCATCAGCTTTGTGGCTTTATATGCACTGCTGACACATACACCAAATTTCTGCAATAATCGTGTTACACACTTTCGAGAAGCTTAGACCTGGAACGTTTCCTTCCTTAAAAAAAAGAAAAATGTCCTTTCTTAATATATTATTTCATCTCATGTATCATCCATCACCTATGATGTCCACCGTCTGTGATGTCTGAGCAGTAAAACTGCAATACCTACCTACCTACCTACCTACCTACCTACCTACCTACCTACATACTTACATACTTTTACATACATGCATACATGCATACATACATACATACATACATACATACATACATACATACATACATACATACATACATACATACATACATACATACAAAAGAAACGGCCTTATTTCCAACCTACATATTCTAGCGTTTATAAAAAGAACATAAGCGTTACACACTAGTTTGCATTTTTATACCACCACCTTACACTACGGTTGCAAGCAAGAAAGCAGTAGCTGGAGTATGTAAACATGTCATCTCTTTGATTAATGAGTTTATACTCAGATTCAAATGGTCACAAATTACTTTATTGGGGTTTTATTCTGGGGTCGTTCCTCATAGTGAAACATTGTCAAAAGCTGGGTAACCTTAGATACCGACATTTTCCGTTCGTTTGAGTCAAATATTCATTACTGCCATGGCACAGCAGTAGATAATTCTTTTGACATCGACTTGTATTTTAAGTGAAACTGAAACGAACTTTGATGCTGTTCTTAAATGTGAAAGTCCTTCGTCTCCTCTAATTTTCTTACCATCGACATTATTGTTATGTTATATTCACATTCGAAAGGAAGAGAAGATGGTTTGACGGTTTTAAAATGGCTAAATGCAATTAGTATTATATTTATGTCTGTATGTTCTTAAATGTTAAAATAATCTTCTTTATCATCATTATTACTGCATAGCGTCTGTAAGCAGCCTCCCTTGCTGCGGTAATAGCTCATTTTAATATAAATTGATGATTGTATTTATATTTTAACTCATATTTATATTAACAATAATAATTTGTAATTTATAACAAAAAGAAAAGCAAATAATCAGCTACTGCATGGAAAATTTTCAAAGGAATGAGAAGCAATATACGGAACAAAATTAATATTCAATTGATAATCCTCAATTAATAATTAGAACGTAATGAGGATGTACTGGGTGAAGAAATTTCTGAATTTAAAGTAATGAGAGATTTCATACATAGATATAGGGGCTTCTAGTTGTCAAAAGAAGATGTGAAGTACTTTTTATCAGTAGGGAAGAATGGTAAGGTGGCTGGTGCAGGAGTATTCATTTGGAAATGTGTAAATATGAAAGAATTAAAGTATCAACATCACCGAAAAATTTGTATAGGAAGATTTTACTATGAATATAAATACCAAAAGTGTTTAAATTAGGATATATCAGTACAATACACAAAATAGTTAGTTGGAGAACAATTGAAGAATTTATTTATGATGAACCCCATACCGAAAATTTCTGCCAGAATAATTAAAAATCGAAAAATCGCTTAGTAGGACAATACCGTAATTCAGAAGAATAAGGGAGTAGCGCAAAATTGCTCTTAGATCACAACTCTACACTACAAGTTCTTTTGGAAAAATGCAGGGGAAAATCCGGAGAGATAATATTGGTTGTCATTTATTTAGAAAAAGAGCCCAGAAAATGATTATAGCAAATTGTAATGGAAGGGTCAATTAGCGAAGACACAATGGCAATTTTAAAAGCAATATATAAAGAAATATATGTAAAAATGAAGTTGGAAACAGTTTATACACAGAATGTTACGCCACAAAGGGTTTGTCAAAAAATGTCCTGTGTCACCCCTACTTTTTTAAATGTATATTGCTATGTCTAAGATAATGGTTCAGATAATGCAATAATAAGGGGGTTCCAATGAGTTCACAATTCTTCTTAATATCGCTTTTTTGCGGATAACCAAGTTATAATAACGCAAAATACTGAAGATGATTAATTTATGACAAAGAAAATGGTTAAAGAGTATAAAATATGGGAGTTAAATATTCATTTCAATAAAAATGTACATTTATCCTTGACGATGGAAAATGGAGTAAAGCTTGAGATTAAACAAGAAGAAATTAAAACGATCAATAAATTTTAATATCTAGGATCCAGTTTAGAATATGATGGAAGAAGTTCAATTTGAAATAGAAAAAAGAATAAATCATTGACGAAAAAGATTTTACATATTAAACGCAATACTCTGGAGTAAGTACCTTGTAAACAAAATTAAAAAAAAACTCATTTATAAAGCATCCAAATTATTGCGATACATGGAACAAAATTCTTGAACATTATACGGACAATGTGAAAATCAATTATAAACTTCTAAGTAGACTATTATAGAAAAGGAGCAAGAGAGTCAAAAGTAGAGAAAATTATAATCTAAAAATTAGAGAAATTATAATAATTGAAAACAATATTATTGAAGTAATTTAACGAAATAAACATTGAAATTCTTTGGACAAGTCATAAAGTCGGGTAAAGAACGAATTCCAGATGTGGTATTGGAGTGGAATGCAGGAGGAGAAGAGGACAATCACAAGAACAATATATGAATGGTGTCAGCAGGAGTATGAACAGGAGGGAATTTATATTGCTGAAGATACGAATTTGTGGAGGAGTAAAATTCATGTGGATTAAGGAAAACTATTGCATTTTAGAAAATATTTTAAAAATATATGAATATGGAAAAATTAAGGTCGTTACATATAGTAAGGTTGTGTTCCTAGAAAGCAATTTTCCTCCGATCAATTTGATATTAATTGGTGTAAATATAACAAGATGAACGGCAAAACTTTATAACGGAAGATGTATTTCAAGTAATTAAAACTTTAATTAAGTTACTGTTGTTTACAGATGGTAGAACGATCAATGCAAAAAGGGTAATGAGCAAAAGAAAAAGTTGATTGCATATACCTAGAAAGCAAAAGATGAAATGTAAAATTACATAACACTTTTAATTTTGTAGAAGTTTTATTAATACACTTTCATCTATTGTATTTGCTTCTTTGGGGCAAAACCATGTTTTCATCCTGCATTGCCTGAGTGGATTACACTTGGTATTAAAACAGAAGACAGGAAGAATTTTTTTTTCCCCATTTTCCGTAGAAAATATTCTAACATTCGTTATTGTTCATAAGTGTATCCTCCAAGTTTAGGTGGATAAGCTACAGATATGTAAATCTGACCTTGCTAAAAATTGTAATACCTTTATCATGCCGTACACCTGTGAGGGCGTATTCTGGGTATGCGAGATTGTGGCCACTCAGTTTCTGACATAGGTTATGCAGTAGGCAAATCGGTAAAAAAACGTGAGATATTGCATACTAAGAAGAGGGAAAAGAAATTCTAAAGGCCAAGCCCCAGAAAATAAACAGGGAACAGAGCAATGCAATTTTGGAATAAAAATAAAAGCAAAACCATTTTAAACGCTGTCTAAATCCCTTATTAAACGATCGCACGATCCAAAATAATGATTTAATTAGGAGGATTCGCAGTAAGTGATGCAACATTAAATCGATTTTTTACACTCCACTTCTTATTACCATTTATTATAACAGCTATAGTTATAATTCATTTACTCTTTTATCTTTATGCTATTGTGTTCACCCTTGCCGAACTGCCAAAAATGAGGCTCTAACTGCAGCGCGTTCTCTCTAGCTGAGAAGCGTGCATGGCTTTCGCTCTTGAATATCAACCTCAAAAACAGTTCTGGAGAATGTTATCTAGTCAGATGTAAATGTAAGGTAGTTGTAGCATTCTAGCAATACCTGCTTCGGCTTTGAGCACGTCGTTACTATGAAAAGAAATGTTCGCACTAGTGTGACCTGCGTTATTTTTCAGACATAAAAATCCCAACTATGGCTTCTTTCGGAAGGGAAGTAAAGCCGTGGGTCCCATGTTGTAGATTTACAGCTTGTAAAACAACCTGAAGCCTAAAAAAGGAGGCCTCTGAGCAAAATTTGTTGCCCGTTCACGCTATAAATTGTATAGAACGCTGATGGTCTGATATGTTGAAGAGCATCTGTAAATTAACCAAATCAATGATTCACTAATATATCTTGACCTCTAAGAAGTTAAAGGTAAGTTAAGCGCTCACATCAAAATAAACATTATGTAAAACAGTAAAATATCAAATACTTTAAAGAACTTTGACATTCAAAAGTATTTGCAGCTTTTAGCTTTTATTTATATCGCAAATATATTCACTTTCTTTCCCCCTGTGCTGTGCCTCCTTACTGACAGCAGGAACATAACAAAGAGAGAGAGAGAGAGAGAGAGAGAGAGAGAGAGAGAGAGAGAGAAAATACGGAACAACTTTATTCAAACACACCGATATTCAAGATAATAGTGCAACCCAAAACCTTCCCATAAAAATTGTGAGTGGTATTTTTTGGTTATTATAATTTTTTTTATTTGCATCATGTATTCTAAATTCACACTCATTCTACTCGATAACGTGTTGCATTACTGGTTTGTTCAACTGCATTATCAGGATATAACAGCAGCCTTAAGATTAATAAGAAGAATATTTAATCATAGAATTTCCTGCTGTCATTATGATAATTTCATTCTTTGTCAACAACAAGAAATACTTTATTACCTTTTAATACTCAAAAGAACATTTATTTTAAATCCAACTCTATTTGTTTCTCCGTCTTCGTTGCATAAAACTGAATTAATTTTCAAGTTTATTAACATCATAAAAATGTTTTATTGAATGTCCGCCCGTTAAATGGATAAATCTTGGCTACTTGATAGCGGGATAGAGAGAAACATTGCACATACCGTTGAATACACGCATCATTTCAACGAGAGATGCAGTATAGAAAGAGGGTAGTGTTGACAAAAAAAGAGCGGAAAGGATAAGTACAATCTGCAGTTTCACACTAAATATTTAACCATTTAAATCTTTAAATTAATCCAATGGATGGATGGCTTCTTGGAGGGGCGGACAGACTATCCTTTATGCTTTACATCAATTTAAGCTCTCGTGTGGCTATTGTCTTAGATTTTAAGGAAGCATAAATGGAATTATTGTTCAAAGCATGTTTAAGTCATCATATCCAGAATAAATTTTATACGAATAAAAGAAAATATTACCTTTATTATATTTATCATGTTGCTGCCTCATCGGTTATCATAAGATTGAATGCTGCCGCCACCTCACGCGTTCCAAAGGAGAAAATTAAGTGAGTAAATAAGAGAAGTTACAACTTAAATTGGTGTTGAATTATTATTTTGAAAAATATTGTTTTCGACGTTGTCGGGCTGAATCTTCCAATTATTGCAGTTTTCTTTCAGATAACAGGGAGAATATAAAATTACCAGCTCTATGTATGTAGATGGTTTCCATTTTCCTCGCTTCCTTTCCGGATTTCAGTGTCTTGGGATTTGGATAGAAAGCAGAACTTCATTTCCTCTCAAATGATTTCTGAAGAGTGCTAAATTTAGAAATGTGTGTCTTCATGGGGAGAGCTACTGTCGATTTATGAATCCGTGAAGCTTTGATCAAAATTGTCTTCTGTTTTTTTTAGTATTTAAAAGTAAAAAATGTTAATCTAGCAGAATTTTCATTTGTTACAATAATATTTCGGTGAATATAATATTGATTAAAATTAAATGTGCTAAAATATATTTTTATTGACCATAGTAAATCTCTTTAAATTTAGATGAATATGTCTATTTCACAAGGTATTGTGAGAGAGGTTCTTGAATAGCTTCTGTAATTTCCTGCATTTCGTTTTATTCACAGAAAGCACGTTCATAATTTTTAAAATTTGGATTGCGAATATAAATATGAGCATCTTAAAACGTTTTAAAGTAATGGACATTGGTACATCAACATTTTCCTTTTATAACAAGTTAACGTGATTTTTTTACTTTCGTCAAACACAAATATTAACCTTCTACAGCTAGAACACAAGAATGAGAGTCACTTGTTTCTTTATCTACAAGTGTCTCATATTTCTATTGCCAATCACCAAAGATTTATAGCATTTTGTTAACATCTTATTAATTATCGTAAGAAATTCCTCCCAAAATGCTAGGTTTATATAAAATATGTATTCCTCCTTGCTGACAAAGCCAGAATAAATTATCTTTTGACTGAAGACAATAGAAATTCATAAGGATCAGAATAAAAAAATAAAATACTATTATTTAATGTCAAGTCTTTGTTCTAGACTTCAGGAAGTTAAAACTATAATTGGCATATTACAGAATGTGCATCATAATAAAATAGGAAATTAAATACTTCGGTAGCTGTAGTTTTCTTTGCATCTTGAATTATTATTCTGTATCACAGCATTGGCACTTTCATACAATATGTCGACTTCAACTATAGAAAAATTTAAAATAGCACACAAGGCCCAATTATGTCTCAAAACTATTCCCTCATCTCCTACCCGCAACTATAAATGGATTGTATTCTGATGGGGAATAGTCAAAATGTGTCTGGGATATTTGTCATTTTTACCGACAAGATTCCCTCATAAAATCTTCTTGAAATGTTCAAAAACTGTGAACCGCTTGTTAATTAGAGACATTGTACACTTGGAAATTATTCAATTGTATATAAGTTCAATATGTAAAGTATCAATTTTCCGAACTTCTACAAAATAGGCTCCGTTACATTACAAATATTATTCTGTTACACCCGCAAACAACTGAAACACCGATTTCACATTCAGTTGTGTGCATATTCATTATTTTCGAACCCACCAAAACATAGTAAAGTGAAATTGAAGTAACTCAAAGGTAGCTATTTGTCTATTTGTATAGAGAAACATTGGAATATTTTTCTCAGCTTCTGTACAACTATTGGGGTAGCCGTGCGCAGTGTTGACCGCATCACTCTAGTCACTCCATTGGGTTGGGGTCTAGTATTGATTCATGTAGCGGGCAACAGGCTTAGGGTCTAATGTTTCGCGGGTAGTGATACGGGTTTGTTTATACAATTAAAATTACTTGCAATCGTTCTGAGTACGTTAGTCAACAGGTGTAAAAGATCAAACATTATTTTCACTTAACAATTCCGTTTACTTTGAGCAAATGTATCTGTTCTCAGTGCACTAATCCTGACATGTTTTGTTATGGTATATTCTGTGATAGCAAATAAAAGGTGATGTAACTTTGTTTCAGATCAGTTTGTCGTTTTTTGGGAAACATCCCGCGCTTGCAGCAATTTTAAATTTTCTTAGAGATACATGTAGTGAACGATTTTCAACACCGTAGAAAAGCCTGCCTTCCCAGACACAGCCACATTTCATGGTGGCCATATTCTCTTTCTGAAAAGTGGGACAGAAGAATACGGGACTAATATTTGAGGATTTTAGACAGGAGCTTAATTTACAACATTTATAATATAATGACAATGATTTTAAAAAATTACATAAATACATCAAATTATCGTGCTGGAATTTTGGTATTTGTATTTCGAATGGTTTAAGTTTCTTGTAGACCAGCATATTTTTCAGAAGATGGTAGATTATCAAGGTACTTTTATTTTGTACACTGCACGTAGGTTTATAAAATTCAGCACAGGATACATGAAACATGTAATACATGTCAAGAATGTCCCTAATGAATGGCAGGGTAAATATATTTCTCTCATCAGTCCACTGGTAGTTCATCAAAGAAAAAACTCGTTCTACATTGACATTATATTCTGGAAGTGAGGAATAAACGTGTGTTATCTTCAAAAGATCAGAATGTTGCTTTCTGAAGCACAGGCTTTAAAAAAGGCTACTCAATTTCTGTCTGTCAACAAAACGTCATACTTAGCATCTACTTGTTTCTCATTAATAAATAACTTCAGTTTGACAATCCGATCAAACTGTTTTCATTGAACTTGCATTTGCTATCTTCATATAACTAATTAGAAGTGCCGTATTAAATTTAATCTGCAGAAAGACCCATAAAATTTGTTCAGCTCAAAGAGGAACTCATTCCATTTCATCAAATTACTCACAGTATCATCAAAATTGGCAATGATTCATTTTTACTTTTAGGTTGTTTTTATACATCTGCAAACCTTCAAATTAACAAAAATCCATATTTTAATCTTTCTCTCAAAGTTTTAATTACATCCAAAAAATTAGTTTTATTGGAACGGACTTAAATGCGTACTTAAAAGCCAGGAATAAGTCTCCTCAACTTGGTCAGAGAAAAAATATTTCAGGTGAACTGGACATTTGTCTAGCGACAAAAAAAATATGATTTTAGTGGTCCAAACTTTTGTAAGAACGTCTGAATTGCTGCGATCATACTTAACCACCAATTTTACATGGTTCAGGGGTTTACATTAACAAATTCAATATATAGAGGATTGCCACACTTAAGATTCGGAAGAACTTGATGACTTCCCAACTCGTCGTTTTTACTGCTAACGCTTGCAACCACCCCAATGTATTGGTGTACTTCTGGATACGTTGCGATACATGGGTACAAAAGTTAGTCAATAATGTCTGTAAAGTCTGCGGATTTTGGCAGAGGTACGTTGTTGAGCTTTCCAATACAGGTTACAACCTGTCAAAAATGGATCCCCACCTAAGGCATAATCTGCAAAAAAAAAAAAAAAAAAAAAATAATAATAATAATAATAATAATAATAACAAAAAGTTCAATAAACAAGAACAAAAGAAGGTGAGGGGTGCAATGACACAATCAAATCCAACACAAAGAGCACTACAAATCGCACTGAAACATCATAAAGCTCCGTTCATTGCATAATCCACGGTAATTTGAGTTTATAATGGCGGCAAAAAGCATGTGGACATGCCTTGAGGGAGCAAGCACATCAGAGAACCTCTCAGCAATGCTGGAAAATTGTATGATCACCATCTGCCAAGTGAAAAGTGGCAATAAGTGGTTTCGCTGAATGAAGAACGGTTTTATCTAAATGATATAAATAACCCCGGGCAATTTACTCCATCCAGTGGGCCAAAAGAAGCGCAAAAACTTCATCAGATAAAACAAAGAAAAGTTTTCAAGGGGTTCATAGTGATTGCAGGTTACTGCGCTCAGGGAAAGCCATCCATTCACACTACGAGATGATCCTTGCCTATAGCCGGAAAGTTGCGGAAACAGGCCCCAACGAGATACCTTTTATAATAATTCCAGTTAAGTCACCGGATGTATCATTGAAGGATTTTTACGTGTCTGTTGAAACAAGGTCTTACTTTTAAACGTCCCATCACGGTTGAGGCTCTCTGGAAAATCTGCCAGTAGGTTTGGGGTAACATCATCCTTTTTGTTCTGCGGGACAGTCTTCTGCAGGATAAATTGCTTGTAGGGCAATAGTTCAAGCCCTTAGATATTACATCGAACACACGATCTTGGCGAAAGGATTCTCAACGCTAATAATGCAAGTAATATCATTCTATATTATGTGGGGCAAACCTCCGTATTCCATGAATGTTACAACTCGCGAACAGTGAAAATGAATATAAATAAACGTACAACTTAGCTATACTAGATTCAACATGAAGTACATTTATTTTCAAGTAAAGTATTATGAATCTACATGAAGTAAATCAACATATGAGCAAGACATCCAATTATTGCAATTGATTTGCCTATCTTTTCTTGCATCTCTAACATTTATATTTGTGCTATCTCTCACAAATGAAATAAATTTACCACCAATTTTGCTATCAACCAGAACATAATGAATACATTATGAAAATTGTATTAAAATTTAATTTTCAATTCTGTAAATTTTAATTTTTGGCTGAGAACCATCTTCTTTGTCAAAGTATTGCACAATTACTAGAAGTATCTTATAACTAAGTATGAAACTTCTCCTTCCATGGGCGCGAGGTAGCCGATGCTTCAACCATAATATTGGTGACTGAACGTTGCACAGCGGTCCAAGGTAAACACTACGCTACAAGTTACCAATCGACTCGCTCACTTTCTGCTCTGTTGCTGTGACCAGACTGTACGGAATCCGGTTCTAACCCTCCGCTCCCTCTGCCATCATGTGAATGCTCGCGTCAACCATACGCTGATATCTTGTTTACGAAGATATTGTTTCATCTCTACTTATAACATTTATGATTGCTAGCATCGGCATTACCTCCAATATAGTGAGTTTATAAAGGCTTTCCTGCGGATCAGACTGAATGCCAAATGAAAGCACTTTGTTTACTACTGCCTAAGATTTGCCATTTTAGAATCCACAAACATTGCCACAAACAATTCGTTCGTACACATAGTGTAGTTGTATGAGTGGTGATATTTTGCTGTATTGAAAGCAAACTTTATCTCTACTTACGCTACTTTTTCTTCAAATGTGTTCGTTGCAAAAAATATGTATCATTCGCTTACTGGACGAGGAAGAATTCATTGCGTGTACATGTTTTGCAAGAGGAAATGTATTCGTTTATGTCACTTCTTTTCATATGTGCAATCAAAAGTAATAAATTATTAATATATCAATTTTCGTATTATTTAGTCATATTTTAAAAAGATAGCGGTATCTAGCATTTATTGTGACATAACATACATATTTTATTTTAACTTATAATAAATGTATTTCCAAAATTATCATTATATTTCGAACACCTCTTCATCTTCTTTTAACTCGAAGAAATTCTTGTTGCGTGCAATCATCTTTAAATTTGTTCCTCCGTTTTAAACATATCGTCCTTCTTTAATATAATCGTATAAACATAAAATGTTATACGAGTCTGATGATAAACAGTAATCTACACACATATGAATCAAGTAAAAAGAAAACAGAACCAAAAGTGTATTCTAAGCCGATCCGTAATTGGTATTTCTGCCATCAGTTAAAAAGTTTGAATGAATGAATGGTGTTTAACGTCTGCTTTTACTACAGAGGCACCACGGGCGAGCAAAGTTTGAGGTTTATTATTCCAAGATGGCATGAAAGCGGTCTCCTGTTCTCAGGAGTTAGCCGTTAATTTTAACATATATCACAATACACGCTCAATGAGTAAATGTAAAAACTCCGAGACATTTACAGGAATTTTATCTAACCAGCAGGAACAAATTATTCGCCCTTGAATTCTAGACCTTACCAATTTATTGGGACGTATCGCAACCCTACCCAATGTCCAATTATATATATTTAATAAAATTATTAATATATGGCCTCTTGCCTATGATCAAAATCTATCATGCTATCGTTTTACATCTATACCACATTTCTTTTATACCAAGATTTTGGGTATCACAAATGTATAAATATTTTAAATTGTCTAATATAAACAGTTCTGCACAGATATGAAAGTTACCTCAGAATAGAGAGACAGCTTTATTTTTGCATAAAACTCTTACACAGCCGGGCTTAAATCTATCTTGATAATATTCCACTTTCTACTTTGTTATTGTAGTTTTTAAATTGTTTTAGTTTTTTTCAATTACCAATACATTATTGTTCTTTATTTTTCCCACCCTTTTCCACTGGTTGCTATTTTATCTGTTTCCACGCATGTTACATTCAATATTTACTTTTACAACTTTCCCTTGTCTTCTGCCTTTGAAGAAATGCACAAGCTGTGGGAAATATAGTGATATTTGATTGCAATTCAAATATTTTTTATTTATGATTCTATTGTTCTTGTTATTTTTAGCTACATTGTCCCAAGAGTTTCTTTATTCTTCACGTTTATTATGCATCATATGTAGGAAAAGGAAACCCACATAATGCTGTAAGAGTCGGGAGAAGCAGCAGTTGATTTAAGAACTGTCAATATCTGAGTACTGAGAACGTGTTATACAGATACATTGTATATTATTTCTGAGACTGTCATTGCATAAAGACTTCACGCATGCGATCTGACAGTAAATTCAGCAGGTCAGAATCACTAACAGTGAAAATAAATTTTGTTTAATATTTCTTCCTCACAAGTAAAGGAAGAAATAAAATATAATAATAATTGTGCCTCAAAACAATATTAATTATGCAAGTTATTCGCCAATGAAAATATTAAAGAGAAAGGTATAGAAAATATATTAACGTCTAGTTGGTTCCTTCCCAAAAACCCAACAAGTTGCAACCAATACAGTATGCGACCATGAAAGTACATGAAGGTATAACTTGAGAAATAAACGGCGAATCTGGCACACCATGCACATATTATCTCGTATGTCCAATTATATGTGATATTTTTCTCAAATCCAGTTATAATTTTCAAAGTTTCACAACATAAAAAGATGTAAATTGCAATTAATGATGTGCATACCTTAATCACGTATAGACAGCCAAGAAATTTACATTAGTGATATTCATTACCTGCTTATAATTTAACAAGATTTGTGGTGCCAATTAATCTCTGTAATACAATCTTTAAAACAACAGTAACAAAAAGGCAAGTATATGTTGATTTAAAAAGAGCGACTGATGATTCTACTCCTAAGAGGATGCAATTTTGTACTGGCTAATTTATCGTTTTCCGCCCTTAGAAGTCGCACTCTAGAAAACTAAGTGTTCCTGTGTTATCTGGCATACGTATGCAGAAAGTGTAATAATGTTGTGCTTCATTATTACAAAGTCAAAGTTCTAAAACAATGGTGATTAAATACATGTTGTTTATGAAATTTTATTTTATTACAAATAACTTGAAGTATAACGTAAAAGTATAGGTAACTACATTTAAATTTATCCACTTAGAATGAACGCAAAGAAATGTTTTATATGTCAGAGTTCGTTCCCTGTGGGGACTTCACTCAGAATGGAAATATTTCTGCCAGAATTAAACTTGGCATTATAACAATCCCCTTTATTATTATTTTTGTTATTATTATTATTATTAATTAACTCGAGAAAGATTATATGAACAACTTCGAGGATGACACGGTTAAAATGTTTGTTTTGTTCTTTTAATAATGAGTTAATAACTCGTGTCTCGTCTACTATCAAATTTATATTTGTTGTTACTCCTCAATTAAAGCCGGCATCAATAAAGATTCCCTTGCTTGTGCCTAAAATGCATAGATAATCTTGTCATATGATTTGAAAACATTCAGGTTCTTTACTTTTCCTGTTTTCATTGCAAAATATTTCTCATGGCATATATCAGAATGTATGTACTTTACATGGGGTTTTATCAAAGCGTATATATCTTTATGGAATAATTGTAAGTACATTACTTCTAAAGAATAGATCACACCAACGTAGGGATATCTTTACATTCACATCATATTACTTTATTTTCGAGCGCATTTCGTGTTGGAAGGAGAACAGCACTTTCATTTTACAAGCTCTTTTAGAGATTTTTTGCACTAAGACCCCTGGGGCAAAACACGAACCTCCTTTTACTGTTGACACCAACATAGCGAGTTCTACCACATATTCTATCAATGTCACTAGATGCCATTTTCACATAAGCCTCAGCGCTTCAGATGTGATTTAATGTGTCATCAGGCAGTTCATCTATCAAGCGGAAAATGAACTGATATATCAAAGAAGTCAGTAATTTGATTTATCTCTAGTAGTAACCATAGACCTCGTAGACCCCGCGGATTCAATCCCGGCGAGGGTCAATGATTTTTTTTTTTCGGAAGTAAAATTCCTAAGTATGGCTTCCTTCGGAAGGGAAGTAAAACCGTGAGTCCGTGTCGTAGATTTACGGCCCGTAAAAGAACCTCAAACCTGAAAGAAGAGGCCTCTGAGCAAAATTTTTGGGCCGTTTCACGCCTTGAATTGAATAGGTCGCTGATCACCTGAGATGTTAAAGAGCGTCCTTATATAAACCAACTAATTAATTTGATTTATCTACTAAAGTATAATACAGTAGATAAATGAAGATACTTTTTGTTTTAATTAAAATTTTCTTAACCCTTAATTTAATATTCTCATTTTTCTCACTGACATAATGAGGTCTGAATCATCGCCATATTTCACAGGTGTTAATAAACAGTCTATGCATTTATGAAATTACTTTGGAAGAAAACAAGTATGTATTTTTATATTTATATTTCATTAAACTATTTTTTTTTTTTTCTGATTACTTGTAGGTTTGTTCAACTCCGCCTCCGTCCTCGTTTCGCAAACATTGTACTCACATTCTTAATAAATATTTACAAATAAATTACATTTATTTCAGTCGTTCCGAAATGTACCTTATTTCAAAAAAGAAGTTCGCTTATTCCTCATAAGGAGAAGCATTGAAAAAGCATTACATAAATCTCTGGATATTGTTTCAAATATCGCAGTGGTGTTAATTAGTGGTTTTAATTCTAATTTTGTGGTGTAATTAAATTATTAATATTGCGTTCTCATTATATATTATACTAAACTGCTGTTTGAGAATGCAAGTAATTTACTCACATTAAAGGAAGGTATAGAATGCATTTGGGCACTTGCAATTGATCACCTCTAATTGATTTTCTCTCAGTCTCACATGATTTCAGGATTTTCAGTATGGCTAATAATGCAAATTAATCTAATAAATCAGTTTAATTATTATATATTACCATTAATACCACTAGGGATTAATTTGGAAATCGCCATGAGGAATATAAAAATTAAAATATATGAAATACATTATAAAATATATCATTTGCACCCACTTAAATAAATTAATTAAGTAATTAAGTTTTCTTGAAAAGGAAAAGACCAAATTGATAAAAATTAGATCTGAAAGTCCAGTGAGAGTGAACGGCGAAGTATTACAAGTTTATTTGTGTCGATTTTTCACAAACAAGCGAAAAGTAACATACGAAGAGTGGTTCTTGCTTAGAGAAGTGCCGAGGAACCAACTTCATCCTGCACACAACCCTCAACCGAAAGCTAGACCTTCAGATATTGGAACGTGGGTGTTTCCTGTGCTCATATATGGTTGACAGACATGATGCCTAACAAACTAGACAATGAACGCAATCAAGTGTGTCAGAGCAAAATCGATATACTAGGTGTCTCACTTCGAGACAGATAGTACAACATCGATCTGAGGAAACGGACATGCCTAAAAGATTTGAAGGAAGAAATTCACTCTCTCGAATGGAGATCGGATGGCCAGGTTCCGAGGCTTCAGGAGAACTCATGAACACATATGCGACCACTGTAAAACCCTAAATATCACCTTTCATATTATATCAAATTTTATATCACTTAAGTGTTTAAAAATGATATAAACTTAGAGTTGCAGATTGCAATTTTTGGTTTGCGTACTTTGCGTTTAAAGTACTAGTAGTAATATTGCTATGAGGCTGTTTAAATCATTATTTCTGCTTTACACACACACACACACACACTCTCTCTCTCTCTCTCTCTCTCTCTCTCTCTCACACACTCACACACCCACACACACACACATACCCACACACACATATATATGGCAGTTTCAAAGTTAAGTATATATGCCGATTTCAAAAATGACTACACTACGGTTTGTTTTTGCCCCCAGGGTAGGAGTTTATTGCTAAACGATGAATACTGAATAAAATTAGAGGTATTCTCCTGCAATGTCAATGCACCTTTGACATCGTTCCGACAGTTTACGTATTTGCATATTAAACCATTCCTTGGGAGTTTTCCGACGCCACTGGTGGACAACTACTTGAACCTTGTCCATGGTGACCAAACTCTCAAAGACCCCCGCAGGATCTGCCCTGTAAAGATCCACCAATCACTGGCCTGTCTCCACGCGCTTCTACTTCTGCGCAATAATGAGGGATTGTTGTTGATTTGTTTATTTACGGACGCTCTTTAACATCTCAGGTCATCAGCGTCCCATTCAATTCAGGGCCAAAAACGGCCGACAAATTTTGCTCAGAGGCCTCTTCTTTCAGATTTGGGGTGCTTTTTCGTGCCGTAAATGTACGACACAGGACCCATGGCTTTACTTCCCTTCCGAAGGAAGTCATACTTACGATTTTTACGCCCCAAAAATCCTTCGATCCTGGCCGGGTTGAACCCGCGATCTTGGATTTAGAAGGCAAGTATGGTTATCACTAGACCACCAGAACCGACAATAATGAGGGAATGAGACACCCATTGCACACATACCTTTCACATCTTCAAGTTTTCATAGATGATGATGCGAAAAATTCCCCATTATAGACCAGTTGCGTTCTGTTATTCATCAAAAGTGATTCGCCTGTTCTCCATTATCAAATCAAACAGATTTGATGTTGGCTTCATGTGCTGTTGCTGGACGCCCAGTGTTTTTGCGTTTTTCGGAACAGTTCCTGCCGTCTTTGAACTGTGATATCCTACAAAACACTGATCTGCGACTTGGTGCTGTTCGTGTGAATGTCTGAAGCAGCCACTCCTTTCCTATATAGAAACGACACTCTTCACTGTTGTCCATAATTCCCCTTCCATATTGCGTGCTCGTTGCCAAAGAACTAAATAGCACACCGCAGCAAATGATGTCGCAGCGTTGGTCTATATTTGGGATGTAGCAAAACCATTTGTGGCAATAGGCGGTACTATAATCTATCTTGACGCATACACCGGCACACATTTCAAACTCCTTTCCAGAGTTACGGGGGGGGGGGTCAATAATTTTCGAACGCCCCAAATATTTAACAGATGCTACTAACACATTCAAACTACGATACTATCAGATTAAATGGACTTGCTGTTATACAGTTTCACTAAAAGACACAGCGTGCACGCCCACTAGGGTAGCGATAAGTTCGGTATGTAAGGTCAGCCAGCTATCCAAGTACAAGGTAACGGAGAAGCTCTGAGTGTTTGAGTCATGGTGCAATTTACTAAAAAAATATATTTTTACATTTGTTCCATATTTATGAAACAAGAATCGCCAGCTCTGCGTCGTAGAACCCTTTCGGAACACTTTGCTGAAGTTAATCTGCTTAACATATGTACAGTTCATAAAATAATCAACAATCTCAAAATTATAGGATGTATATTGGACCGGAAAAAAAATTAAAGACGTCAGGATTTATCAAAGTTTGCTGATATAAGTGTTGAAATAGAACATTCACCACGAAAGTCTAAATTAGCACAGCAAGTAGGAGTTAGATTAGTCAGCATATAAAGTGACAGCATTACTGAAATTTCGGATATACGAAACATAAGAAGTACAAATCTTTAAGGACAGGGACCTGCAGAGGAGAATAATTTTGCGCTTGATTCCACAAGTCCGTATGTGACGTCAACATAAACCCGCAATAACTGATTCAGCGATATGGCATAGTTTCACGTGCATGAACGAGTTAACATGCAAAACAATATTGGGCAAAATAAAATCCAAAACTCCAACTTGAAAGAATTTTCCATCAGACTGCGCGAGAACTGGAGCGGCGAATGGTATGTGCCCGCGGCCACGGTGTCACTGAGAGCTAACCCAAATAAACTCATGACGCTATAGATATTTTTTTTTAATGTTGTTTAACGCCCGTTTTTACTACTGTGGCACCATAGGCGATTCCCTATATATAGCAGTAGCACATTGCTCATACTATTTAGGTGTGAAGCAATTGTAATGTATGTTGTGACTATATCTAGTAAACATATACTGATTCGTAGGCACCAGATTCAATTAAAGATTCCATAAAAACTACAAAATTTTACCTCACAAAAATTGGGATTTCTATCACAAATTGCTTTTCTTATTTTAAATTCTGCATAACCAGACAACTTTATGCAGTGTCGCATACTGTGAAAATGCACTTTCTTATTTGCAACTCCGTAAGATTTATGTCTAGTTAAGACGTGTCAACAACACCGGAAAATGTCGTATTTATTCAATAAGTCTAAAATGCTATTTCGCTATCATCAGCATTATTATTGTTGTTTAGTTCAACTATGGTCTTAATGAGAGTAGCAGAAATAGCGTTTATTTTTATTTTGTAACACTTTCGTGTTTATATTATTATACTGCTGTACTTTGGTAGGTAATCAAAAAAGAATGCCTTCACTGAATAACCAATGGCCAGAAATGTGGTTATTTCATGAGATTTCTCTTAATGAACTAGAAGGAGATCAGCCTATGAAATTTCAGCAGAGATAGTGGCACCGAATATAAACTGGTTTATGGAGCTATTAAGAGCATTATAAATTAGGTTTGTCCTAGGCCGTCTTTGTTTTGAGTGTTTGTTTAACATTTTGTGAATTAGTGCTTTAGCTCTAGTAAGTTATTTACTGTTACTAAACAATAAAATAAAATATAACAATCCCTATTATGTTGTTATTGCCTTTATGTATAGTCATTGCGAATTACGGTGAGCTGAGATAGAACCCAAATAGTTTTATTGGAAAACAATCTGGTACACACCTTAAGGCCGGAAATAGGGCAATGATGCAAAGTTTGTACTATCCCTTTCAGGTTTCGTAATAACACAATTGTTATTTTAATGTATCAAGACCTCGCTGTATGCGGAGTTTTTCACATTTGCGCTTATTAGTAATTTTAACTAGTTTACATAGTAACACTTTTGTTAAAAGTATCAGAAAGTACATTGATCTTTTTTTAATTTTTTGTCATAAGCACGTTTGAATAATACACTAGTGTTTAATTTAATATGACTCGCTATAACTGTTATAAACATGTTCAAGAGACTTGAAGCGATAAATACTGCTAGGAAGGTTCGTTATAGATAATTCTGTTTAACTTTAAACCCCTAACGTGAAATAAGAACACACCAACGCAACGTCCACCACGTTGGCTCAAATGTTAACGTGTATATTTCTCAAGTAAGAATTCCGATTTCATAATTTCATTCATCGTCTGGAAAGATTTTCAACAGATAGCGATACGTCTAGCTCTTACAAATATAAAACAGCACATCTTTGCATTGAATAACTTACGCACACTTTCTTCCAATTTACGAGGATCAGTCAAATGAAATTATTCGAAGTCTGTAACAGAGAGGAGGAGCAACGTCATCATCCGGATAGTCGGATGATAGGTCGGCAGCCAAATCAAGAACAATGTGTTGCTCAACAATGGGCAAAGTCCCTACAGTGAACAGCTACGCTCGAAGCGTGCAATATAGAAGTGTCCAAACAAGAACATCAAGCAAGGTTAAGGAGCTCGTGCAAGCCAATAGGTACATCACGGATGAGATTATCCTTTTGAGGAATATCAGTCGTGACATGATGAACTTGTATTAAATGAATACAGGAATGACAGGAAGTCTTTCTGCTTGCCAATTTCAAATATTGTGTTTTATTGGAATAAAATAATAAACTAACACTTACTATAAAAAAGTTACATAATTTCGGAAGGTATTAAAACAAACAACGCCGCGTGTTTTTTGTGCGTGAAATATTTGCACGTTTTTCAAAGCTCTGTTTAAGGATTCAACGATACTGCCTTTAACATTATTTTTGTCGTATAATATTCTACACCGAGATTCTTTAGAAAACTTCTAAAGGTTCTGTTGGTGAACTCCATGCCTTAATCGGTTTGCGAAACCTTAGGAACACTTCCGAAAATATGAACCCTAACATTTGTGAATACTTCGTACACACTGCCATCTTTGTCCTCTTTTGTGTCACTTGTGTTACGAGATTCAGATAGTTGCCCAATTTACATTTTATCAGTCTCAACTTTTCGACAGCGGGTAGCGTTGTTTGCTGTACTTTATTCATTATTTTCGTTAGGTTAGTGATAGATTTTTCTATGAGATGGACCTTTTCCACTGCCTTTGGCTGCGGCATTACAATTTGCTGACTTTACTTCATCGCGAGGTTTGATACAAGCGCTACATCAAGAGAATCCAGCACTGGAAGTAGAAATGGAGGTAAGAATCCAGAACTGAACCTGAACCTGACATTTTTCTTTTTCTTTAACAAAATTCTCCTGTAAAATAATTTTTCTCCGCCCAGATATGTGCCTATTTTAAAGATTCAAACCTTTTTATACAATTCTATATTTTCCCTGCACACGTTGAACACACACTCTAAAATGGTCTTTATTAGACCCGAACTAGCACTTTTCACTTTTCTCGCAAAGCTGCCTTTACTTTTGCTAGCATGACCAAGTTTGCGTGCTGTCTCGTTATCAAAGGACTACTTAATTTAGCGATGCTTAACTTTTTAGTAGCCATGTTTCTAATAAACTGACGGTAAGATGTACATGGTTATTTTATTAAAGCAGTGAACTACATTTTTATTTCAAAACAAAATACGAAGGCGTTTCTCCCGGGAGCACACCAGTTCGATATTTGTATCGATTGGGCGTATATTGGATGCAGTTCACTTCAAGGTACCCATATTGATTTTCGGTAGCCTTTTTAGAAGCTTCTAACAGAAACTTGAAGTTTCTCGGTCTGCTGACACAACCTTTTTATTTGCGTTTTGTCTCAATTGTTAAATATCACAATGTAATTTGCGTTTAGCGAGATAGTTCTAAATGTATTTTCCTGTGGAAACACGCTTTTAGCATATAAATAATTCCGAAACGTTTGTGATGCGAATCTCTCGTGAAGAAATTTGACACGTTCTGTACGTCTGCTTCGTATATCATCACCGACTCCAAATCTCTTCTAAAAAGTATTAACAGAAAAAGGCTAACATCAATTTTGCACGTTTCCGTTCAAATTATTGTGCTAAGGAGCTCACAATAAAATTACACCTTTAAGTTTGTGAATTACAGTAAATATAATTAAACAGCGTGTCGCAACAACTGGACACCGAAGTCAATTACCATTTTGTGGACAAGCATTTTCGCAGTGTGTTTAATTTCTAAAAGAATGATTATTTCTTAAAAAACGGTGTTTATATGAAAAATAACACTTTTAATCACATTTTTTCAATGCTCTTGCGTGAATACATACTACAATATCATTTTCAGGTGCATTTGTTGTAATTTTTTGTTCTTTAATTTATAAAATAGAAATTATTGCTAAAATGTTTTGGTGTAAAAAATAATAATTAATTACATTTGCTCCATGCTCTTACATAAATATGAACTGCAATATTGTCGGTCCAGGTGGTGTAGTGGTTACCATACTTGCCTCCTAAACCCAAGATCGCGGGTTCGAACCCGGGGCGTAAAAATCCTAAGTATGGCTTCCTTTGGAAGGAAAGTAAAGCCGTGGGTCCCGTGTCGTACATTTACGGCATGAAAAAGAACCTCAAGCCTGAAAGAGAGACCTATGAGCAAAATTTGTTGGCCATTTCACGCCCTGAGTTGAATGGGACGCTGATGACCTGAGCTGTTAAAGAGCGTCCATAAATAAGTCATTCAAAAAAAAAAAAAAAAAAAAAAGAATTTCAATATAATTTTAATGCTGTTACATAAATGTTACTTTATATGCATATTAAAATAACAATTATAGTTTTTTTAAAAAGTGCTATATCTTCTATTCCTAGGCACGCAGAACAGTTTGGCATCAACTCTTAACGCCTTCCGCACAACGTCGCATTATTGAATTTACCACTCCAACAAAAACCCACATTTTCCAAACTAAAGCTACTCTCTTTTATAGTTGCTTGTGGAAATCCTTTTTCATTATTATTATTTATAAAAATTTACTTAATGATATAACATGCGTAAACATAATTATGGAACAAAACGAGTATGTACAACTATTTTGCAAAAATCTAGTGTTTCATCATAAATGTTTATACTGCCAAGTCGTCCTATATGCTTGCTATCTTCACGATATTCCATCACCATATTCACATATACGAGCAATGTGTTCAAGTGCTAAATCCTGCACTTATAGTGATCTTCTTTCGTACATGTAAGTATGTTTAATTTCTAAAATAACAACTATTGCTAAAAATGTGATTATGTAAATAATAACACATTAAATAATGTTTTTTCAATTCTCCTGCATAAATATATATTATAATGTCTTTTTCTCGTATATTTAGTAATTTTTTTCGTATATGTTTCAGTATGTTTAGTTTTTAAAATATCAATTATTGCTAAAAATGCATTTATATAAAGTATAACACATTTAATCATATTTTCAAAGCCCATGTATAAATGTTATATTTAATACATATTAAAATAACAATTATAATAATTATTATTTTATGAAATAATATCCTTTCGAACTAATCTCCCATTCCATTGACACGCAAGAACGGTTGGATGGTTGGACGTTATCTCGTAACCCCTCCCGCTCAACGTCGCATTATTCAAATTACATTATTCAAATTACCACTCCCGTCATCTCCATAAACCTCATCTTCCAAAACTACGCAGCTATCTTCCGCACCCACAATTTCCGATAATATCAGCAATATACCGACAGCAGTCATCTTTGCAAATAAATGCATTTCACCCACACTTCCGTTTTTTATACCACAAACGCACACACAATACATTTCAGTAGTCACTGCGCGTTTTATTTTATCTGGTTATATTCCTCTTTTGCATTACCAATCGCTACACTCCTCATTTTCACCAATCATGACGCAACATGTTACTTCCCGTCTTTCCCAGCACGCCCTGATTGCCTTAAGTTCAGCATGAGTCTGTCTGTTGCGGGCGGAGGTGATGTCCCAGTGAAATCCCTGTAAGCCGTCACTGGAAGTGGTGCACTAATTTGGTTATTGAATTATTTGGGACATTCTGATTCAGTTGAGCTAAGCAAAAGTACAAATATTCATCCAAATAAAGTTAGGTATTCTTATAATTCAGACAGTACATTTAATTAATTCACCCCTCAGTAGTACATGTGACAATATGCACCATGAAAGAAAGAAAATAAATAAGAGGGGAAACTACATGATCATATGACGCTACGGTTGCACTATATATTTAGCTCGAAACGTCCGTAAAATGTCTAGTTCCTGTAAAACTCACTAAATGCGCAGTCTCATTTCCATCGTAAAATGTTGGCTGTGTTTGGGTCAAATGCAATATCGCGTCCAGCGTTTGTGAAATGCTGCTTGCAAATCGTCAAGGAAACACAGACGAGACTGATGCTACTCGGCAAGAAAAGCCAGCAACTTCAAGGCACAGAAGACATGGTGCATGGAGACAGTTTCCACTACTGTTATGTGCATCTGTTTTCGTATTGGATTACGAGTTCAATACAATCCCGAATCTAGTTCAGTGCATAGAATATGAGTGAATGGGTTTCTCAGTTGTAGCACTAGCTGAAGTGACAGGAGCTGCTAACTTTTTCATTTATTAGTGAAATGCATAGATTCCGTCCTGCTTAACACAGTCGAAACTCTGTTAGAATTAACTTAATTATAACAAAGTCATAGATTCGTTTTTATTTATTTTGTTTACGCTTACATGGAATGTCTGTCTTCAAAATCGTATGCACCGTGCCTTCTTTAATAACATTGTCTGCCCTTTTCATTATAGCATCTACGCCATTCTGTGGACCAATATGTTGTAAGCTATATATTCGTCATATTAACATTTACGCAAAAGTTATAAAAGGTATGTTACATTTATAAATCTAATATAATAGTTTGTAATTTAAACAGCATCGTTTGCGAAATGACAATTAATAAGCTCGGCTGAGCCTGAGCTCGCTCTGTATGCACCAACTAAATTCAGCTGCCAGAGGAGTTGAAAGAATTCTAAAACATCTTAGATGTCACGATAAACAAATGTCGTTTACTAACGAATTCATCATTTGGCATTTTAACAGTAAATAGGAAAAATTAGCAGTTTTCTCATATCGTTATAATATAATATAGCAACGGAAAATGAAATTTATACTCTCTCAAAAAGATAAAATAACAAGTTCATTTTTTCGCCAGAAAAATACGTCAAACTTAACTATAATTGCATAAAAATGTCCCAAAGTTGCAATGTAGGCAATGCATATTGAATGTAATTGAAATACAAGTGGTAAACTGCTTTCAAAAATATAAAATGTTCTGAGAAACTTGCAATAAAAAAAAACCAAAGAAAATGTTCATATCTACTAAGGTAAAGAAAATGGAACACTTAGGGAATAGCAAACTCTGTTATACTGTAGTGATGCTTGAAACAGCAGAAATACAAATGTGCGATGAGCAGCCAGTGCTGTACAACAATTTTAAAAACTGCATATTTCAAGCAGACAGATTTTCATCCAGAAAATATTACTTATGTTTACGGAGAAAATTGGGAAAAAGAATTAAGATTGAAAATCAAAGTGAAGCATCGCATACATGAGTCAATAAGAAACAAAGCACAGTGTTCTGAGTTATACAAACTCACAAAATGAGAAGCAGGAAATAACCTAAAATATCACATTACATCTACCACAAGATAAATCACAGAGGGATCTAAATCGGTGTAAAAAGAACTGTTTTATGAGCAAATTATACCTGGTATGAGAGAACAAAACAATCAACGCTTAGCCAGAAAAAAGAGGTGATCCGTGCAACCAAGAATTTCAGCAGTGAGCTTTATGAAATCCCCACCAGCTCCCAGAGAAAGGAATGCTTCCCATGACAATCTCTGACAGTTATACTTATGAGAAACATATCATCATAAAAAGCAAAGTATGGGCTGCGTTCTCCGAAATGAAAATAGAAAGGCTTAAAATCACCTGAAATCAGAGAGAATAATTACAGTAATTTTCAATAAGATGTTATAATCTCAAGAAATGCCTCATCAATGGTAAGAAGGCATAACAACAAGAAAGGTAGTATAATATATTACGGACAGGCAAACAATCTCTTCTCAAAATTATTAACAGAAAACGGGCTAACATCAATTTTGCACAAGCAAGCGCGTTTCTGTTCAAATTATTGTACTAAGGAGCTCAGAATAAAATTGCATCATGAGTTTGTGAATTACAGTAAATGGAATTAAACAGCGTGTTGCAACAACTTGGAATGGGTATCAATGGTGGGGGTTAAATATTTACTAGAGTTTTAATTTATATGGTTTTATTTTTGAATATGCTGAATAATTAATTAGATGATTAGATGATGATCTTCTTGAGTTGCATCGACTCTTGAAGTCTGCAGTTCGATGTTTCCCATTTCTCTGGTTCCAAAGCAGAGGATAGGAATCTCAGGGAAATATGAACTGTTTTGAGTCATTAGGGAAGGAAGCGAATTCTTCACTGGAATAATTTAATTTTGGGCTAAAGTTGAATTTTTAATTCATTGGACAATTGAAATTCCCGCGTGACTGTCCGTTATAATTTTGCTGTAACACTTTCTCCTAACACTGATCACTTCAATGTAAGGACTTTACTATAAGAATAGTTTGACTGTCATAAATTTAATGAGACTCGTATATTATCTTATGACGACCTACTTCTTTCACTGGACTGTAGTGTTATATCTTTGGCTGCCTTACTAATATCACTTTATTATACTGCCTGGTCTTCTACTCGGTGTTGTGATCCCTCGTACTGTTCCGTTACTCTTTCTTTCTATTGCTTTCCTCGTACTCTTTTTACTCTCTTCCTTGCATTCTTACTTCACTGTTACTCATCTGTTATTCCCCTCCTTCCTCAAACTTACTTCTTAAACTATTATGTGAATTCACTTCCGCCCCCCCCCCCCCCGGGAAAATTTAATTCCTTTAAATATTATTGAACCTGGTTCACTTCTATTTTCCTATTGGATCACGCTAGATATCGCTTATATTACATGCTCGCTCCTATCCTTAGGTTTTGAAATATATTTATTGGTTAAACCAGCTCACTTACTTTCTAAATTAATGTTCCCACGTTACGAAAAAGGAAACTTCTGCCAGATATACGGTGTCTTTGTGCTTATAACAGATCCCTTTCCCATTTTACTTTTCCATTTTTAGATTCATATGCTAAAGGTTCGTGATATGACACGCTTTGGCCGTATTAGCGATAGTTCTTTGAAACTGTCGGAAACAGCCAAAAATTTGGTTTCTTTTAAGACACCTGTTTTCGCATGCGGAGTTTCTTTTGAATATGGCAAGTTACAGTTACCGATTGAAATGATATTTCTTGGTTTTCTATGTCGAGGCAATAAAAACATTTGCGGCCTGATGTCGGCAACCGTTTATGGATGGCTGACAATGGGAGGAAGGGGTCCCTCTTTAACAAAAGAAGAGAACATTTAGGCAAACCGTATTGTTCTAAGACATTCTACAGCCATCCGAAAGTGAGTATGCCCGTCTCTTTCACAAAAATATAACAAAGACATATATGCACTGTCAATCATAATATTGTAGAAAGATAACTTGAATATTATTTATTAGTCAAAAAGACATGTATCTATATATACTGGCAGTTACAATACTAAGATATTGATCATAATGGTAATATGGATACCATTGATTATTATGTCATTCTTGACCTTGTTAATAATACTTGAAATCAAATGCACTTATAATTATGAGTGCGATCAAATGCAATTATTATTAGAATAGGAATTCTTGAGACAAAAACTCCTGCTTCAAACTAGACACCGAAGTCAAATACGATTTTGTGAACAAGCATTTTGAATAGAATATATGAGCAAAGCTAAGTAAAATAGGACAGACAAAGAAAGCTCGCTGCTTAAACTCAAAACTAGGAATTAGTTTCTCCAAAGCTATTCAAAGATGTTTTAGGAGTGTGTGTTTAGGAGATTCAAGTAAAGTAAACCTTCGCTCTTAGTGGAATTTCAGAGATTTTCACCGATTCAATTTAGATACATCTAGTTATATTCTGAAAACATTATCAACTATATTTTTGTTTATTCTTTTGAACATTGTGTCCAATGAATAAAAGATACATGGTAGAAGCTTAATTATTCATTATTAGTGTTTCTTGAGCTTTTTGCTAACATTTTTAAGAATAAATGTAGGAAAATTAAAACGTTTCCAATAAATGAAATATGAAATAAGTGGGAAAACAAATAAAAAAAACAAAAGGAAAAAAGAAAAGAAAGAAAGGAACGAAATAAGGGTGAATATTGCTATTTAGATAAGGGTATCAATGAGTCATAAAAGAGTATTTCGGAACAGCAATTTTGTTACAGATTTGACTTTTGATGTACCAAATTCAAACACTTTATGTGCTCTCTTAGCTTACGGAAAAAAAACGGCATAGACCCATCTACAGAAAATTCATATATAACCATAACCATGCATGCAGATATTAATTATTCCATCTTGTGTTTTCTGGAACACTCTGTAAAGTCTATTAGATAAAGCAAAATGTATAAGGGCAATTAAAATGAAAATACGCTAAAATTTATAATTGAAAACGTTGGTGCAAATTTAAAATAATGCCAGTAGATTGCAAGACATTTACATTACCGTAGCGGCGAATGTTAAACGTCTGGTGCAGAGAAAGTAGTGAGTGGCAAGTGCAACCACACTCTAACAACGCCCTTCAGCTTTTCACTGGATCAAAATCTCTGACTTCTAAGATGCTACAATTACCTTAAAATGTGTCACAGGAGAACATATATGTAATGTGTTCAGATGCCGGAGTATTTCCCACTCTATTGTAAAAGTAATTCTATTGCAGTGTGAGGCCAAGAGTTATGATAGGCAAGAATGACACCCGCAGTAAATTCCTCATTGATTGGTGCTCGTAGAATTTTGGGAAACTTTTTGCATAGAAGACAGCACTGACTATCGTAAAATGCTGAAAATAACTAAATGCCTCAAATTTCAAAGCAGACAACTTTTAGACTTGTTTTGATTGCACGGGTTGCCTACGTCGCTTCCTAGTCGCCATTGATTTTTAATTTATTTAGCAATCTGTGAATCATCATGTCTAATTTCCTTATCTTCAAACTTGGCTTCACGCTATTGAGTTGTTTCTGCTGCACGTATCTTAGCATTTGTTTCTTATTTGCTTTTATATAAATTGGGATTCAAGCTGTTGAGAGCATTTCGCAGACTTCAGTTCTGTCATTCTCTTTCATTTCTCTTCAACCTCGCGACATGGAAATTAATTTCTATAATCCTTGAGTCGCTTATTCGTCTTCCTATGAGTCGAGGAATAAGCTGTTTGGTGTGTTACAGAGGCTCTCGATTATTACCTTTCTTGGACAAAGAAGCATTGTCAGACCATGTCATAGAAAGAGCAGGGAAGATTTGTGTTAAAAATAGAAATACCCTTCTGTCAAAACTCTCCCATAAGCCCTGGATCTGCCGAAAAGAATTCTTTTTTAACTTTGAGCAATTTACTCAACATAGCACATTTTTTTTTAATTTAGGTGTTTCAGTTATTTTAGGATGAAATAATACTTAAAATATGTGATTTTTCTTTTATTTATTTCTTCTAATTGAGTCCAGTCCGAGAAATAAAGTCTAAAACGGATAAATTTCATTCCATCTGTTGATCTTGCATCATCAGTGGCATGTAGTACACTCTTACACGCAGATCGCACCGAATAGCACTCGATACACAGGTCAGTCGCTGTGCACTTACAAATATCTGAATATTTTGTCTTTAATGTTTTAAGTCGTGGTGATTTTGAATATTATACAGAAAATGTCGTAACAAGATAGGCATAAATCCAATTGCTGGGTGGATGAGCCTTTAACTGACAGCACAAACTGGGAAAGAAAATATGCATCAGAAACAGTGCGCTATCTTTCTACTTATACTTTGCGCGTTTTTAAGAGTTATTGATACAGTAATGACTTATTTCTTATGCAACTTAATTATATTAATATAATTAACTGAATGCATCATGTTAGCAAATGTATATTAAAGTATTTTTTTTTTTTAATTATCAACTCTCTATATCCCATAATTTCTATATTTTTATGGGCTCCTAAAGTGTCTTGTTTACACGCAGTTGATCGGGAAAAAACGTATTAGTGTATTCATGGAAATCCCCGACTTCAGCTGTAAAAAAGCTGAATAAGGACCCAAATTCACTGTCATTCTTTACAAAATTCCCGTGAGTAAATAAGAGGAAATTTCTGAATGTTCCAATCCTTTAGAGGAGAGCGATGCTCCTGCACGGGTCAAGCCCAGGCAAGCAATGAGTGGAAGGGAGACATGTCCGCCGCGATATTTCTTTAAATTTTATCATTTTTTCCAGCTGATCCAGGGCTTATGGGAGAGAACGCGGACCCACTGGTATTTTCATTTCCAACATACTTCCATCACAAAAATTCCCCGTTCGATCTTTGGATCGATCTGCGAATGTGTCTTGTTAGTTTTCCTATGTAGTTACTCTTCTTTGGAGGAACTATGAAAAATAATCAAACAGACACGTACTTTCAGTAAAAGCTTTAAGCTCAAAAATTTAATTCGGGTGTTAGAATATTGGTCAGTTAATTTTAATTGGTACTTTATTCATAATTACTGTAAACAGTCGTTGCAAATTACAATTAGACGTTCAAGTGATTGTGATCACTCTTCTGAGATATGAATCGTTCATGGACTGAGAAATGAACTACCACTCTTTTTTTTAAGAGTGACTGCACGTGCATCGCTATCGTGGCGATCTTCCACAGAAGTCAATGTCTCCCAATGCTCTTAGTGTTAAAATGTAGGGAGTACATGCCGGAGGTAACTGGAAAATATATGCAGATGAAACAGTGATTGCACATTAGCATCTGGAATAGCTATGTGTAGACTAGAATAGAGGCATTAATGTTATGCGAACATGTCAATCATATAGGGTATTCATTTCAAAACTTTCAAGTCTGAATTACAACATATTACAGCAAATTTCATTTAAACATAAAACACGTCAATTTATACACTGAGGGGAAAGATTGATCAGCATTGGTTTCAAAGTTCTCCTTCAATATGTAAATTTACTCTTTTAGTTTAAATTATAATTCTTTTAAGTAGGTAGTTATTCCGACTGGGAAGTTTTGAAATGAAAACCCTGTATAATATACTAACCCGTTATTGGTTCACCCTCATAAACACAGTATCCCAGAATCGCCTTATATTTTTCAAGTTGGCCCTCTGGTTCTTTATATTACGCATGCCATATGGGTGCATCTTGAATAGGTTTTAGACCGCCACGGGTGGCCGAGGTCGTTAAGGCACGGACTCGTGAGCGGGAGGTCTGCGGTTTGAATCCCGCCAGGACCGTCCTCCCTGACTGGGGTTTTTTCCAGGTTTTCCTCAGTCTTCATAACTGGCAAATGCCGGGGAGGTACCTAAACTTAGGCCTGGAACGCTTCCTTCCTTTAAAAAAAAAAAAAAAAAAA